>CM040239.1:210565613-211065613 GCA_022545495.1 Chrysanthemum lavandulifolium
GGACCTTAGATATATCAACCTTATCAAAATACCCACGTTATGAACACAAGAATACCACGTTAAACCCAAACTGTTATGCGTAAATAAAGAGAAAGATTAAGATAAGATATGGTGACTTGAATGATATATATCGTATGTATGTTTAGAGAGGTAGAGAGAAGAAAGATGAAAACAATAAGATGTTATATTGCTTCAAAGGAAAACACACACACACACACACTCAAGCACACCCCTCAAATGACATACTTGAGGGGTATTTATAGTAAGGGAGGATGATGCCCTAATGTGACAACCCGTACTTTCAGGTCATTTCTTGACACAATTTATGCCTCATTATTTCAACATTTATCGTAAACTTGGTTTACGTGTTCCAAATTCGCGTAACCTTTATGGTTTAGTGGCGAATTCATGATCATAACATCACGTACATTTCATATGGACTAAGATTAGTCTACATTTCATTGACATCATTTGCATCTCATTAATTCATTCATGACATTTCATTTCACATTTAACGCGTAATTTTTATATTTAATTAAAAGTTATCGCGTGAGTTATTATTTTTAATATTTAATCCGTTATTTTCAAAAATGATCCCTACATATTTTTATACTTACATTAGTTATAAAAACTATATTTTGACTTTACCTAGTGTTTTAAATTCATTTGGTACATAAATCGTTAAAGTTAAATTATTACGACGTTTTTCTTAAAAATTACACGATAATTATATTATCACTCAAATTTTACAAGGAATGTATTTTTACAATTTTTATGACCTCATCATACTCTACTTTGATTTATTAAAAATTACTTTTACCTAAAACTACCTTAAATACTCAAATGTATATACAAACCTTACAAATTATATTTACCTACACATGATATTTACATTTTTAACAATGTTACACATTATAAAAGAAAAATAAAAGATATTTTGGTGGACAAAGTCCCCTAAAAACAATAATTCTCAAGTATTAGAAAAACATTTTCTCTCTTTCTTTCTTCTCACTAGAACCGGCCATAAGAGGGTTTCAAGAAGAAATCATCAAACTTTTCCAAGACAAGTGTTTATACAATCTAGATTACACTCTTTATAAGGTTTTGAAATAAAAACCTAGGGTGTTTAGGCTATCCTTGGTTCTAATCACCTCATCATATCACTAGTAAGCATCTCATGTTTATTTTTCATCTTACATATTCATTTCATACTCATCTCATCATTTTTGAGCAAAAACATGCAAGACTTGTGTTGTTTATACCATTTTACTTTGATTTTAGAGTTTTATACATATATAGTCATCCTATAATTATCCCTTGGTATTCATTGGTCTTGATGGTGATTAGGAACCCATGACACCCTAAGAAGGTGTATGGTAGGATTAGATTAGCTTTGGAGTTGATTTGAAGGGATTAGAATAGGTTTTGTCCGAGAAAACTATTTTCGATACGTATAAATTATGTTCTGTCCTTGTTTCGAGTTTGGAAAAACCGACAGTAGGCACGACTTTTGGTCTTGATATTTAGAAAATATACTTTAAAACGAATCCGTGGCGCTTGAGCGGATAAAAATGGAGTTATAACGAAGAAGTTATGAATTTTAAAGTTTGACGACGAAATATATTATTTTCGAAAATTCAGCAACCCATTATTGTTTTATTCGAGTCAAAAGCAGCCTTAAGCTTCACAAATTATTTCGACTTATCAAAAATATATTAGTATACTTTGATACGAAGCTAAGGACGTATTATCGTGAAAAGCGGTTTGAAACGACAAAGATATACACGTTTTCATAAAATTTCCGTAACTATTATTTTAAAAACTATATTATTTTACGATACAAGTGTTCTGATGGTATGATCGACCTGTTGAGGCTTGTTTTTAACCACGATGTGGAACTTTTGGAACGCAATTGTCTTCTAATAAAATTTAGATCACCGGGCATATTTTCAAAATGACAAGTTTGTTTGTAAAGCGGAGTTGTAGTAAATTATTTATGGATGTTTAAACTTGGCGAAACTCATTTTTTACAACAATTAGCAAAATCACTATCTTTAACCCTTAATATCTTTATGTTCGAGACCTTTTGGACGAAAACTCCTGAACTGAAACTTTTAGATTTCGATACAAACTTTCCAAAACCGTCGAGTTCGTTCTCTAACGATTGACGTACACCATTTTACGACTAGTTTTTCGAAGCCGTTTTTGTCACTTTCAAGAAATTTCCAACGACATTATTTTGCGACGAAAAGTGCTAATTTCACCATAAATCATTACGAAACCATTGTAGGATGACATTTTGACGTAAATACTTGTAAAGTCATTTTGAAAGGTCAAGACGTCAAAAGAATATTTTTCGACGATAAGTATTATTTTCAAAACTCACAAATGGTATAAATAACATATGAAATGCATGCATAACATTACATTGCAACTCATTACATATCATACCATTCATGATAGGACATTTTCGAGATTCACGCTACATTTCAGTGTATCCACTTTTGCCATCGCATTATTGTCCAAGTGAGTTTTCATAGCCCCACTTTTACTTGTTTTCATAACTATTTTGGGGGAGATACATGCTTAACTACTTTTCACAAGTACTTTATCTTGTTAATGATAAATTCTATCATGATCACCATTGTTTCAAAGTCAAATGTTATACTATATTAATTGTTCTTGTTTGCGTGCTATAGTTCTACGTCGTATAACGTTCTAAATCAGTTGACTACTGATATATTGATTCATGTACTATTGATTATGTGCTATAGTTCTACGTCGTATAAAGTACTATGTCAGTTGACTACTGATACATTAAGTCATGTGCTATTGATTATGTGCTATTGTTCTACGTCGAGTTAGGTACTATTGTGAATTCATTTGACATCATGTGTTTGAACATAAACTATACACATTTTGGCGATTGGGTTGTGAATCTGCGGGTTGCAAGTTTTGTATGGGCGGAACTTGGGCTGGTGGATTTACAATGCCTTTCTTCGCATAAACGATTTTGGGAAGGCTTTACATTTCAAAACAAACTCTATGAACTCACTCAACCTTTGTGTTGACACTTTTAGCATGTTTTATCTCGTATCTAAGGTATTCACTTCATGGCATGCATTTGGACACATCATGGAGTCGCGATGACGACGCGTCTCACTGGGTTTCGTGCTTTAAAACATCATTTGAATTGTAACAAACTTATTTCCGCACAAGTTGATTTTCATTTGGGACCTACTTTGTAAACTCGATTGTTTTATTAAATCAAACGATGTATTTTCCAAACGACACTTTAGGTCGTTCAATATAACTGTGATTGTGATGCTATGACGATCGATCCCGTGAATTCCATTCACGCAAAACAGTAATTTGGGGTGTGACAGATTGGCATCGAGCTTGATTATAGAGAACTAGGTTGCATCATTGACCCTAGACTATAACCACATCATCATAGCATCTCATCATATCATTATAAGTGCATATTCTTTATACATGCGAACTTATGACTCAACACCAAACATCATATGAGTCGATTAGTCCAAGCATTGCATAGTTACTCTAAATTATACATAGCGATCACCTATGTCTAATTTAGGAAGAATCATGCAATGAAGGAGTAGTAGTCTCATATGAGTAAGCAATTCCGTGTCGAGCCAAATTTTCAAAAGATTTTCTTGAACCACTTGTTTCTAGTTTGATCCGCGTGATGTTCTTGTTTGATGAGTTGCAAAGATCGAGCTAGAAACAAGTTGTTACTAAACCGATTTAGCCTAATCTCATGACAGTTCTTGTTTGATGAGTTGTGAGACTAAGTAAAATCGGTTACCAAAATGTCTTTGAGGGTTTTGCTCGAGAATGGGAAAACTTGCCTCATCAAACCCCAACCCAGAGACCAACACGAATTGAATTCAGGGATGAATTCCTTTTTGGATGGGCGAATGTGACAACCCGTACTTTCGGGTCATTTCTTGACACAATTTATGCCTCATTATTTCAACATTTATCGTAAACTTGGTTTCGTGTTCCAAATCGCGTAACCTTTATGGTTTAGTGGCGAATTCATGATCATAACATCACGTACATTTCATATGGACTAAGATTAGTCTACATTTCATTGACATCATTTGCATCTCATTAATTCATTCATGACATTTCATTTCACATTTAACGTAATTTTTATATTTAATTAAAAGTTATCGCGTGAGTTATTATTTTAATATTTAATCCGTTATTTTCAAAAATGATCCTACATATTTTATACTTACATTAGTTATAAAACTATATTTTGACTTTACCTAGTGTTTTAAATTCATTTGGTACATAAATCGTTAAAGTTAAATTATTACGACGTTTTCTTAAAAATTACACGATAATTATATTATCACTCAAATTTTACAAGGAATGTATTTTTACAATTTTTATGACCTCATCATACTCTACTTTGATTTATTAAAAATTACTTTTACCTAAAACTACCTTAAATACTCAAATGTATATACAAACCTTACAAATTATATTTACCTACACATGATATTTACATTTTTAACAATGTTACACATTATAAAAGAAAAATAAAAGATATTTTGGTGGACAAAGTCCCCTAAAAACCGGCCATAGAGTTGGTATTTATTGATTGGTACGGTTTTTGATTTTTAGATGATACATGTACATAAAGTCTCACTTATCTCATTCACTCATTCACTCCACAATAATTCTCAAGTATTAGAAAAACATTTTCTCTCTTCTTTCTTCTCACTAGAACCGGCCATAAGAGGGTTTCAAGAAGAAATCATCAAACTTTTCCAAGACAAGTGTTTATACAATCTAGATTACACTCTTTATAAGGTTTTGAAATAAAAACCTAGGGTGTTTAGGCTATCCTTGGTTCTAATCACCTCATCATATCACTAGTAAGCATCTCATGTTTATTTTTCATCTTACATATTCATTTCATACTCATCTCATCATTTTTGAGCAAAAACATGCAAGACTTGTGTTGTTTATACCATTTTACTTTGATTTTTAGAGTTTTATACATATATAGTCATCCTATAATTATCCCCTTGGTATTCATTGGTCTTGATGGTGATTAGGAACCCATGACACCCTAAGAAGGTGTATGGTAGGATTAGATTAGCTTTGGAGTTGATTTGAAGGGATTAGAATAGGTTTTGTCCGAGAAAAACTATTTTCGATACGTATAAATTATGTTCTGTCCTTGTTTCGAGTTTCTGGAAAAACCGACAGTACGCACGACTTTTCGGTCTTGATATTTAGAAAATATACTTTAAAACGAATCCGTGGCCGCTTGAACGGATAAAAACGGAGTTATAACGAAGAAGTTATGAATTTTTAAAATTTGACGACGAAATATATTATTTTCAGAAAATTCAGCAACCCATTATTGTTTTATTCGAGTCAAAAACGAGCCTTAAGCTTCACAAATTATTTCGACTTATCAAAATATATTAGTATACTTTGATACGAAGCTAAGGACGTATTATCGTGAGAAAGCGGTTTGAAACGACAAAGATATGCACGTTTTCATAAAATTTCCGTAACTATTATTTTCTAAAAACTATATTATTTTACGATACAAGTGTTACGGTAGTCATGTCGACTCTGTTGAGGGTTGTTTTAACCACGATGTGGAACTTTTGGAACAATTGTCTTCTAATAAAATTTAGATCACCGGGCATATTTTTCAAAATGACAAGCTGTTTGTAAAGCGGAGTTGTAGTAAATTATTTATGGATGTTTAAACTTGGCCGGAACTCATTTTTTTACAACAATTAGCAAAAATCACTATCTTTAACCCTTAATATCTTTATGTTCGAGACCTTTTGGACGAAAACTCCTGAACTGAAACTTTTAGATTTCGATACAAACTTTCCAAAACCGTCGAGTTCGTTCTCTAACGATCGACGTACACCATTTTACGACTAGTTTTTCGAAGCCGTTTTTGTCACTTTCAAGAAATTTCCAACGACATTATTTTGCGACGAAAAGTGCTAATTTCACCATAAATCATTACGAAACCATTGTAGGATGACATTTTGGCGTAAATACTTGTAAAGTCATTTTGAAAGGTCAAGGCGTCAAAAGAATATTTTTCGACGATAAGTATTATTTTCAAAACTCACAAATGGTATAAATAACATATGAAATGCATGCATAACATTACATTGCAACTCATTACATATCATACCATTCATGATAGGACATTTTCGAGATTCACGCTACATTTCAGTGTATCCACTTTTGCCATCGCATTATTGTCCAAGTGAGTTTTCATAGCCCCACTTTTACTTGTTTTCATAACTATTTTGGGGGAGATACATGCTTAACTACTTTTCACAAGTACTTTATCTTGTTAATGATAAATTCTATCATGATCACCATTGTTTCAAAGTCAAATGTTATACTATATTAATTGTTCTTGTTTGCGTGCTATAGTTCTCGTCAGTATAACGTTCTAAATCGATTGACTACGATATATTGATTCATGTACTATTGATTATGTGCTATAGTTCTACGTCAGATAAAGTACTATGTCGGTTGACTCGATACATTAAGTCATGTGCTATTGATTATGTGCTATTGTTCTCGTCGAGTTAGGTACTATTGTGAATTCATTTGACATCATGTGTTTGAACATAAACTATACACATTTTGGCGGTGGGTTGTGAATACACAGTTGCAAGTTTTGTATGGGCGGAACTTGGGCGGGTGGATTACAATGCCTTTCTTGCATAAACGATTTTGGGAAGGCTTTACATTTCAAAACAAACTCTATGAACTCACTCAACCTTTGTGTTGACACTTTTAGCATGTTTTATCTCGGTATCTAAGGTATTCACTTCATGGCATGCATTTGGACACATCATGGAGTCGCGATGACGACGCATCTCACTGGGTTTTACGTGCTTTAAAACATCGTTTGAATTGTAACAAACTTATTTCCGCACAAGTTGATTTTCATTTGGGACCTACTTTGTAAACTCGATTGTTTTATTAAATCAAGCGATGTATTTTCCAAACGACACTTTAGGTCGTTCAATATAACTGTGATTGTGATGCTATGACGGTCAATCCCGAATTCCATTCACGCAAAGCAGTAATTTGGGGTGTGACACCTAAGGCTTGGCCATGGGCCTTGAGATGGACTTGGATTGGGCTTGGGTTTCACGAACTAGACAAGGTTAGCTTAACTTAACTAATGCCCAATTAGCTTAGCCCAATCCACGAGCCCGTTGACTATTCTATCACGATATCTAACACACATTACAAAGTTCCTAATCGTGAATGACCATCACTTCTAATAAAAATAATCAAGGCTAACAGGAATATATGTATTAAGAATTGGTTATAATAATTGGTTGTGTCTTGCTTAAGAAAAATTTATCGAACCTCGATTGAATATAGACTGATCACCTATATTCAGTTAGAGACAACAAGACATGGACTGATCACCTATGACCGTCTAAGAGGTGAATTTTGCAAATACTGGGAATTGTTATAACAAAGTTTTGTTCGAATTTAAGATTGGTTTTAAGGACGATAAACTCTAGGTGGACTCACACACTCACACTCACCAAACATCACGAAAGCCCGCACGCACACACGACACACTGGCATCGTAACACCTCTTGAATCATAACACTTCTGGCATCACTATACATCTCCGTTTTTGTGAAATTCTTGTTTGTAACACTTGAGCCTAGTTCGCCATAAGTCGGTGAGACCCGATTGGCACTGTTTTCATCCGAATTGTTTTTCGACATAAGCCTCGTTGATCTTATTCGAGCATTTGAAATTATTTTGGGCTATTTTTGGATTTGGTCTTGACTATCCTGAATTCGGTTTTGATTTTGGTTTTTGGGTTTTTGATTTTGTGATTTTGATCTCGTTCTGAGTTTTAACTCATCATTTGACTTCGAATCATCATTTGGCCTCGAATTATTATTCGGCTCCATTTCGTTGAAAACTTCGTTAAAATCATCTTTCGACCTTTAATCAGTCTTCGATTTCGAAACGTCATCCGGTCGCAACGCGATAGTAACCGTATTGGAATTGTCATTCCACCGTATTTCGATAGTAATCTTGTTAGAATTATCATTCCACATCGTTTCAGTAGTAACACCGTGGATTTGTCATCTAGCCTCGTTTCGTTAGTAACCCGGTTACCGACACTTATACCTCAAGCCTAGTCTTGAACCGATTGTTGAGAAAACTTTCGAAACCTTACCAATCACTCGATGTTGATCTTAGCGACGTCATCTAGTCGACGTTGCCTCACCAACAGCTTTCAGTTAAGGTAGTACCTTACGTGCTGTTGATGTCGTACCTTATCCTCTATTTAGGTACCCCTATTGATAACGATCTAATGACTTGTTTTAGTGAAGTTGATCACCGAGGATTATCCTTAGAAATTGTTCCGTCGATGTTGCTCTACCAACCTGTCCTATTGATCGATAGTCGAACCTCTTTTGGAGATTATGATTTTGGAGTTGAACCTTGAAACCTTCTGCGTTAAGTGTTAAGTGCACCAATGAGTCAATCGACTGACTGTGGTTAGTAACCAATACTCTCTTTTAGGAGTCGTATTTTCGTCTCTGACCTAGATATCATGATAAGTCAACTAAAAGATTGCTAGTAGCAATCAACACTTTCTAATAGAGATATGTTCTAAACTTCCTAGACTTCTCATCTAGTAGAGATTCCGTGCTCAATAAATCTTGAAATCCTAAGGAGAAACCTGAACCACATTCTCTAGGACAATCACATAATCCTTCTCCCATCCTTCAGGAAGAACCTGCTAACCTTTCGGACCTCTCACCAAATGATAAGCTACACCATAGATGAAATTTTGGAAGTAGATCCCCGCCTTTACCTAAGTGGTTGTTAGTAGTCTTACCAACCTATTCACCTCCCGCTAATTAGTAAAATGGAAAGTATGGACGACATTGCTCGTCTCTCCTCATGTAATTATATTTTTTTGGGTAAAAGAGATTTTTCACCCTGGCAAAATACATTACACCAAAAACGTTGAAGTACAAAGGATGGGAGTGAGTCCCCCATCTCAGCCCTAAAAGCCAATAGACATGCACCAACACATGTGCAACTTACAAAAAAAACTTAACCTAAACAAAGCTACTTAACACCAAGAAACACAAAAGAAAACATAAACTAATTCTTCTTGCGTCCTTGCACCTTGAAGTCTCTAGTAGAGCCACTATAATTCTTAGATTTGGAAGCATACATCTCGATATCATCAAAGTTCTCAAAGACTTCATCAACACTTTCACTAACCTCATTCACACATGAACCTTGACCCTGAATAGAAGTTGAGGCCACATGACTAACGATAGGGGAAACATTCGATGCCTTACTTGTAGAAGCAACATGGTTGTTGAAACGCTCCCACAAATCTGCAGTCTTACTTCTCGTAGGTACATGATGATTACAACCTTCAACAGCATTATCCTTTCCCCACATGAAGAATCGGCAACATTAGAAG
This sequence comes from Chrysanthemum lavandulifolium, assembly GCA_022545495.1. Classification (NCBI taxonomy): domain Eukaryota; kingdom Viridiplantae; phylum Streptophyta; class Magnoliopsida; order Asterales; family Asteraceae; genus Chrysanthemum; species Chrysanthemum lavandulifolium. The sequence continues at coordinate 210,575,137 of CM040239.1, forward strand.
GTTGTGCAATTTGTTCGTGTATCGTATCCACACCATCGTCACTCCTTACCACCCCATTAGGTGTACCAAGAGAAAGAGAACCCTCTTTAGCCGGCTCAAAATCAGCCCCTAACTTATGTTTAGAAGAGTTCTTTTTCTTGGCAGCCGGCTTTAAGACTGGTCTATACATAACATTGGACTTTGGTTTAAAAACCCGAGCCCCTTTAGAATCTTTACCAACCTCTTTACCAGCCTTATGTGAGTGAACATGACGATCAACACCAACATCATTATTAGTCGAAGCATTAGTAACCCGCTTTCGTCTAAGAGGACAAAGATCATCATCATGATTGAACTCCTCATATAGTTATAGCAACACTAGAGAACCCCGATATCTTCTTTTAAGGAGGTGAGAGAGAGTACTCAATCCTCTCCCTCCAGTAAAGTGACTTGCTCCAATAAGCTAGACCTCACCTTCGAACTCTAGCTCCTTACATTCTTTCCACTATGGAACTTCTATTGGAAAAAGGGAAATCCCCTTGATCCGTTTTCCCTATCTGAGATTCATTTGGTTAGTACACATCTGATTCTTCTTTCTCAAACTTCAACTCCCTCCGATACTTTTTAAGGAAGTGCGATCGGAAAACCTAAGTTATACAAATGGACTTCTCCACACGTAAAGGAAACCGTGTGCTTTAGGAAATGCTGATTTCTATCCTTTCTGGATTATGGCAATCGCCACACACCCATTTTTCATCTATCACTTCCTAGAGCCGAAAGAACCGATCTGGATATGCTGCAGTGTAACATCTCCAGACTAATGGCTGAAGTAGAGAAACCATTCGAACCCTAGTAGAACACGTAGCGTGCCTATCAAGTTTGGCAACGGTTAGGATAGACACCTCTCGTTGGCCAAACTCTCTCATCGACATCTCTCGAGTCTGACAATGATTGGAATAGACACCTTCCATTGGCCAACTTCTCCTATAACCGTACCTATCGCTTAGGTACCTCAAAGGCACCATAAGTGATTCTCTATGATCGTAGGTGCCGACACCGATTGTTGGGTAGAAATGGAAATACCCAACCTACCAACTCTGAACCTATTTAAGAAGATACCAAGGAAACCGTTCTAAGTTGAGATGGATATGTAAGATACTACAAACCATTTGGAGACATAGACAACGTAAATCTCTTGAACCCTCCGAGATAACCTAGAATTAAGCTTACGGATCCACCGTGAAATTATGTGAAGCGAGTAGTAAACGTGAAAACTTAATCCCCGCCATATCAATCCTTCTGAAAATCCTTGCTAGATTGAGACCAGTAGCTCAGAGCCTTAAGCTACCATCAAGACTCAGTAGAGTTCCCAACATTTCATGCGTAATAGGAAGAAAAGACTCGGCGATAAGGCCATTGTTAACCCTTTAGGAAATCCTAATCTTTGGACGTTTACAACTTCGTTGACCTATCGAAACCATAGATGATGAAACCTTGCAACTTTAGTAAAGTTGCCTCTCTGTCTTCGAAGTTCATAGAATCGCAGTAAAATCCTAGATTCACGTAGGGAACGTGAAGATAAACCCTCGTGCTTTTGCACTCACCCCCTTCTAGACTTTAACGGATAACTTCAATTGAATCGCGCGGACGCGATTCCTTTAAGGAGGTGAGGCTGTGACCACTCGTAAATTCCTCGATGCGTCGTAATTGGAGAAACATAGATTTGAGCGATCGTTTTGATTAAATTGAGATACGAGTCGTATTTTATATCATTTTTATTGGAAATAATATTTTTAGAACATTGGCGTAGCTCTCGTGTCACAAATCATACGTTTACTAGGTTAAACGAGCCCCGAACCTAATATATCACAAGTTTTGCAAAGTTACATCTAGGGTCCTTGGGATAGTTTACATTTCCTCCCCTAGAGTTTCAAATGAGCAAGTTTGGTCCCTCCTGGGTATATAAATACCCCACACCACTCTCTTTCTCTCATTTCCTCCACTTTCTTTCTCTCTCTACAAAAACACACACACAAATCTCTTCTTTCTCTCTCTAATATTCCGGCCACCCTCCCTAAGGGTTCCGGCGCCGCCACTTTTCCGGCCAACTTTCCGGCGACCACCAATAATTACACCACCTATCCTAGATGATAGATCAAGGCCTTGTGATTTTAGTTTCATGCCACGTGTCTTGAAACGCCCAAACGTGTCCTAAATATAATCTTTTAGATTTCAGATACCTAGGGTTTTCAAGTAAAACGATGGTTTTTGGTTCAAGCTTGGTGGTTACAAGTAGTACTCGTAAGAGATACCACTCACGCTCTCGTCTCCTTTCCTCTCTCGGTAAAACCCAACCCGTTGTTATTCTTGTATTTCTTTTTTCTTAAGCGAGTATATATATATATATATATATATATATATATATATATATATATATATATATATATATATATATATATATATATATATATATATATATATATATATATATATATATATATATATATATATATATATATATCATACATATATAAATTAATGGTGTGGATGGATTTCGTGGACATAAAATAATTAAATGAATTTGAGATGATATAATGAGGGTTTAATAAAACAAAGATGATAGACAAGTTTTAAAAAACATAAAGAAACACGTTCGTATGATATGAATTTGATTAGAACATTTTTTGATAGTGTTTCGTGTGGTATAATAACTGAAAAATGGTGTTGGATTAAAAAGGGTGTTGTTGGTGTTTCGTGTGAGTCGACTCGGTGAGTCGAGTTGACTCAGCCAGGTCAAGTGGCACTCGAGTCAGTTTGAGTGTGAGTCAATTCAGCCATGAGTCGGGTCATGGAGAAGCCGGATCTAATTTATGTTTGTAATATTTTGTTTAGTTACCTCAGTGAGAATATATGGCTATCACATTCTATCTTGGCTACTAATAGACATACTAAACTAATGATTGTTTACTAAACAAGTTTATTTATTAACACATGTTCGGTATATACAGTTATCTTGCAAATATTATATACATATTAAATTCGAATGAACAAAATAGGTTGTTTTGCGTAATTTGAAGTGTTTAGTCGGGTTTGACGCGAATGATCACTTGGTGTTTACTTTGTTTTGGTTCAATCTATTGGACATAATTAACTTGATGATGGTTGCGCTATTTTTGGTTACGGGTACATAATTGTTATAAGACGTAAACGTTATTAATATAGAAAATCGGAACGGATACTAATGGACTAATTGAAATTATGTGACGAGTTAAATGTACAAGAATTATTGGTTACCAAGGATGCGGTAAATAATATATGTTACGGGTAAAACTTGTATTGGGATACGGGTTAACTATATACATATATATATATATATATATATATATATATATATATATATATATATATATATATATATATATATATATATATATATATATATATATATATATATATATATATATATATAATGACATGATTTGGTAACAAATCACTTATACAACGATATAAAACTTGAGTTAACGATGAGTAAATATTTGTAAAACAAAGTGATAAACATTGGAAACTAAGTAGGCAATTTGTATGTAATATTGAATATTGTTTATACATTATAACATTTAATACGGTTTATAAAATTGAAGTAACATTTGATATACGATTATTTTGATTATGAGTTAAACTTTATTAAACGTTTTGGCTTAAACGAGTGGAGCATGTTAAGACTCGGAAATGAGTTTGATATGTTTATTTCGCGATATGCCCAAGTATTATATTTTCACATTTTAACTAATAACGAGATATTCAGATATATATTGTCAATGAATATGGTTTTAATTATTATAAACCCTTTATGAACTACGATAATAAATCATGTCTTATAAATATAAAATACCTTTTATGAACTTGTTGATAACATTTATATTAATTAGTGTGTTGTATAACTATATATATATTATGGACGGATATGGTTTAATCTATTATAAACCCTTATTAAATACGATGGTAACTCGTGTTTTATAACACATGTTAGCTTTTATAAACTTGTTTGAAATATTATTTTGATAATATAACTTATTGAAGTCGTATTGATTTGGAAACGTTGGAATAAACGAACGTGTCATTCATAGTATACTTAGTATACCTTATATGAAGTACTTTCTTGCAAACTTGTATAATTATGAATAACAATTGAGAAACTTTTACTAATTAAGCGATAAATGGAAACCTGTCTTTTATTATTAAACTTGTACGTTTGAGGATTATTGGGTAAATTGCCGAAACTTATCAATTAACCTATTTATGTGTCTTGAATAGATGTCGTCATTTCCTAGTCTTTGACTAGCTTGAGTATTTTCGGTATTTCTTGACTTTGTCGATGTCTTTTTCCCATTTGGTGTGCGTTCTAGTTGGTATGTCTCGGTCATGTCAACATCTTATTTTCTTTTGGCGTGAGTTGATTGTCGAGTCATGGTTCCTTACCACCACACGAAACGTTAAAACTAAACTTTTGAGATAATAATTATAAACTTTTGGGAATGATAATGTACTTTTGAAAGTAACGACATGAATGATCCACGAAAACTACAACACATTACTTTCATTGAATTCTTTATCATATGAGCCGTATTTTGAGATTATCGTTTACACATTAGGTTGCGTCACTTCTATTCTATCGTACTCGTCGCACACTTATCTTGATGCCGTGGATATTAGCTTTAGATGCCAGTCGTGTCAATAGTGATTAGTGCATTGCTGTGGCTAAGGTGAGTTTCATAGCCCCACTTTTACCTACATTTTTAACTAAATTTGGGTGAGAATCATGCTACTGTTTTTGGACCTTTAAAACTATTTGGATTTGCTTATATGCTTGACTGTTTAGATAGATGTGCGGTAGTTGTTGCCTTAGACTAGGTTAACCGTGCCTAGCTAAGAATAGACTTCTACCTTGACCTAGTCCGGGGTTGGCAATTGTTCTAGATTTTGCCACGACAGTGTTGGACTAGAGTCGCTGGGCCTGAGTAATCCCTGGATGCGGGATATGGTTGGTGATCCGGGTAGGATCGGTGTGCAAATGGTATTTATCTATCTTAGGTCTTGCATAGCAAATCAACTCATACAGGTCCACTATGTTTTATTGAATTTAAACCTATGAACTCACCAGCGTAGGCTGACCTTTTTAGCATGTGTTCTCGGGATTAAGGCGATAGCTCACTCTTGGAAGGCGCTATAGGGGCATGGTCATAGGCGACTCGATGAATAAACGGGACCGCTTTAATTATCTTTTGGGCCTATTTCCGCACTACTATCATTAATGTAAACTTATGGTTTTCAATTAATGAATCTTATTTTAAATAAATGAAATTAAAACTATTCTTTGTACCTTATTTTGTGATACCAAGATTGTGACACCCAAAGGCTCGTATGCTTCCGCTAGACCATATTTTCGGGGTGTTACACCACAGTTGTAGCAAAGTTTGACATCAATGCTACCCTGGACTAGGTCAGAGTAGACATCTATTCTTAGCTAGGTCACATTAGCAAGGGATTGCTATCCTAGTCTAAGTCAATATCTACCATATATCTATCCTTTACTAATAAACACATAAGCAAATCAAAAGAGTAAAAGCAGGTCCAAGAAAAGAGTAGCATGCTTTCTCACCTCAATTTGGATAAAACATAGTTAAAATGGGGCTATGAAACTCACCTCAATCAAGAAAAGCATAAATAATCAATAGCAAAGCAGATAAGCAGCTAAACACAGCTCGGTAACTACTGACTCGACACAACCTATTAATATAAATCCATTCTTAAGACATTTTTCCAATTCCAATATTTTCTATCCCGAATATATTCCAATTCTTATTTTCAAAAACATCTCGTTCTTCAATTTTGTTACAAGCGTTTGGTATCATCGTGTGAGGTGTCGACTAGATAAGACTCCATGAATGCACTAAATTTCTAGCAATGCGACTCACGACAACACAATGCAACTTCTAAGTGAGGATAATTTGTTTTAACTTATCGAATTCGTCAACTCAAAAAACTCAACTATTTATTTATTTCACTCATTATTCCAAAAACTAGTCACAACCTAACGAGTTATAAGGATAATTTGTTCATTAACATATTTATCCGACGCACATAACGGGCTCTTATTGGATTCATCAACCCAATAAGTCCGCTATCTACGCGGGTTAAACCTATTAATGGCAAGTCATCCGCAACCCATGCATATCCCACAATGATTATTAAACACTCATAAATGACATGTTTTGGTAAGCATGCCCTCGAAACATTTAATAACTTGTTATTATAAAACCTTTTCATTTTTAAGTTGTTAGTTCCCTTTTAAATACGAAATAGCAAGGCGCGTCTTGCTACTAAATATTTATTACAAGAACTTACTATTTTCTATTTTTCTAGTTTAGTTACATGTTTATATACATATATTACGTCAAGTTTTCAATTTACAGTTAGAGTTATTATCCGTCTCGAGTTCATAAGTCTGAGTAATGACTCTCGGCTTTTTATATGTCATATGTCCAATAAATAATATAAGTCCATGTTACGGCGTTGTCGGGGTCAACCGAGACTAGAAATTCACGGTAACACCGACGTTGCGCAAAGCTCACATATATATATATATATATATATATATATATATATATATATATATATATATATATAATTTCAAGTTAAAACAAACATCTCCACTCATTACCAGCCCTAAACCTACGGCTCAGCAACGCATCAAACAATCTACATTCAACTCACCATCATTCTCGACATTCAATCAATATCAAACCGCACCCAAAACCAATGTCGAGACACTAGTGGCCTCGGCTTGGCGGTAAGACCCACGCGAACCAAACGAACCCTAATGGATTTTTGGCCCTCTCGTGGCTTGTCCAAACACCACACGACCGGACCATCTTGGTCCCGGTCACTCCTAACATCAACAACAACCTCCAAAAAATAGCACGACAACCAAACCCGGACCTAGGCGTCCCTTGGGGTTCTCGGCTACATCATAACGCGACACCAAATCAGACTCCATGGTCCTTGTGGTTCTCGGTCTCTCCCCAATGCAACCCAAACCGAACCTTCTTGGTCTTGGTTAGCTTCCCAACACCATCAAACCACCATTTCAATAACAAACCCACAATCACATACACCAAAACAACAAATAGAAATGCACACACGAGACACTACATGACACACACGATACCAATTTGTCTTATTACATTTTTATCATTTTTAAAACTAGTTTATAAGTTATGTGTCCATCTTAACCCAACCAAATCGGACGAACGAGACAAAAAGGTCTTGAAAGAGTGCACCACTTGTCCCACTTTACCTTCTTTCTTCCCGATCTACACTTGGAACAAGAAAATACAAACAAAGGTGGTGTTTAGGGCGCGTTTGGGTGGCGGTAGGGTGGGGATGTGGCGAGTGATATACGCTAAATGAAAGAGGAAGATGACAGGAATCTTTTGTTGGTAGCGTTGTCAACCCATGCGCGGCGTGGTGGTGGTGTGGCCAGAAAAGTGGCGGAGGCAAAGGAGGGTAGAGAGAGAAAGTGTAACTAGGGTTTTGGGAGGGGTGAAATATAATTATTTGGGATAAGGGTGGGAGCCGGCTATACTTAAACACCGGGGTACCCAAGTCGTAATATTTATAAATTTTCCAGAACTAGTACTCAAGGGCTCGTATATTTTATAACTAGTGACCGGCTATTTTTATTAATAGCACCATTGTTTTTAATTGCCTTTTTCCACAAGTTTTGATTATTAACACGTCTTATTCTCATGTAACGAGTCAAATGTTACTATTTCTCTTGTTTTAGGTTTTTACTGTGCCTACTCGAGTAGTGCCTATCATTACGGGCCATAATTCATACCATAACTCATTCAATACAAAAACCATTCATAAAAAGCAAATAAATGATACCAAGTCAGGTCATCATTTTTCCAAAATGGCTCCTACAGGAAGTCTACTCGTTCTAACTAGCATAATGCGGTACCTAAAAGGGCTCCCTAATTTTTCCAGTTGTCACAACCTCCTAGCCTCAGAAGAAACCCGTCCCGAGTTTCATTCCGAGTTGCCCCGATGACGTAAAGAGTTGAGGATACTTCTTTCGAAACTCATCCTCATGTTCCCATGTGAACTCTGGTCTATGACGGGAATTCCAAGAACTTTGACGAGGGCTATGCTTCAGTCATTTCACTTCATGATCCATGATCTCAACTGGCTCCTCAATGAAGTTCAGACACTCGTCGATTCGGATATCTTTCATAGGTACAACATGGGTTTCTTCGGAGACATTTCTTCATCAACTCCTGAGGTAGCTCAAGTCTGTAAGCTACTGGTCCGACTCTTTCCTGGATTGGAAAGGGGCCAATGTATTGGGGATTAAGTTTTCCACGTTCGCCAAAGCGTATCACCCCTTTCCAAGGGGAAACCTTCAAATGACTCGGTCTCCTACTTGAAACTCTAGGGGCTTACATCTCATATCGGTGTAGCTCTTTTTTCTATCACGTGCGGCTTGCAAACGATTGCGAATCTGGACTACTTTCTCAGTAGTTTCCAGCACGAGTTCTGGACCGGTAAGCTAGCTGTCGCCAACTTCAGCCTAACAGATCGGAGAACGGCATTTTCAGCCATACAATGCCTCAAATGGTGCGGCCTTAATGCTGGCATGATATCTATTGTTATAGGGGAATTCGGTCAAAGGTAGGTACTTCTCCCAACCTTTGCTGAAATCGATAACACAAAAAGGGAGCATATCTTCTAGCGTCTGGATGGTCCTTTCGCTCTGACCATCAGTTTGAGGATGATAGGTAGTGCTCATATCAAGCTTCGTTCCAAAAGCCGTCTGCATTGACCACCAAAAATTTGACGTGAAATGCCTGTCTCAGTCATAAATGATGGATATGGGCACGCTATGACGAGATACTGTAATAACCTAAATTTTAGTCTCGTAAATTCCCATCATATTTTGAACTTTAAGATCGTCACATCAACTAAAATTTGAAAGTATAGAACGTGAACGTGAATTATAAAATACAAAGTTATTTGACTTATTATTCTATAAGGAATTTATAATATGATGTAAACATTTATATCTAACCTAAGTTAAATAGAAAAATCAACATATATAATATATATATAAAAATAAATAACTTGTGTATATAAGTGTCTAGATACATTTAAAATTGAAAAAAAGGAAAAGTCCCCTATTATTAAAAAAAATAATAATATTCAGTCATTGTCTCCCCCATTTTTAATACTGGTTCCCAAATGCCCAAACCCTAAATCAACTTCTTCAAAAAAAAAAAAAAAAGGAAGTGGCAAGAATTCTCCCAAAAACCCTAAGGCACGTTTAGGAGATTGTGGCAGCAAGGTGGTCGATTAAGGTATCTCTTGGCTCCCTTTTGTTCTTATTAATCTGTTATACATTTATATGGTACCGAAAATCATTTAATTCTAAGCTATTAAAACAATTTTACCGAGAAAGAAGTTGAAAGAAAGTATTCAGAAATTTTGAATTTGTGGTTGTTTAGTTTCAAAAATGAGATTCGGGGCTGTTTGGTTCGATTGCGTGTGGGTTTGGGTCGTGTATGGTGTGTTTGGAATAAGGGTTTTGTGTAGTGTGTGTCATATTCTACGAATAGTATTAGTTTATTGATTTATGATTTTATGTGAATGAAATTATGTTGTTAAATGATTATGGTTATGAATGTTAGTATGAATATGTAATGATCCTTACATGTTATTAGATGTATATAGGTGATGTATGCTTGCTTATGGAATCATTGTGAAGTTTCATAAACCATTTTCATGTTAAACTCTAATTGTGAATTCATGATTTTATGTGGACATGTTAGCTTTAAAGATGGTACTTAGGATATGAGAATTTGGAAACGGCTTTCATAACATGTTTATATGTCATATAGAATGAGTACATTAACTTTAAATGATGGGTGATAACATGCTTATTGATGAATTTGAGAGCTTAGAAGTTTATGATTTTATGTGAAAGTTATGGTGATGTTTACTTGAATAAAACTTGTAATCTTGTGAGATAAGATGGGGAATTGTATGAGATGGATGGTTAGACTTTTATTTCTGTGATTTATTGATATTTGATGGTGGTTTCCTTATGGATATGATTTGGTGGATGATGGATAGGTTTACAACATGTTTAGGACTTGTTATTAGCTTTCTACATGAAGTTATGGACTTATAGTATGTTAAATGCTTGCTATTATGCTTCATTGGTTAAATTGATGAAACCCCTGTAAAATTCATGCTATTAGACCCTAAACATGATGTATGATAAGTTTTGTGATGTTTGGCATGCTTAAGAGAGGATTGGTGACTTGTTTGTTTCTTGGTTACGATTGCTTGTTAAGATGTCTAGAATTTAGGTTGGATTCATCTAGGTGTAAACTGATGATACTCGCATGTTTTTGAGTGATTCTTTAGCCTAAATTGTAGTACTTTGGAATAGCTTTCTGGATATATAAGCCTTGTAGCATTTGCAAACATGGAAGTATGATTTTTACATTATTGAAGTTAAAGTGTTTAAATCTGAGTTTCTGAGTTTAAATTTGTGATGTAGTATTTGATTTTTGGTATTAAAACCATGAGGTTCTGGAAATTTTCCTTTGGTGGTTACGATTTTTATATATTGTGTGACACCTGTATTTTTCAGTTTGATTTATGGAGTAGTGTGAATGTGCTTTTCCTGGCTATACTTTTAGTGTGTGTAATTCTGGCTAATTTCTGGACAGGTTTGGACTTACGATTTTCCATAGGCCATTTGACCTGGAAATAAAATTCCACAAAATTTGGAGAGTCTCTTAACTCATATGGGAACCCCTGGTAATTTTCTTAGTTTTATTTGAGCTAAGTATTCTATAAAAATTTCTAAAGTCTGGTCCAGATTTGAAATACTAAAAGACAGAACTTTGTGAACTTGAAACTAAGTATAGATGGGAGATAAGTTAAACATGATTTATAAATGGAACACATATGTGATTTATAATATGTTCTAATGTAGATTTAATGAAGCGGAAACGTTGGCCTTGCTTGTGTGCCTTACTCATATGCACACATATTTGAGGTACATATATTTCGTCATTTCAGTAATGACACATCTTTTCTCTCATGGCTCTTGTCCATTTTGATATTCGATTCGTATTCTCCTTGCTTTGATTTGATATGATTCGTTTTGGTATGATCCTCTAATTTGATATTCGATTAGTTATTCGTTCGATATGTTATCCGTTTGACATCCCTTATTGATATGACTCCATTATATTATCAGTTTTATATGATATGATTTGTTGTGTTTGGTTGCCCGACCTAACTAGCCATGGAGGTACCATGGCCATGTCATTGATGCACCAATGGCATGACACTATCTGGGGCGGTGTGATTAGTCCCCGGCGTTCTCTTTTGATATGATTATGATATGTGTGCACTTGGCCATTATGAATACGTATGTACAGTCTTGTACTGGCATATGTATATTTGATTTGTTTTGCAGGGCGTATGGATGCATCCTAGGTACTCAGTTCAATTTTGGTGATGTGGTGCGTGTGTGCAATACACCCCCTCACATTTGGGAGCTAGCTACTCCATTTGGTACTTGAGAGGTCTCCCCTCCTTGTGCACTTATGATTTGACGGATTTGATATGATTTAGCAGATATGGGTTATGATATGTGATTGGTTAGATTTAGCTATTGGAGTATCTCCTTTAGTATTAGGTGCTCGTGGAGACATTCTGATTTTGGTTATTATGTGGCTATCTGATATTCTGATTCATTCGTTTGCTATGCCTATTTAGTCATTTTGTTGACTACTTATTCACTCAGTATTCTTATGTGATTCGTTTGACTGTCGGACTCATGCTTCAGTTCATTTGGTTATTATACTCAGTTTTCAGTTCATTTGATTTACTATGCTTTCACTCTATTTCGGTTGGTTGCCAAGCTTATACTTCAGATTACCACTTCATCTGTTTACCGAGCTATTATATGATTATTGGATTCAAGTGTTGACTATGCTATTATATGATTATTTGATCCATCTGTTTACCATGCTGATTATGGTTAAATGATTTCTCTGTCTACTATGTTAGTATGTGGTTACCTGATTCATCTGTTATCATGCTAATACCTGATTATCCGTTTACCATGCTATTATGTGACTATTTGATTCGTCTGGTTTCCATGCTAGTATATAATAATTGATTTAACTGTTTATCATGTTATACTTCGTTCAATTATGTCAAGGGCTTTGACTATCATTTAATAATCTACCTGCTATTTGTGAACTACCATGCTTGTACTTCTGTTTGGCACTTTCTGATGCTTATGTTATCGGTTTGGCATAATAATTGATGTTTACCAGACTTGTTGATCTGCCATGTTTACACTTCTATTCATGCTACTGGTTGATGAAGGAATATGAATCAACTTATGTTATTTGTCTAGTTGACTTGTTTAGTTGCCATGCTATACTCTTGTTCAGTTACTTCATTTGATTATGATGTTCGTTCAGTATTTCCTACATATACTTGTGACTGACATGCGTATACTCCTATTAGTATCTCAGCTTGTTATGATATTTATTATGTTTGTTAATTGTTGATTTTCTGACTTGTGCGATTGCCATGCCTATATTCTATTCAGTTGATTTCGCCTGATTATAGAATTTTGCTTAGCTTATGTATATCTAATTATTTGATTTATTTGTTTTGCCATATTCATGTTTAGTTGATCCGCTGACTGTTATGCTTATACACTTCTGGTTGCTTGATTTGATTAGGATATCGTTCATCAACTCCTATGTGATTATGTTCCGATACTTGTATGTTTGGTTATTTATAGGTGCTTATATTTGTTCAATGATTCGCTTCTTTGCTTTGCCTTGGTCTTTTGATTTCTATTCCTTCTGGATATCTGTTAATATTGTGTTTTGCAGGTTCCTCATTGACTCATAGACTCATTGTGCTCATTCGATACGACTTTGTTGTCAATCTCCTCTGATTCGTTTTTGTATTTTGATTATGTTTAGCTTTTTTGTTATATCTGTTCACTGGGCTTTTTAAGCTCACTCGCATTTCTTTTCCATGCGGCAGGTACCAAGTGGGATTATGGGCTTTGATGGGCTGAGAGTAGGAGCTTTTGAGTGAACCGACCCTAGTTTCCCTTATTAGTTTGGTCTCATTTGGAAGAACATTTGTTTTGATATTTCGTATCTTTTAGACATGTTGGATTATGTATTTTTCCTTTGTAAGTCATTCGTTTATATGATTTGGTATTTTATTTAAACTTCGGCTTGTATTTTTATTAGTATGTTCTGATATGACTCCATAATGTGACATTCAGACCCTTGTCGGATTGGGGTGTTACAATTATGGCATCAGAGCCTAGGTTTTGAGACCCTTAGAGCTTAGGCTATGACCTGTGAGGATTTGGATAGACATTAGGCTTCCGTTTGTTTCGACCTATTCCGTTTGGTTGGACTTTCTCGTTCAGATTTGATTTCAATATCCATTTGTCTTCGCTGATTTGATCTTCATCCTCCCACATTTGATTTTATCTATTTGTCTTCGCGGATTAGTTTGTCGATCGTTTAGATGGTGACTACTTGTAGAATCGAAGATGGTGATTCGGATCCTGAGTTGCTACAATAGTTACTGAGATAGAGAGGTTCATGCAGAAGCCACATCCGTTTAGTATAGTTGCCACTCCAGTTAAGCTGAAGACAGGATTGCTCGTGTCGAGAAAATCGTTGAAGTATTGCGACGTTGCAGAAAACATCAAGATGCTACAGGAGAGAGCTGGACAAAAGAACAAGAGGATCAAAGAAGGAAGTAAAAACTCAACAAGCGGGCACACAGAAGGCGTACGAGCAGAAGAACTATGACCGGTGTATTGCAGAGAGACGGAGAAACTACTACTAGGAGTTGGGCTTATAGACGGTTAACAGTTCAGCAGAACTACTAGGACGTCGTATCAGAGAAGAGATGCTGAGAAGATTTCATCCGCTTTGTATGTTTTGTGGGGCATCGGGCCCATGATCATCTTGTAAATGGTGGAAGATAGAACTATAGCGATTCGTTGTCCCTCTCATTTGTTTGTCACGCGTTTTGAGATAGTTTGATATTTTGTTATGTGATTTTGATCGATATTACTTTTCTTTGATTTGTTCAGAACTCGGTTTGAATTGCGAAGTTTTATGATTTGGTATTTTTGGTAACATTCAGCTTTGTATCATATCTCATATCTCTTTGAGATATTTCGATTATCATCTATTTTGTTTATGTGATTCGTATCAGCAAGATTAGATTTGTGATATTTGGCACTGTTTGTGCTCCTGAGATTGTTTTGGATCGTCAGAAATGAGTCATGAGGAACCTTCTCAAGTAAGACGACCACCTTCCTTCTTCCCGTGGATTGGTAAGTTCTCGTTTAGTCTTCTGAATTTTTATTTTTCTGGAGTTTGATTTGATGATATGCTTGTCACCTGTATGTGAATCTGATTCGATTTGGCATTAGTAGATTAGTTGTCACGATTCAGAATAGAATATGATGGCAATAAGGACATGTTCATATGATGCAAGTATTATGACACCTGATCAACGCGATAATACCGAGATCATATGACTTGAACTTATTGGGATCATACGATTTCTTGAGAAGTGCCCGAGTTTAGTACGTTTGATGAATTAGAATTTTATCCGTGATTCGTCAGCCTTGATGATATTCTCGACCGTGCGGGTATCCTATCCATTCTGTTTCACATTCTGATACGTTTTGATATTCTGATATGTACTCATTGATCGTCAGTACGAATATGTTACCTATCTCTTTATGAATCTTGATATGTTTGATAATTCGGTATGTGATTCTCTGATGATTAGCAAGTTACTTGATCCGTTTGGAATCTGGTTTGATTTGATGAAGTTCTCCTACCGTTAACACTACCTCAGTATTTGTCTCGTGTGTATACGTGCTTCATGTATCTCTTTGAGGAACTTCAACTATCATCTGTCACCTATTTGTTTCATATTCGTTGGATCAGATTTATTATGAATTGTATTCTGTGAACAGCCTGCGGCTATCCTAGTGTCATAATCGAGTCATGAGAGATAAAACTATTTCCGTTTGTAAAATTATTTTGGAAGAACCTCACCGTGCGTGAGAGTGTTGGCATTTCTTTCACGATTTGTTACGTCTTTGTCTACTTTTACGTTTTTCCAATTTCGAGAACGGAATTTTCTTCTTAGAGGGGAAGAATTGTAATACCCTAAATTTTCGTCTCGTAAATTCCCATCATATTTTGAACTTTAAGATCGTCACATCAACTAAAATTTGAAAGTATAGAACGTGAACGTGAATTATAAAATACAAAGTTATCCGACTTATTAATCTATAATGAATTTATAATATGATGTAAACATTTAATTCTAACCTAAGTTAAATAGAAAAATCTACATTTTTAATATATACATAAAAATAAATAACTTGTGTATTCATATAAGTGTCTAGATATATTTAAAATTGAAAAAAAGGAAAGAGTCCCCTATTATTAAAAAAATAATAATAATATTCGTTCATTGTCTCCTCCCCCCATTTTTTTATACCGGTTCCCCATTCCCAAACCCTAAATCGACTTCTTCAAAAAAAAAAAAAAAAAAAAAAAAAAGCGGCAAGAATTCTCCCAAAAACCCTAAGGCACATTTAGGAGATTGTGGCAGCAAGGTGGTCGATTAAGGTATCTCTTTGCTCCCTTTTGTTCTTATTAATCTCTTATACATTTATATGGTACCGAAAACCGTTTAAACCTAAGTTATTAAAATAATTTTACCGAGAAAGAAATTGAAAGAAAGAATTCAGAAATTTCGAATTTGGGATTGTTTTGTTTCAAAAATTGAGATTCGGGGTTGTTTGGTTCGGTTGCCTGTGGGTTGGGTCGTGTATGGTGTGTTTGGAATAAGGGTTTTGTGTAGTGTGTGTCATATTCTACGAATAGTATTAGTTTATTGATTTATGATTTTATGTGAATGAAATTATGTTGTTAAATGATTTTGGTTATGAATGTTAGTATGAATATGTAATGATCCTTACATGTTATTAGATGTATATAGGTGATGTATGCTTGCTTATGGAATCATTGTGAAGTTTCATAAACCATTTTCATGTTAAAATCTAATTGTGAATTCATGATTTTATGTGGACATGTTAGCTTTAAAGATGGCACTTACGATATTTTTTGGGTAAAGGGTTTTACCTCGGTAAATATATAACCAAAAATAATGTTAAGTACAAATGAAATGTGGCAGAAGTACCACATTAACCTCAAGCTAAAAGCTTGATAAACTAGTATATATGACATGCCATAAACACAATGAACCTAGCTATATTACATCACCTAACTAGGCATAAAACAAGAAAAAACTTGTAACAAGCGAGCATCCCTCATCCAGCCATTGCACGAAGGGAGCAAGTCAACCCAGAAGTCTGCCTCTTTAAAAACCCTTTCCAAAAAAAACCCAAAGGCAAAATCTTGGAGTAGGAAAAAGAGTACAACCCTTACCTGGCACTCCCTTTGTGTATAATAGAAAAACTTGGAATCTTCCATTTATCAAGAATCAGACGAGCCTGCGGGGTTATCTTCTTGAAGTTGAAGGTAACCAGCTTCCACCGAACGGTAGAGACAAAATTTGGACCACTTCAGCTACAGTAGACTTCTTTTGCTTGAAGAGTCTTGAATTGCGTTTCATCCAAATGTAGTACATAGTAGCAGTGAGCATTAACCGAGATATGATACTACTAACCGAATGCCCCTTTGATATAGGAATAAGGAATGTAAGAGCATTATCCAAAGAAGGTGAGACAGCATCCATTCCAGATGAAACCCGAACTTGCAACCAAACCTGCATAGAAAACTGGCACTCAAAAAACAAGTGAGAGTGAGAGTCCGGAACCAAGTCACATAGCAGGCATCTAAGCAAGTCCAAATCAACATTAGGACCAACATCCCATTGCTACATCCTATCCTGAGTCTTCAACTTCTGCTTAATAACAAGCCACAAATGTATAGCATGCCTAGGAATACAATGAGAAAACCAAGGAATATGATACCACTCCACCAAGTCAACCCTTAGGCGAAGAGAATCCTAAGCACCAAAAACAGAGAAACGACTAAGATTACAATCCAAAGTGCGCCATAATAAACCATCATCAGTATCATTAAGATTAGGTACCTAGAGAGCATCTAACAGTGGAAACCTTGTTAACCAATCAGGAAGCCATCGCCAAACACCATTATCTATCACATCACAAACCGAGTCCGATAAATTTAACCCAGCCCGAGCAATGTCTCTAGCAGTAAGCGAATCACGAATAGGGCTTAAGTCACACCACATATCAAACCAAACGGATGTAGCCTTTCCATTATTAATCTTATGCCAAATGAAAGGACGAACCTTGGCTCTAATTTCAAAAAGCTTGCGCCATCCCCAGCTAACATCACCCGGGCAAGGGACATCCCAAAAGCTTCTACCACGAAGTGTATAAGAATGAATCCATTGAACCCATAAGGACTCTTTATGCGTCAAGATACTCCAAATATGTATAGTCATAAGAGAAATGTTAAAATCATCCAGTCTACGAATACCTAGCCCTCCTTCTTGCTTGGGCTTACAAACAGACTCCCAAGCAACTTTGGCCTTACCCCTTTTCATTTCTCCTTGACACCAAAGGAAACCCTCATAAGTCTGCTCCAATTCATGAATGATACGGTAGGAAGGATAAAAGCGAAGCCCAATATAAATGCATCGAAGATAACATGGATCGACCAACTGAAGCCTACCGCAAGAGATAAAAACTTATTAAGCCAATCATTCACACGACCTTCCAAATTTTCCACAAGAACCTTACAATCCCTATAAAGTAGTCTAGATGATATAAGAGGGACCCCAAGATACACGACAGGAGAGAACCTTCGCAAATGGCATAGGCGGAGAATAATAACTTTCATAGAATTAGGAACATTACAAAAGAAAGTCAGTACTTTTAGGGATACTCGGGACAAGACCCGAGACATTCTTGAAATCCTCCAACGCTTGCATTATGACATTAACAGAATCCGGATGGCCTCTAGAAAACAAGAAGAGGTCATCTGCAAAACAAAGGTTAATAATTATCTGTTGTTCACACAAATGATGAAACTAAAATTCCACTAAATTAGAAACCTTTTTCTGCAAAATTAGAGTTAGCACCTCCATTACCAACGTAAACAAGTAGGGAGATAACGGGTCACCTTACCTAAGGCCCCGCTTACCTTTAAACCAGCCATGAAGATCCCCATTAACACATATGGAATAAGATGTAGATGAGAGACACACCATGATCCAGTTAACCATTTTGGAATGAAAACCAAACCCAATCAGAATAGCTTTAAGAAACGCCCAATCAACCGTATCATACGCCTTCTGGATATCAACTTTAAATGCACACCTAGGCGGACCTCTCCCTCTATGATAATTCAACATAAGCTCTTGGGTAAGTAATATATTATCAGAGATGCGACGGCCAGGAACAAATGTTGATTGATTAATACTAACCAACTCAATAAGGCCCTCTTTAATACGGTTATCAATAATTTTTCTAATGCATTTATAAAGGACATTACAATAACAAATAGGCCTATAATCATTAATCTTAGAAGGGGTAGACACTTTAGGGATCAAGGATATAACGATATGATTGATTTCCTTAAGAAGCTTACCACTACTGAAGAAATCCCAAATAGCACACGTAATATCAGCACCCACAACATCCCACACTTTCTTAAAGAAAGCTGTAGTGTAACCATCAGGACCAGGAGCTTTATAATCCCCCATTGAAAACAAAGCTTCCCTAATATCAGCATCCGTAACATGACGTACCATAGAGTCAACCAATTGGTGAGGAACAACATTTGAGAATATATCATAATCATCAAAATAGCTACAATCCCCTTCAATACCAAAAAACTGTTCATAATGAGCAACAAACATTCCTGCAACCTGATTACCTTCGTACAAGACATTGTTCGAGTCTCGAACCAATTCGATTCGATTACGGGCACATTTACTTTTAACAATATTATGAAAGTAAGCCGTATTAGAGTCACCTGCATGAAGCCATTGAACTTTAGATTTCTACTTTACGTTTTACACGTTTTATATCGTTTTTACACATTTTATACATGCTTTTACACACGCTTTAAATACATTTTATACACGTTTTTACAAGTTTTATACAAGTTTTATGCACATTTTATACACGTTTTTACAAGTTTTATACAAGTTTTTATGCGTTTTTATACACGTTTTATACACGTTTATTACACGCGTTTTATATATGTTTTTACACGATTTTATACACATTTTACACACGCTTTTATATCGTTTTTAAGCGTTTTATACACGCTTTTACACACGCTTTTAAATACATTTTATACACGTTTTTATAAGTTTTATACATGTTTTAATGCACGCTTTTATGCACGTTTTATACACGTTTTTTACAAGTTTTTATACAAGTTTTTATGCACGTTTTTATACACGTCTTTATACAAGTTTTTTACACATGTTTTTTTATACGTTTTTTACACGTTTTACACATTTTTTATATACATTTTTACACATTTTTATACACGCTTTTTACACACGTTTTTAAATGCAAATTTTTTAAACGTTTTTTACAAGTTTTTATACAAGTTTTTATGCACGTTTTTATACACGGTTTTATGTACGTTTTCTTACACGTTTATACACGTTTTATTACACATTACTTACACACATTTTTATATACGCTTGTTTACACGATTTTATGCATGTTTTTATACACGATTTTATATATTTTTTACACGTTTTTTAACACAGTTTTATATACGTTTTTAAAAACATTTTTTAAACGTGTATAAAAATGCGTATAAAATGTGTATAAAAAGTGCAAAAAAACGTGAAAAAAACGTATATAAAAACGTGCATAAAAGTGTGTAAAAGACGTATATAAAAATGTGTGTAAAAAACGTATTTAAAAACGTGTAAAAAAACGTATATAAAAATGTGTGTAAAAACATGTATAAAAACGTGTATAAAAATGTGTGTGCGATGTATAAAACATGTAAAACGATATAAACGTGTGTAAAAACGTGTATAAAAGCATGTAAAAAACGTGTATAAAAATATGTCTAAAAATGTGTATAAAAACGTGTGTAAAAAAATGTGTATAAAAGCGTGTATAAAATGTGCATAAAAACGTATATAAAAATGTGTATAAAACCATTTATAAAAAAGATGAAAGTTAAAAGAATAACGGTGAAAGTTAAAGCAAACCACATGCACCATTACTGTAAATTTTTTAAGTTAAAAAAATGTCAGAAGACTAACGGTGAAAGTTAATGCATCACGACAGGGACCATTATGGTAACTTTAAAAACTGGTAACCTGTCAATATTACGTATATTAGTAAGTATTTGAAAGTATATTACGTATATTGATAATAAAGTAAGTATGTTACGTATATTGGTTAATTTGAGAAAAGTTTGTTACGTATATTCAGCCTTCACAAAAAAAAATAAAAAAATAAGAAAACAAAAAAAAAACCTAATTTTCTCTCTAGGAGAAATCCGGCCGCCCCTCCCGTTCTCTTTTTCCGGCCAAAAAACTCAACCTAAATGAAGTCATCTATACCTTTGAACAATCTTTATTGTTTTTAGGTATGCAATACATGATATAGGGATGTTTTTTATTCTTAGGAGGCGGGTTGATCTTATTTTTATATATCATATATGATTTCTCTTTATTCTGATGGTGTTGTGTCGAAGCCCTAATACTTTGTGGTACATTAATATGATGTTACCCTATATGGTCGGTCTCTTCATAGTTTTATTATGGATGCGATTTGATGGTTAAGGTTCATCATAGTCGTTTTTTCTTGATAGATGGACTTAGGGTTTCGCCTTATTTCTTAAGGGTTTCCTTGTTATTCATTCAAAGATTTTCCTTTGGATGTCGTCTATTGTGCAGTTTGATGGCTGGTGTGGATTGCTGCGCTTAAAGGGTTTGATCTTTGCTGTTGGAAGTGAACCCTCGTTAGGGTTTTCATTATGCGTGTATTCACTGCACGTTTACTCTTGGTAGGGTTTGTTTATGGATCGCATGTTGGTATGTGCTAAAACAAATACCATTTCTTTACTAAAATAAACCCAAATTAACAAAGAAAGAGCCATTTATGTCTCATATTTGTTGGTTTCTTGAGTTTATGCATGTGCAGGTACGGATATGACAAAACAAACAAAAGAGAACCAAAACCGAAGAAAACCGAGCACGAGAGAAAGAAGAGTGCAAAAGCCGATGTCGGGATGCTATTTCATGGACTTTGATGAAAAGATCAATTTACGGATTTCTGGATCAAGTTTGGAAGTTTTTCACATTATACCTTCACTTTCCAATAATTACCAAAACACACCCTCACCTTTCATAATTAACATCTTTGGTCCTTGGTTTTCACAAACATTGCATAAATGGCCCTTTAAGTTAAAATACCATTACTACTTAACCAAAACCCAAAAATAACAATCCAAACCTTTACCCATTAAATACCACAAGCCCAAAGCCCAAAAGCCCATCCTGTTTTTATCCCATTTCCCTTACCCGTCCATGTTAAAAATCCACCACCGGTCAAACTCCTTTAACCCGGTCAACAACCTGTTATTACCTTCCAGTCAACAAACTCTTACCCAAAGTCAAAATAAACTAAAAAAAATACCCCAAAGATCAAGCTCGCTCAAATGAGAAATCCACACCAGTTGTTGTTTCACCTCCTCTCCCACTTACCCTGATCATCCCATGATTTACCCCAACTAAAGAGCTTCTAGAAAGACCGTCTGACACGTGACACGGGTGTGACTTTGGATTGCCAACATGGCAAAATCTCAGCTTATGATTGGATGAGCCACCTCACCCAAATGATCAAACGGCTATGATGAAAGATGATGATGCTAAAGATGATCAAGGGTGGTGATTAGAGTAGCCAGAACCTTCCCAAGCTTCCTCATCAGGCTATTTAAAGACCTCTTTCACCACAGAATCACTTGTCCAATTTCTATGTCTTTAAGAAGTTTTTACTGTTTTAATTTCCATTGTTAATTACTACTTTCTCTAGTTAATTAGTGGTTCAGTTTAATTGTAATTTCAAATTTTATTAATACAATTTAGTTTGTTCATTTTCATAAGTTTGTTCTAATCAATCATTCCTGTCTTTCACTATTACACAAGCTTCTTTCTCTGTTTGTCTAAGCTCACATAAGCTTGTTTAAGCTTATGTGAGTTTGTTGTTGTTTAAACTTGCTTTAATTTCAATAATTTCAAAAAGGTCAAGAAAAGTCAAAACGGGTCAACATTTGAAAGTCAAATTGGTTCTAGTCTGATTTCTGAATAGTAGTGGTTAAAATGATAGTTTACAGGTTTGTTTGATCCATTCTAACTGGTTTCAGTCAAGTTTCATCATAGTTTTTGGATTAAGTGTAGTTTGAAAGTTTAAGGTAGTGTTTGGTTTTAAGCAGATTATGATGTTGAATGATTTTTAGTTGTGCTAATTTGAGTAAACTAGTTTAGGTGTTAGTTTTAGAAAGAATTGTAGTCCTAGTTTCACGTGTTTCAAATTTAGCATACATTTTTATGTCTAAAATTAAAACCTGTCAAAACTATTAGTATAGTGCCATTTGCAGGTTTCTTAAGCTGCTTTTGTTAATTTTCTGTGTGAATTAAAATTTTTAAAAATAAAAAATAGAATCCTCATCAGTTGGTCTTATTCTCTTCAAAAGAAAAAAAAATCAAAAAAATGTTTGGAATGGTTTGTTAGTGGCTTGATTGTGAGAGTTTGGTTTAGCATTGTCCTGCACATCAGTTAGAATAGTGTGTTCTCATCCATTAATTTGCTTGATTCCTGGTTCATGCAGCAGTTGTAGGATAGAATTTAGTTGCTTAGGCTTTAGACACTTATTTGTTGTGCTTATCTAGGACTGCAAGTACTAGTCTGCTCATACTCCTTATTTGTCCCGATAGTTGCTGATCTAAGGTTGTTAATCTGAACTTTTTGTTTGCACTTTAGGACCATTAGTAGTTTGTATTGGTAGGGTGTAGTTTCTAGGTTATTATCTCACTATAAGAGCTTTTTCAGATCTATTAAGTGCTTATTTGTTTTGCACATCAGTTCCTACTTGTCCCATAACCCTTTTATTTTTGATTTTTAATTTTCATAGATTTATTCCTTTTTAGCTGAAATTTAGGATTTTAGAGCTTTGGTTGGTTGTCTTTAACTAGGTAATTTTAGTTTGATTTTAGGAATTTTATAAGCCACTTAGATTAGTGCTTAAAGAAGCTGGTATTAGGCTGTTTGGCTTAAGCTTCTTAGAACTTGATCTATTGCTTAAGTGCTTTTATTTTGAGCTTATTTGATCTATTTCACTTGCAGAAGGATTATTTTAGGTTAGTTTAGCTTAGTTTAGCCTTAGTAAGCTTCTGGTGCCTTATAGTAGCTTATAGCTTATTTATTATAGCTTGTTCTCATCAGTTGCTTGCCCAAATCATTGCCCAAATCATATCTTCCTAGCTTCACAAGTTTTTTTTTCATATTTTCCATGCTCTTTTGCTATTTTCCTTAGCTTCTAAATCATAAAATGTTCGGAAAAATGATTATTTTAGATTTTTTTAGAAATTTTCTTAAAAGAGTTTTCATATAAATTTCCATGCTCTTTTGCTATTTTTCTCAATAGTTTATATAATTTTTAGCATTTAAATTTATTTTTAAGCCTTTTTAATTAGCTTTTAATCCAAATAAATCATAAAATGTTCAGAAAAATGAAATTTCAATTTTCTTAGATTTATAATATTCAAAAAGTGATAAAAAGTATTTTTCGAGAATTTTCTTAGCTAAAAGAGTATTTTTTAGGAATTTATTTAGATTTAAATAGTTTTAAAATCATGATAAATTGAGAAAATGTCAGAAAAATATATTTCATGTTTTGAAATTTAGATTTAAATAGTTTTAAAATCATGATTTTCGTTTTTTACGGTGTATGCCCGAGATACATCCTATTTATGAAGAACCCGTTCCGATTATGAATAATGATTCTATGATTGAAGAACCCACCGGGGGTGTCGAGGACGTTTTCATCGACTTTGATGCCAAAATTACTGAAAATCGAAACGAAATTGAAAGTATGATTAGAACATTCCTTTCTCAATCTCATGTTTATCAAGAACAAGAACCGGAGACCACAACGGAAGTGGTGGAAATTGTTAGCTCTCAGAGCACACCACTTGTCCCACCTCCGAAACCTTATCCTTATCAGTTACAACAATTGTTCTGTTGTGAGTATTGTGGAGGTTCGCACCTTAATTTCGATTGTCAAACACCAAACCCGCTTGTTTACGAGCAAGTTCCTTGCTACAATTACGACTATTCTTATGACCCACCTCTACAATACCAAATGATTCAACCACAACCTCCGTCAAATAATCAAGAATTTCTCCAAGGTTGTCTCAATATATTACAAGATTTAAAGGAATTAAAAGAATTGATTAATGAACCTGCTCAAGAAAAAGATCCTAATCAGAAGACCTATTGTGAATTATTAGCTGAAGAGGCCGCTAAAGTGATCCAATATCGTCCAACTTTCGATTACGATTACGATTCTGATTCTGATGACGAATATACGCCTCTGAGTGGCAATCCTACTCCCGTTTCTGAGCCTTTCATTTCCGACCCTTCCCCTTCACTCACGCCGGTTGAGAGAAGTGACGCCATTTTGGAAGAGGTCGATGATTCTATTTCTTCAAAAATCGTTGAACCCGTTGACTCTCTCATAATGAGGGATGAGCATCTTAGTACTATTCTCGAAACGGAATCGTCTAATGCTGAGGTCCTTATCCCAAGCCTAAGAGAGTCCGAGGTTGTAGATGATATTTGTGATGAGCCTTCTCTTGATAATTCAAATGATCATGTTGAGATGTTCTCCGATTCCGATAATGAGTCTTATGGAGACATCGACTTTGTCGATGATTTACCTTCTGAGCCCATTCACATAGAAGAAGAAAATAATGATTTCATGCCAGAAGATGAAGAGATTGAGCTCGATGATATTCAGATCGAGGATGAAGCATTATGAGAAACATTGTCGAATGTTTATCTTCTCATTTCTAAGATTGAAGCCTTGAAAGATAATGAAAGTTCGCATCCTATCTCCGTTAAAGATAGCGATTTCTAGCCCGAGCTTGAGATATTCCAATTTGATGAAGAGATTAGTGGCAGTCCCACTGCCGATGTTTATCCTCCGATTCTTGAGCGATTCTACTTTGATGTTGATATGAGCAAAGTTTTGAATGAGATTTTCGAGAATCCGACGAATGACCCGATCATTGAGGATGCTATTGATGACTTGATACCACCGGGTATTGAGGATGTTGTGCATGATCCCGAGGGGGATATGTTGTTGATTGATGATGATTCTCTTTCTTCTGCTGAGTCGACCATCACTTATCCCGTTGAGCCCTCATGTGAAGATAAAATTTTTAAACCCGAGATATGCATTGATGAGTTTTATGATAAAATATTTTTGGAGATAAGGACCCTCCGATGGATGCCTTCGTTGTTGAGCCTACACATCTTATGCCTTATCATGAGCTCCCGTCTTCTTTGGAGTATTCTCTTATCTATCCATCCTCCTTTCGTCCACCCGCTAAACCGCCGGATGATGGATCCTTCTTTCTTGGTATACCTCATATGATTTTGGGAGGAGTTATGCCTTATGTGCTGATGCCCGACACTTTCTTCTCCACCCATCCCGCCCAGTCTCATTCCACCGGGAATGAGGACACCGTTTTTGACCCTGGTATCTCTACCATTTTCTTCCCCAAGGACAAATGAATTCAGGGACGAGTCAGGCTAGCGACTCGGTAATCAAAAATAGTAGCGCTTCGTGGGAGGCACCCCATGCTTATCTCTATCTTCTTTCTATTTTCTTCTAATAAGTGATGTGAAGGGGTTAGCCTCTTTGATTTCTCGTGTTTGGTTGTTTGTGATGTTTTGTCTAGGATTTCCTGATATGAAGACTCTCGTGCTCAAAGTTTGTCTTTTCTCCACTCGAGTTTCTTGATCAAAGCTGATGGAAGCCCGATATCCCAAATCTTATCGACTAACGTTTATCTTTGAGCATACTTAATAAATGGCTTTAAGATTTTCGTTGATACCCTTGCCTTTAAACATTGAGGACAATGTTTCGTTTTAGTCTGGGGTGGGTAATCTTCGATTTGATTTGATCGCACTTGCTTATTCTCTGCCGTGTACTCTCGCAACCCTGTTTTTCCTTAGTAAATGAAAAAATTGTGCAAAAATGAGAAAATTTAAAAAAAATTGTAAGCTTTTGTTAGTTTTATGATTGAAAAGTCTTTGCTAGTCTCTTAGAGGTTACTTTAAATATGCGTTTTTTTGAAAAAGCCTTTGCTAATTGTTTAGACAAGAAGCTATAAAATGCGATTCTAGCTCAAAAGGCCAAGAATTTGCAAGTCTCCCTAAGTGATTTTAAATATGCGAAGCTTAAACAAGAATTTGCTAGTTTCTTATAAGTGACTTTAAAAATGTGAGACTTGAGATTATTTGACAAAGCATTTGCTAAGTTAATATATGTTTTGACACCTTGTTGACTTTCCGCTGGTGAGAGTAGGAATGGAATTCTGACTTGACCGAGCGTGTTGAGCCCTAGCTTGTTCCCTTAACCATAGATAATTAAATTATCAGCTAAGCATCTACGGATCTCATTATTTGGGATTTTAAATTTGTGGAGATCGAGGAATGATAAAGTTACTTATGAGTTTAGATGCTAAGCGTGGAGTAGATGGTTCTCTTTAGAGCCCATCGAAGGTACTTATGGCTTTTTGTTCCCACAAAATTGTCTCACCCCATATTTGTGAATAAATAATTAAAGATGTTAAGTTTTTGACGATAGTTAGTTCTTTATCTTCTTTAGAGAATCCTTGCCCATGAGAGTTGGGTACACATCGAGGTACTGTTAGTGTTGCGGTATAAAAACCGTAGGATTCGGAGTTTAGCACAAAAATTAACATGAAATAAAGCCCAAATGTATTAAAGTGAAAAATACAAAGCCATAAAAGTTTTCTATGTTTGACGGTACCCCATTGTCATGGACTTCAAAAAGGTGGAGGAGATATCCAAAGTCATAATAAGACTTCTGATAAAATGGTAATCTCGTTGAGTTAGTGGTTGAAAAGACCAAGGGCCTAATTGCAAAAATGCAAATGTGTTAAAATAAGTGTTAAGCCAAAATTTGAATCGGGGAGATATCTAAATAAAGCTTCTGTCTCTGAACTCGTAGATGAGTTGTTTCGGTTGCCATAAAAAGGATATCTCCCTAAATCGTGTTAAATTAGGACCTTGATGTGGACCTCATTCTTGTGTGCAACGGTTTTCGAGAGAAGATGGAAAACTAATTAGCGACTTAGCTTCGTATCTTTATCGGACTAAAAACCTATCGAAACGAGAAACTTGAAGAAATTCATTTCTCACCAAAAACAAAATAAATAGAGGAAAATAGGAAAATGGGAGAAAAGGTAATTACACAAGTAACTTCCATGGGTTGTGTTAGCATCTAGAATCATATTTAACAATGATTTCGATTTTATGCTTAGTTTGGGGACTTGTGAAAAATCAGGGACGATGTATTCTATCCGTATGGTCACTTCTCGCTGAGTTGTGTTTCCTACTCCGTGATCCTAAAATGTCGTTTGAAAAATGTTGGAGTTATTGATCGACATGAAAGTTCAACAAACCGCCACTCATAATCGGAATGTGCTTAAACGTAATATCTATATGTGAATTAAAAGGTAAATGGGGCATTTTTAGAATCAAGAGTTTCTTAATCTCTTTTGAGGAATCTTTGCTACTTTTCATAGGTTTAGTAGAAGAGATTGAAATCCTTAGTTTTAGAAGCGTGAGTTGATTACATTGCGTGAGGACACGAAAATCTTCTAGTCTGGGGTATTTTGGTTTGTGCTAAAACACATACCATTTCTTTACTAAAATAGACCCAAAATAACAAAGAAAGAGCCGTTTATATCTAATATTTGTTGGTTTCTTGAGTTTATGCATGTGCAGGTACGGATATGACAAAACAGACAAAACGGAACCAAAACCGAAGAAAACCGAGCACGAGAGAAAGAAGAGTGCAAAAGCCGATGTCGGGATGCTATTTCATGGACTTTGATGCTTAAAAGATCAATTTACGGATTTCTGGATCAAGTTTGGAAGTTTTTCACATTATACCTTCACTTTCCAATAATTACCAAAACACACCCTCACCTTTCATAATTAACATCTTTGGTCCTTGGTTTTCACAAACATTGCATAAATGGCCCTTTATGTTAAAATACCATTACTACTTAACCAAAACCCAAAAATAACAATCCAAACCTTTGCCCATTAAATACCACAAGCCCAAAGCCCAAAAGCCCATCCCGTTTTTATCCCATTTCCCTTACCCGTCCATGTTAAAAATCCACCACCGGTCAAACTCCTTTAACCCGGTCAACAACCTGTTATTACCTTCCAGTCAACAAACTCTTACCCAAAGTCAAAATAAGCTAAAAAAAATACCCCAAAGACCAAGCGCGCTCAAATGAGAAATCCACACCAGTTGTTGTTTCACCTCCTCTCCCACTTACCCTGATCATCCCATGATTTACCCCAACTAAAGAGCTTCTAGAAAGATCGTCTGACACGTGTGACACGGGTGACTTTGGATTGCCAACATGGCAAAATCTCAGCTTATGATTGGATGAGCCACCTCACCCAAATGATCAAACGGCTATGATGAAAGATGATCAAGGGTGGTGATTAGAGTAGCCAGAACCTTCCCAAGCTTCCTCATCAGGCTATTTAAAGACCTCTTTCACCACATAATCACTTGTCCAATTTCTATGTCTTTAAGAAGTTTTTACCGTTTTAATTTTCATTGTTAATTACTGCTTTCTCTAGTTAATTAGTGGTTCAGTTTAATTGTAATTTCAAATTTTATTAATATATTTTAGTTTGTTCATTTTCATAAGTTTGTTCTAATCAATCATTCCTGTCTTTCACTGTTACACAAGCTTCTTTCTCTGTTTGTCTAAGCTCACATAAGCTTGTTTAAGCTTATGTGAGTTTGTTGTTGTTTAAACTTGCTTTAATTTCAATAATTTCAAAAAGGTCAAGAAAAGTCAAAACGGGTCAACATTTGAAAGTCAAATTGGTTCTAGTCTGATTTCTGAATAGTAGTGGTTAAAATGCTAGTTTACAGGTTTGTTTGATCCATTCTAATTGGTTTCAGTCAAGTTTCATGATAGTTTTTTGGATTAAGTGTAGTTTGAAAGTGTAAGGTAGTGTTTGGTTTTAAGCAGATTCTAATGTTGAATGATTTTTAGTGGTGTTAATTTGAGTAAACTAGTTTAGGTGTTAGTTTTAGAAAGAATTGTAGTCCTAGTTTCATGTGTTTCAAATTTAGCATACATTTTTAAATCCAAAATTAAAACCTGTCAAAACTATTAGTATAGTGCCATTTGCAGGTTTCTTAAGCTGCTTTTGTTAATTTTCTGTGTGAATTAAAAATTTTAAAAATCAAAAATAGAATCCTCATCAGTTGGTCTTTTTCTCTTCAAAAGAAAAAAAATCAAAAAAATGTTTGGAATGGTTTGTCAGTGGCTTGATTGTGAGAGTTTGGTTTAGCATTGTCCTGCACATCCTTCAGAATAGTGTGTTCTCATCCTTTAATTTGCTTGATTCCTGGTTCATGCAGCAGTTGTAGGATAGAATTTAGTTACTTAGGCTTTAGACACTTATTTGTTGTGCTTATCTAGGACTGCAAGTACTAGTCTGCTCATACTCCTTATTTTTCCCCGTAGTTGCTGATCTAAGGTTGTTAATCTGAGCTTTTTGTTTGCACTTTAGGACCATTAGTAGTTTGTAGTGGTAGGGTGTAGTTTCTAGGTAATTATCTCACTATAAGAGCTTTTTCAGATCTATTAAGTGCTTATCTGTTTTGCACATCAGTTCCTACTTGTCCCATAACCCTTTCATTTTTGATTTTTAATTTTCATAGATTTAATCTTTTTAGCTGAAATTTAGGATTTTAGAGCTTTGGTTGGTTGTCTTTAACTAGGTAATTTTAGTTTGATTTTAGGAATTTTATAAGCCACTTAGATTAGTGCTTAAAGTAGCTGGTATTAGGCTGTTTGGCTTAAGCTTCTTAGAACCTGATCTATTGCTTAAGTGCTTTTAGTTTGAGCTTATTTGATCTATTTTAATTGCAGAAGGATTATTTTAGGTTAGTTTAGCTTAGTTTAGCTTTAGTAAGCTTCTGGTGCCTTATAGTAGCTTATAGCTTATTTATTATAGCTTAGTCTCATCAGTTGCTTGCCCAAATCATATCTCCTCTACTCACAAGTTTTTTCTGTTATTGTTTCTAGCTTCTCAGTATTATTTTAGATTTTTCTGGAATTTTTCATTTTTTTCCATGCTCTTTTGCTATTTTTCTGCATTTAAATTCATTTTTAAGCCTTTTTAATTAGCTTTTAATCCAAATAAATCATAAAGTGTTCAGAAAAATGCAATTTCAATTTTCTAAGATTTAGAATATTCAAAAAGTCATTAAAAGTATTTTTCCAGAATTTTCTTAGCTTAAATAGTATTTTTTAGGAATTTATTTAGATTTAAATAGTTTTAAATTCATGATAAATTGAGAAAATGTCAGAAAAATATATTTCCAGTTTTGAAAATTCTTTTCAGTTAGCTAAAAATTTTGAAAAATAGTTTTCCAATTTTCTCAATAGTTTTCATAATTTTTAGCATTTTAGCGCTATTTTAAATGTTTAAAACTAGTTTTTAATTCAAAATAAGTCAAGAAAAACCAAAAAAATTATTTTTAAATTTCAAATAATTTTTAAATAACATTTTTAGCTTTATAAAAATAATAGTTCATTTTTATGGGTTAAATTAGAATAGTTTGCATTTTAATTACGTTTTTGTAAATACGTTATTTACGTTTTTAGTTTAAATTTGCATACTTAGTTGTATTTACTTAATTGCATCATAGATTTAGTTGTTTTTATTGCTTTTTATTACTTTCCCTTGCACCGTAGTTTAGAAATCCCAAAATTCCTTATTTTCACATTCAAATCACAAGAAATGCGACGTGAGTTGTTAAACTCCATTCTTCCCTTGCTGGGAAAACGACCCGGGAAATACATTCCTTTGTATTTCTTCGGAAAATATCTATATTTTGAAACTGACAAATCACATGTTCTTCATCAGATGGCAGTATTTGCAAGTGGGTTATTGAGAGATGGTAAGTCAAGTTTTAGGGTTCCTTTTAAAAACCTTATTGGGTCGTTCACAGATTTGAATGCATTTGTTTTAATTTGTCTGGTCTTGTGAACGTTTGTGCTGGATGTTGGGGGTTGTTATCCTTGTTGTCGGTGATTAGAGGCTGGTTGGTATGTCATTCGATGATTTGGTAGATCCCTTGTTTATTTCTCAATGGTTTGAATCGTACCATTGTGTTATGTGTGGCAACTGTGATTTTATGGTTTAGGCCGTCGAATTCGATTTTTACCCTTCATGTTATCATGGGAGCTGCGGATTGTATGCAAGTCGGATCAATCTGATTATGAATGTTACTATGATTGGTTTGTGGAGTTACATTTTTAGGGTGTATGTCGTGTTGTCGTAGTCAAATTGTAGTGGCTATGGTATTCTTCCTTGTGATAATTGTCAATTGCTTGCTATGGTTGGTGCTACAATGTGGAAGTTCGATATGATATGGAGTTGACCACCATCACATTGGAAGTTGGATATGTTTGGTTATCCATTAAAACATATAACAATGGTTTCGTCTTTCCTGATTATGAAAGTGTATTCTCATGTCGAAGCATTGTTATTTTCTTATGTGTGGTCGGTTGTTGGCTACTGGTTGTTGTGTGTATGTTAATCGCATGCATGCATTGGTATACTCCATGTATTGATGGAGGTATTGGAGTAATATCCACCATTTTATATGGTCGTGATTTTATTAGGTGTTATTGTTACATCTGAT
The DNA here is from genome assembly GCA_022545495.1 of Chrysanthemum lavandulifolium. NCBI lineage: Eukaryota > Viridiplantae > Streptophyta > Magnoliopsida > Asterales > Asteraceae > Chrysanthemum > Chrysanthemum lavandulifolium. The sequence continues at coordinate 210,607,335 of CM040239.1, forward strand.
GTGAAGGTTGTGCTATGGCACGCTGTAAGTGGCACTACTACAAAAAAGTCCATAAAGACTGATTATAATAGCTTATAGAAACTGGTTTTGGAACCACTCTCTGTGAGGGGGTATTTCTTTGACTGAAACACATAGAAACCGGTTATGTAACCGATCTCTATTTTAGAGCATTGAGACCAGTTTTATTGTATGAACCAGTTTCAATTATAGAGTTGAACAAGTACCACAAATGAGAATTCCCGTAAGTAAGAATCGGTTTCTATTAGAGTCAAATCAGTACCAATAGGTTTCTAATTTTTCATTTTTTTTTTGCTTTTATTGATATGTAATTCTAATAGGGATCTAATTCTATACAATCAAATTCAAAAGTCAATAAATAACATCCAATCAAATATTATTATAATCCAGTAACATCTTCTCAAATATTATAAATCATATACAAATACACAATCAAGGCTGCAATTCAAGCATCTATGTGCATATAGCATCTACAATGTAACAAACTATCAATATAATTGTGTCACTATATTTCATGACTTTTTAGACACTTGAATACCAAAACAACTTTTACGTGCTTGTTCCACATTTATCTCCAACTTGTCAAATGCCAATGAATCAATGTATCAAACCTGTATGCAAAGTCGATAAAAATATCAGGAACAATATGACTTAATTGTTACGATAAAAATGCCATACTAATTTTTTGTAAGGTAACAAAAATCCTTACCAATGGCATATCAGATAGTTGTTTAAACGTTTTGCATCATTTTCTATCTCCCATGTACAAACTAACTTAAAAGAGCTGCTGCAAGATCAATGCATCTACATACATGTGAACAAAATAATTAAATAGGCATGCAAATAATTAAATTCAACGAGCCTGATATCAAATGATAATTAGAACTATTTATGATTTAAGATGCCCTTAGGCAATTAAAATGGCTGACAAACATTTAAACCAAGTAATTGAACACAATATCCCTTAGTTTGCTTTTTGTATGCTAATTTGACATGATTGTCAAACTTCCATTTTATTATTTGAAATACATTTTTTTTAAATCAATAAATGCATGAAAGAATACAAGAAGTAAATGCTAAATACAAAATGGACCTGTTGAATGTTAGTGGTATGTATAGCAACATCAAGGCATGACGCACATACAGTAAGATGGGTTTAGTTTAGAAAAACTAACACAAGAACTAGACCTGAACTAGTGCCTCGGGCCGAGACTCAATATAACACGAAGAACACCAAGGGGAGATGACATATTCTCTGAAATGAAACTATCTCACAACTGGATGCAACAGTAGTCATTAAATAAAACATGGATCCATTTAATACTGAGATATTGATTGTTGAGTACGAATTCCTTACCTCGGTTATCCTTAACACTTGGCCAATCGGCTCTTCCATGCTAGCAAGCACACAAATTGCTTTTGCAAGAGTAGAGACCTATAATATATAGATTATGTGAAAGAGGTAATGCACTATCTGAGTATCTGGTTATAAGATACGCAACAAGAAGATACAGAATCACAAGAGAAAATTTGAAGGAAAAAAAAGATATATAGTTTTCTATAATATACATCAGTAAAGACCAATTTAACGTGTCTCTTACCATTCCTGGTTTCAGAGCCAACCTAGAGAGTAAGATCATAAGATTACCGAACGTCGAGAATACCAACCTTTATCGACCAAACTCACAAAAGAACCATATCTAAACCATGATGTCATTGATCTCAAAACCACTAAAACTCACAACATCTAAAACACGACCACTAAAATAACCCGATGAACCTGTCAAAAAAACCACAACAAAATATGAACAACACGACCCTCACGATACTACCAACTAATCTGAATCACATCAAACCCGGAAAACACAACTGAAAAACATCCCTTTAAGTGGTTACAGTGGGTTAATGGGTCAAGTGGACATCAAATATTATATCACTGTGTTTGAAGTTGACTGAAAAAAAGTTCCTTTAAGTTGTTGTTACAGTGGGTTAACGGGTCAAATTGTTGCTGTTACAGTTTGCCAAACACCCCTTTAAGTGGTCACACGGGTTAACGGGTAAAAAATGTTGCTGTTACAGTTTTCCAAACACCCCTTAAAGTAGCGACAGTTGGTTAATGGGACAAAATTATTGTGGTCATAGTTTTTCGAACACCCCTTTAAGTGGTCATAGTGGGTTAATGGGTCAAAATTAATGTTGTTACTGTTAGCCAAACACCTTTTTAAGTGGCCAAAGTGGGTTAACGGGTCAAACTAGAGTCCAGTTATGAATGTTTAAAGTCTAACCATATGAGGTCTTAACTGAGTTGAAAGCAATTTGGACAAAGATCATCATGTTAAGTAATGTAAATTGTCCACATCAAAAGAGTGCTAAGACACCTCATGACTAAAATGTATTGATTTTGTTACAGTACCAATACTAGAAAAAAATATATACTTTTGTTAGTCTCACTTGATTGTATCACACCGTGAAGCTACGGCCAAAGTATAGAGATGCAACTAAAGTGTCCTGTTAATGTCTTTGAAGCTATGGACAAGTAAGTTTCAAGCAATATTTGTGGATTTATATGTGTACATTTGCAAGCAAAGGGTGCACTGTTCCAAACTAACAAGACAAGTTATAACACAACTTTAAAGCTTGGGAAACTGCTACAGACAATACTAAATTGCATAAAAAGTTAACAAGATTATGCTTAAAGAACTACCATGAAACCTGGTTTTTTTTTATTATTTTTTTTGTTCGACAAAAAACGGGGAAAAATGGCACGGTACCAATTTCCTAGTACCGGCATCCCGTTTGGTACAGTACCGGTACACCCCTTTCATCCTCGGGGAAAAAAACGGTACCACTAGTTCGGTACGGGATTGGTATATTTTAAAACATTTTGATTTTATTGCACCATTTATAGTTTTAATTCGAGTTCATGAAGAATACCCCTGCACTCTACGAGTTACAGTTAGTACCTTTGAAGTGTCTAAAGTTGTAAAATTATTACCATGGCTATACTAATTCGTCCCCAAATATAAGTCTCACTGGGATAAAACTAACCCTTTCAACACATACACATACATACACAGCCTACAATTAAACCTAAAATTTAAACATCCACACACATACATGAAGAGTTTAGTTAACCCATATATAAATATATATAAACACGTACAAACATTAAGCTTAAAAATAACCATAAGTTTCGATGAATATTAGAGATGGGGGAGATGACTCACCATTATCGATGACGGCTGTGGTATGATGCGGACTAGAGAGAGAGACCATGAAAAAATGACTAGCATGTGGGTTTTTTTTTTTAATTTGAAAAAGATGGGTGGTTTGAATTTGTGAAATAAGGGGGTCGAATTGGGGAAAACAAGAGGTAAATTAAAATTTTTGGTTTATTATGAGAATAATAAAGACTTGTTATTAGGACAAAATCAATTTTAGTATTATAGAGATAGGTTTATTTTTGAGAATGGGTTTTTATAGCTTCCATGCCTCCCTTTTTCAGTATAGAAATTGGCTTTTATCTAACCAGTTTCTATTAGGGGGTATTTATAGCCATTTCTGTAGTAGTGTGGTTATGTAAGTTCTAGGTTCTATGTCGACGTCATACGTGCCTTATGGGCATTTTACATTCTGGTGCTCGTAATGGAGTGGAGATTTTGATCGCATGGACTTTGATTTTCAGTTCCATGATGACTATGGCTCGGTGCTTCCTTGAAGGAAACAAGAATTTACGTTTTCATTTTTATGTCCGCTTGTATAGTCATTGTAGGTTGTAAGTTTATTATGTAAGTTATAAGAATGGTATGTCATTATTATATAGTGGTTGCATGTAAGTGTCCTTAGGGACAGAGATGATGGATGTCACCCTCATCCTTTGTACTTCAATGTTTTTGGTGTAATGAATTTTATCAGGGTGAAAAATCCCTTTTACCTAAAAAAATATATTCAGCCTTCACCCTAATTAGAATAGTAGAGTAATAGGTAGAAGTACCACCCCCCAAATCGAAACCCCGAGATCGTACCTTTAGTTTTCTAAAAAAATATAAAAAGATAAAAAATAATCTTCCTCAACCTCAACCTTAGCGTAGTAAATTTCTCACTAGCATTCCTATTCCCCTAGAGAATGATATCAATCCCCGAGGCTTACCCTAATACTACACTACAACGATTAGGTTCACTGCCTAGGTGGTTGAAAAACTTTCTCGAAGAAAAGGAAGGTTCCTTTGACCCCGAATGCGCGTTGTATGCGTATCATTTTATAAGTTATTTGTCCATCTTAACCCAACCAAATCGGACGAACGAGACAAATAGGTCTCGAAAGAGTGTACAACTCGTCCCACTTTACCTTCTTTCTTCCCGATCTACACTTGGAACAAGAAAACACGAACAAAGGTGGTGTTTAGGGCGCGTTTGAGTGGCGGTAGGGTGGGGATGTGGTAAGTGATTTACACCAAATGAAAGAGGAAGATGAGAGGAATATTTTGGTGGTGGTGGTGTCAACCCACGCGCAGCGTGCTGGTGGTGGTGTGGCCGGAAAGGTGGCGGCGACAAAGGAGGATAGAGAGAGAAAATGTAACTAGGGTTTTGGGAGGTGGAAGATGATGATGATGATGTGTGTGTGTGTGTAATGGGATTATATATTTTTGAGTGGGGGTAAAATATAATTATTTTGGGATAAGGGGCGCCGGCTATACTTAAACACCGGGGGACCCAAGTCATAATTTTTATAAATTTTCCCAAACTACTACTCAAGGGCTCGTATATTTTATAACTAGTGATGGACTATTTTTATTAATAGCTCCATTGTTTTTAATTGCCTTTTTCCACAAGTTTTGATTATTAACACGTTTTATTCCCACATAACGAGTCAAATGTTACTATTTCTCTTGTTTTAGGTTTTTACTGTGCTCACTCGAGTAGTGCCTAGCATTACGGGGCCTTATTTCATACCATAACTCATTCAATACCAAAATCAATCATAAAAAGCAAAAAAACGATACCAAGTCAAGTCATCATTTTTCCGAAATAGCTCCTACAAGCAATCTACTCGTTCTAACTAGCATAATGCGGTACCTAAAAGGGCTCCCTAATTTGCCAGTTGTCACATCTATGTAGCTTTTCTCTTTGTGATTCTATGGGTTCCTCTTAAAGGAGAGATCACAACCTTTTGAAGACTTGCAAGCTCAAGGTCATGAGTTTCTAGGCTTCGTCTTCATCAAGACCACTGAAGTGAATCTTCTTGATGTTTCTTCTCTTTCTCCATTAGTGTGTTGTGTTAGTTGAAGGTGTTGGTATGTTGTGTTAATAGGTGTATTCGATATAGGGTGTCGATGTGTATTGTGATAATTGGTGTGTAGGGTGTTGGTTCCTACATTGTAATGGAAACCGGTATCTAGCTTTATACCGGATAAAGTGTAGATGACGTAGGTTTGGCTTGTGGAAGAACCCGGTATTTATCTTTGTATCGGATAAAGTGTAAATGATGTTTTGAAGGCTTCTCCGCCGGGTAAAGTAGCTTGTGGTGTGTAGTGATTACAAACTCTAGAGTTGGGTACTCGAGGAGTGGAGTAGGGCAAGGAAGGTGACCTTATAGCCAAACTACTATAAATACTTGTGTTTTGGTTGTGTATCTCTTTCTCTATCTTGTAGTATAGTTTATATATTCTTCTAATTATCAATCTCCAACACACACTCTAAATAATTGACATAAGTGATCTAAATACTTTAAACCTATTCAACCCCCTTCTAATTTTCTACAAGTGGCATCAGAGCTTGGTTACCAAGTTTGTTAGAGTATATTGCACTTTAAAAACTTGAAACGATCCGTGTTTGTTTGAAAACTACAAGGAAGGAAAATCTTTGTGGAAACTTACATCAAACTCATTTTTTACAAATTGGATCAAAACATTTGAGTATTGGATAATGATAATTCTATTTTCTATAATTTTAACAAATTTCTTTCAAAGTCTACTTCATAATAGGTCTCTTCGAATACTTCATCTCATTAAAGGATAAATGAAGTTCACACCCATGAAGAACCTAAAGAGCTATCAACATGCCTTACCAATTACCTTGCAGGATCTTATAAAAGCTCATGAAAGTACATTCCATCTATGGTTTCAAAACCGTATGAGTTAGTGTGGCAATGGTATGTTTCCTTACCTATAATTAGTGTTATAAATGTGGGAAGTGCATATGGTTAAAGTGCTTGTCTATATGCTTCTTCATTATGATTAAGCATCTACATGAAACTTGTTTGTTGGTCATAGTGTTAGCATGCTTTATTCTATATCTACGTGAATTATGTGTTACATCAAATCACAACTTTTTTTGGGTAAAGGGAATTCCACTGGGTAAAATATATTACACCAAAAAACGTTTAAGTACAATGGAATGTGGTTGACATACCACATTAACCACAAGCAATCGCCTACCACAACTACAAAATCATTTATGACAGGCCATAAATGACAACTAGCTAAAACCAAAAAAACTACCAACCCACAACATAAAAAACAATACATAAAAATTTTATGCAAAAACGTAACGAATCCTAACTAATACGAAAATCTTGAAGACCATCAGCCTTTATTTGAGCAGGAGAGAGACCCAAATCATCATTGTCATCATAACCATTGTGCTCACCTGTATCCGCTTTCCATTTCTTATAAAGACTTTGCTCCTTACTGCCACTTCCAGAATACAACGTCCCAACGTGGTCATCAAATACTTCATCATCATCAATGTCAGACACTTCCACATTACCCACTTTAGAGAATGGGTTACCCACCTTTGGATAAGTTGTAAATGGAGAAGACGAAGTACTAGGCTTGGAGGCCTCGACCTGCACTTTCTTTGTCAAACTACTGACAAGCTGATCTTTTGATCCTTTTCCTTCGGCTAAACCCCATCCACATCCTCCTCCACCGAAGAGGCCAAAACATTAAACGAATTAGAATCCTTCGAGTTCTTACTAGTAGACACATGTTGAACCTTAGGATCAATTTGTTTCGGTCTCCAAAAATTTAGTTTAGGCTTATTAAGCCTAACACCTCCAATAGGACGATATTGAGATGAAGATGCCACGGTCTTCCCTTTGTACTTACGATTCCTAACCTCTGTAAATCCCTCATCATGATCCTCCACCAGACTAGATTCCTTAGCTGCCACATTAATGTTATTGCGAACAGTCTCCTTAACACGATTTGGGCAATCAAAAAGAGTATGCCCAAAAGATTTGCAATCACCGCAATGTGGAGGCTTCCATTCATATTCAACATCAATAATCCTTGTCGTAAAACCATTACCATCTTCATTCGGAATATCCATAGTAACAGTGCTCTTTAATTCAGAATCTGCGCTTAGTTCAACTAAGGCGTGAGCAAAACTAATACGGCCCCATGACTCAACACACATAGAACTAATAAAGGCATCCAAGATAATAGGTTTACCTATTTGCGTAGCAATCAAGCTAAAAAAAAAACCCTATTTCTCTCTCTCCTTAGGGGAGAATCCGGCCGCCACCTCTATAACCTTTTTCCGGCCATTATCTTCCTTCCAAATCGTTTCTGTACCTCTGTTATGCAATCGATCTAGTAGGAGATATACTATTAGAGGTGGTGTGCTGCTATTCGTACCCTAGGTTGTCCCTTTTTGGCGTTTCTGAAACCCTAACCAATATATTAAATCGTAGTCCTATAAATCTGTCCATTGGTCATTCATTGATCTTGGTCGTTTTTGTGGATTCGTAGGCTAAGTTAGGGTTTCGGATTTAGTACTCTTTAGATTTAATATCTAGCCGCCATTAGGGTTCTGTGGGTCGATCTTTCATGGATCTTGTGTATAGTCGGTTCTGACTCCTATATAACGATCGATCTCTTGTTCTTTGATTTTCCTCATGTTGCTTATTGATTATTCTTTGAGGATTGTTTTCTGGTTGGATCTATACATAACGATTATAAAACCTAGTTTGGTTTTTACATTCACCTTCACTTGTTTATGGCACTTAATGGCTGAATGGAACCCTAAATTATTAGGGTTTTATTTTACCTGCTGGAAGTATACCCTCTTTAGGGTATTGATTACTGCTGGTACTTTTATGAGGCGTGTTTTGGATGTGCTCTGCTGTGCTAGTCCTTGTGTGTTGTTGCTTGTTCATGAATACATGTGTTGCTGCTGTTAGTGGGTTAAGAGAGAGGGTATGTTTAACTTTTCACAGACCTGATGTTGAGTGTTTAATTATTTGGTCGTGTGATGGTGATTGCTGGAAGTTAGGGTTTTTACCCTATTATTGTCCCTTAATCAGGTTATCATGCTGCTGTATGAATTGTGATTGGGGTGTACTACGGGCAGGAAGGGTTTGTTAACCCTCTAATCATATTATGATTATGAATTTATGATGATTTGATGTTCCTGGGATCTATACGATAGTTGAATGGAAGTTGTGTTGTGGTGGGTCATTCTCACTATCAACATATGTCATGTTGGCTTGTGATTATTTTGTTGATGACATGATTTGATGTGCTGCTGGTGTGGGTTATTTGAGGCAATTTTTGGGCAGGCTGATCATGTCTTATCATGTTAGTTTCATGTGATTGAATGTATGTTAGGCTTTGCGTAAATCCTATTGGTTTTTCGTAGGCAGCTTGGTCGTCTTGATTACATAAATCGATGTTGATGAGTGTGGAAGTTAAGTTTGGGGGCTCTTGTAAGTTGCAGTTTTTGCATTTGTGTTATTTTTCAAGTATGGTTGCTTGCGTTTGGTGATTCCATATCAGGTTGCTGCATGGTTTTCTATGATGCAACGTGATGGCATGGCTTGGTTTCCTTCTTGAATGGTAGATATTGTTGTAATTCCATTGTATTTTCAAACTTGGTGCTGGTTGATTACTTTGAAAGTATAGTCTTTGATACGTTGGGAAGTTCAGTGATGTTTTTTGTGGTGCTTGATGTTACTACAAACATATTATAAGTTGAAGATCGTTGGGAGGTTTATTGGAAGTTCTACGATGGCTATGTGTTTGGTGCTTCAATTGTGAAGCAAGCTTTTATTGTCATAATTTTTATTCACTTGTATAGTCATGGTAGGTTTGAAGTTTTATTTTGTAAGTTATGAGAATGTTGTGTCATTCTCATATTAGCGTCTGTAAGTGTCCTAAGGGACTGAGGTGAGGGATATCACCCTCATCCTATGTACCTCAATGTTTTTTGGAGTAATGAATTTTACCGGGGTGAATTAACCCTTTTACCCCAAAAAAAAGCAATCAAGCTCAAACCATCTTCTAAATAAGAAACCAATGGAACTTTATGCAATTTAATCCAAACCGGTACCTTGGTTACCTCATTCCTATTCAGGAGTAAAGTAGGAGTCCATTTTTTGATAATAATAGGTGAGTTACAAATAATCCACGGACCTCGTTCCAAAACACGATCTACACGCTCCTTGGTAGCAAACTTAAAAAGGTACACACCATCATCGTTTTTCATAAGCTTTTGCAAACCGTATTTTCCCCAAGTATTTTCAACATAACTTTGAACATTCAGGAAAACAATCGTCTTACCAAGGAAGTAACCAACCAATGTATTCTCATATCGACATAGTACTTTCTACATAGCAGCCCTAGGAAGTACTGTATCATGGGAATCAACACTGTCCTCATTAACCAAAGACATGAAATTCACCCTCGGACGTATACGAGTAGCATTTAAAACATAAGAAAATGAATGACATTTAGTTTGAGACTCACCCACTGTAGGATCAGCCCCCGTTTAGTATCATTATGATCAATGCTTAGAACATCAGGTAGATCATTTGAACCGGTTGGCACAACGCCTACACCCACATTTACAACCTGAGGAACAGCCCTATCAATGCCATCATTAACAGCAGCTGAATCATGCCCAACATCAGCTTGTACTTCTTTCATGGGGTGCATATTCCCCACATTACTTTGACCAGCAATTGGACTAGTAATACCAACATCAACCGCATCATCAATGCCAACATTTTCAGCCCCACCACCCACTTTAATGTCAACAACATGTGTTGTTGTATTAGCAGCCATATCCTCTGATTGAACATGAGAGCGTGTTTGGTCATCAATATTACCCTCGTTCTGATGCGAGCGTGTTTGGCTAATATTACCCTCGTTCAGAATGTCATCATGTATCGCAATGTCTTAAGAGGCTTGCCATCTTTCCGTAACATTTTCCCGTCAATACTCCTAACTTTCTTAGCCAAATCACCCAGCAAGGAACTTGATGCTCCTTCTTTTCCATCGTTTCTCGACTAATCACCTAAACTACTCTTCAAAAAACCTCTTTCCATCTATCTTCAAACCACAACCAACAACTGACTTCTCAAACAGCAACAAAGAAAAAGCGGATAGCAGATACATGCACTACCAGTAATTAAAATCAAAAACCCTAACACAAAAGATAGGGTTTTGAAAATATTGACCACCACGAGACTAACCCCAACCATATTTGTAACCCAATCGTATGCAAGTAAATAACAAATCATAAAAAAACCCAGCTAATGAATAAATCGCAGCGGATTGACTAGGATTAAAAGACAATACGCACCGACCCACGTTGGAAAATTAAGATACCACCACAAACTACAAATTAATCAATTTAATATCTAACAACCGACCCACTATAAAAGTGGACCAATTGAGAATACAAAAATTGGATTGATTAAATAAATAATCAGTGACAAATCAAAACGTGAGGATTAAGGAGTGAAAGAATTGATTGATCGAATAGATTTTTGTTTCTCCAAGATCGCCCAAACCGAGAGAAAAAACTTGGGTTTTTTTATATTTGGTAGGTTGCAGGTGTCAAATCACAACTTTAAAAAGTCTCTCTTTACTAATTCCCATATGTGTAAAGTCATAAGGAATAGTATTCCATCAATCTCCCTAAACAAAAATCCACTTACATTCATTTGTCCAGTGAAAAGGTTAAGTCGACACAAGGAAAGGTTTTCCACATCTTAATCATGATTCCAATCACACTCGTGATAATCATCTATTCACTTCTCAATTAATCTACTACTTCTATTTTCTCCTCAAATTGTCAGGAATATTATTCCATGTCATACTTTCCGCATCCTAAACTCTCATCATCGAATACATGTTTATCAACACAAGTGTGGAATTTATCTATTCCTATCTCAAAGTCACTCACGACAACTTATCTCCTCTCGAACCTTTCTCTCATCTTTTATGTTGCCTTAATGGAACATAATCACCTCTTGGTTTGATCTATCTTTTGGCTATCTAAAAATTTATTTAAAATCTTCTAACTAAACTCACGTCTTACTCATTTAGGAGTAGTAGTCAATTAAATTGAAAGAAATAATGACAAAGGATAACACTCCAAAATTCACTGTATAGACTGTCTTCCCGGATCCATTAGTTTTAACGGACCGGATCCCTTTCAAAAAGGATCCGGCGGAACTGGCACACTAGATACCAGTTTAAGATTTTCGATTTTCACAGACTACTTCTCTCTTCCCTTTTGTTCATCCCAAAAGATCCAAAAACACACACATCTTAGGATTCAATCACACTCACTTCAGAACTCTAATCATCTTCGTAAGTAATCATACACTGTTATCTATTTTAAATTAACTCTAGGGGTTTAGTTTCTTATCACAAACTAATTCAAGTAGGATAATTAAATCATGTGTGAAACTTTTGGGTTTAACATTAGATATTATGTTATTATTTTTCTAAGAATCACAAAAAAAATGATCTTTTCACAAAAACTCTATACAAATGAAGTAATGGAACAAACAATGTTTGGATGATTAGAATTGTTAATACAAGTAAAAACATAATTGGTAAAATTAGACAAGTAAAGGTTGTATACTAACCGCATTTCAATACAAAAACTCTATTTTTTCTAAAAAAAACCTATTGATCCTAATGTTTAATCCGCTTGTATAGGTCTCAAGATGCCACATACATATGACTTTGACCACCATATAACCAACCTCTACATTCCAAACATTTCAAATGAACCCTACACACCCATATACTTTCTATCTGGTTTCAAAAATCTTGAATCACGTTATTTTTATGAAGGTTGAATTGTCGATCCCACTTTAATCTTTCATGAAGAAGTTAGCAAAGCCTTTCGAACCATAGGTTTTGAATCTCTACTCACAATTGACGAACAAATTTGTCCACGCTTTGTTTTAGACTTCTTTCGTGAAATTCACCTCGTATGTAACGAGGATCGATCCCTTTCCCTTTGGGTTTGCAGACAAAAATACAAAATTCTCTTACCTCTCGAACAATTCGCTCAAATCCTTGGACTTCCAAATCTTAGGAAATATGCCTATACGGAAAAACTTGCTCTTGATTATCTGAAACAAGATGAAAATGGTCCATATTTCTCTTACATTCCCTCTCCAAGAGAATTAACCAGCCTTCTCTATGATTCACCTCGACACCCTAACATAACTTGCATGCTTGAACTTCGATACGTTCTACAACCCATGGCATTTATCCTACGGGAAAATGTCCTAAGTCTAGTAAAAGATCGTGAGTATCTACCTGCCTGTTGTGCTCACATGCTTTATTGCATTCTAAATCAACAACCATACAATCTCACTTACTTCTTCTCTAATTGAATCATACATCTCAATAATAGGAGAAACAATCTAATACCCTATGGGATGTTCCTAACTGGCATCTATTGTCACTTCATGAACATTCACCCATATCTTCATGGTACTCAGTATTCTCTTGTCAATAAAGTAATGGAACCCTTAAATGAGTCACATTTAACATATTTTCTCATTCTTGAATCATCCATCAACTATGCACCTTCTGATGATTCAACAAGCGACAACGATGAATGAAGTAAATCAAGTCAAAACATCTTAAAGTGAAGAGAGTTCCTATGAAAGTTGGTGACTTGGTCAAACATGATTACGTCATGTCACACCCCGCTAAGAGCGGAAACACGAGGTGCAACGAAATATAACGTCGCATAAGATAGTAGAACAACACCATATAAGATTTAGGAAATGGGTTTACAATGCTACATAAAGATTTTATACAAACTGAATAATGAAAAAAAACATAAGTCTTAATATTATCAAAGTTAAATCTTTAGAAAAAGGTCTTGGCCAAGTCACTCGGTCTTAGATATGAGAACAAAGTATGACTTCAATATACATGCCATCAAAATACGACTATCGATCACCTAGAAATAATACTCGAAAACGTCAACATATTGTTGGTGAGCTCGTAGGTTTAAAGTAATAATAACGTCAACATTAAGTTGTTGTGCATATAACACATATAGCCAATATGTAATCACCACGTAGCGTACCAGCTAGAGCTAAAAGGTGTGTACTTTTCACAGCTATAAGGGATTCTACCACGCCGTAAGAACCACGAAGAAAGTACCACACAAAGCTTGTACCACACAGAATATACCACAAATGCACCTAACGAAATTATAATTACACATAATTTGTCCAAAGAAAACAAATTTTAAGCACAACATGAAACATTTGAAATATATTTTGAGTATTATTTTCCCTCGAGAAATATAAAAAGGGGTCACGAGTACTCACCTTGAAGCGGATAAGATAAAGTGCACAAGTCCAAACAAATAATCTTAAGAAATCAACGCATACTCGCTAATAGTGATCAACGTATTACTCCTTCGACTAATCTACAATAATACGGAAACATACTATTATTTAGAAAATTCATTAATTACGGCTTCAATTTATAATTAATATGCCTATGCTCTGTTGATGCTTACCATTTAGTAGAACTTGCATGGCCTAAGTGTAATTGTTTTATGACTAAACTAATTGAAATCCCATAACTTCTTGTTAACTAATAACTTTGCAAGGCTTATTTAGTTGTTATTATTTAAATCATGATTTACGAAACATTTTTTGTAAGTAGTGAACGAAATCGTTAAAAACAAAAATGGTTGGCAAATATTCCGTATAACTTTTATATTTTAAAAAATTAGTAATTGTTATGTGTTAGCAATTTCATTTGTTATGTTCTATATACTAAATGAGTTAGGGCCATCTATGACTTTATGAAATATATTTCATGCAAATTCTTCTTCTTTAATATGCTAAACCAAGTTTCATGCCATTAACTCTAAATTAAGTTACGGTCTTACTTCCATTTCTCGATATTCCATGTCGCATTAATTGTTTACTTATATGTTTAGGGTGTCCTAAAAGTTGTATATACAATGTGAGATCGAGGGGTAAATCTGTAATGGTTAACTCCATTAACATTAGTTTGTTAATTGTTTTATACACTAGGACCATAAATGTAAATTGTAGTATACCACTTCATGATAAATGGAAGTGAGTTGTCTTCCTCACTCGACTTAGACGTAATCCATTACCATAACAGTTTTTTTTATCACTTTCCATGCATTTAGAATAGTTCATTTTAACAAGAAACTTAGATGTATCAAGAATAAGTTATTAGTTGCACATTTTAATATAGATTCGAGGTTCAAAAGATTTATTGATATCGTTATCAGTTGTTTTTTTTCCCATTTACGGTTTTATTTCCTAAGTGTTAAACTAATACGTAATTACTAATGATCTTATATAACATATCATTGATATTGGTTGAGAAAATACCTTCACAAAACAAGGGCAGTTTGAGGCCGAAGATCGACACAAGTATTAGTACCCACTCAAACATGAACACTAGAATTCAATGAAATTCAATCAGCCAAAATTTGCTCCACCACAAACCAAAACACCAGTAAACGAATAGCAATCACCGTCGTGAACCCAAAACCATGATGTGAACCCGAACAAAACTCAACCGCTACACGTGCAACCACAAACCAACACCGTAGCATATGCACGAACCAAAAATTAAACCAAATACGAACCAAAACTCTATTCAAAAATGAAGGGAAACTTCACAAAAATGTCTCAACCATGCTAAGCTCTCAAGTTGCTCCGTTTTGTTATATTCTTTTGTTTAATTATTTTGTGTGTATTCTGAAAGAGTAACGTATGTGGGGTATGCGGAAAACTAGAAGGGGGGGGGGTTGAATAGTTTTACCAATTAAAACTTCGTTTTAAAATATTTAGATCGACTTATGTCAATCTATTTAGATGTGTATGTTCGACATTGATAGATAGATATATAAATTTGTAATGAAAGATAAAGAGTTAGAAGCACATAACCACGACACGATTATTTATAGTGGTTCAGCTACAAGGACACCTTCCTTTCCCTACTCCACTCCCCAAGTAACCTACTCGAGAGTTCGTAATCACTACACGACACCAACTCCTCATGGTGGAGAAGCCTTCACAACGTCGCTTACTCTTTTTCCGGTACTAGGCTAACCACCGGGTTCTTTCACAAGGGAGAACCACACCTATCACAACGTCTCCTACCCTTTATCCGGTACTAGGCTAAGTACCGAGTTCCATTACGATGGAGGAACTACTACCCAACACTACACAACACCTAACCTCAAAGGAGACCAACTCCTTATTACAACATAATCAAGGATATCAATATCCTTGGATACAACCTATATCTATTTTAATATCGATGCACCTCATCGAGTATACAACCTTGACATTCTTCACTAATGTCATTTGACTTGACTTCTAGGCATCTTTCACTAATGCCCTTGACACGGACGCTTGGCACCTTTCACTAATTCCTTCGTCTTGACTCCTTTAGCATTCTTCACTAATGCTTTTGACACGGACGTTAAGCACCTTTCACTAATGCTTTCGTCTTGACTCTTTCGGCATCCTTCACTAATGCCTTGGACACAACACTTCTATTGAGGAAGAAAGAAGTATCAATCAAGAAAACCTCAGTAGTCTTGATGATGACGAAGCATGGCAACTCATGGACTTGAGCTTACTCGACTTCAAGAGGTGGTGATCTCGCCTTTAAGAGGAACCTAGAGAATCACACAAAACCAAAAGACAAACTACATAAAAAGATCCTTAGGATCTGTGGTTAGAAGGTTACAATACTTGGGGAAAGTATGTGTGGGATTAGCAACCCAAAAAGAAGAAATGGCTCACTATTTATAGAAGAAAAACAACTACTGTTCAACGGATCCCTCACTTGAGGGATCCGTCCAGTGTAATAATGGGGATCCGTGGGACGCTCCCTTTTGCCCATGGGTTTTGGGTCATGGGTCATGGGTTATGGATGATGGGTATACAAGTAGATACAATGTATCTACAAGATGCAATGCATCTAGTCCATGGGTCATGGGTTAAAACCATGGGTCATGGATAATATCCATATATGACTTAAGCATGATGTCATGCAATGGGTTATGAGTCATGCTCCATGGGTACGGGTCATGGAATTTGGGTTATACCCAACTACATTCAATATATTTGGTCAATGGGTCAAATACTTAAGTTTTTACCCATTTATATTACCCATTATAATGCATACTAGTTATGTATATATTTACCCAATATGTAAACACTAGTTGTTGTACATATGTATTACAAAATCATAAAATCACTTATACTTGTTTTAGTGTTTTATGTGAAAACGTAAGTGTGTTAGTAAACTATTGGCTCAAACCATTTACGTATTTTATTTGTTTCGTTAAAATAATTTTACGTTTGTTATCGAAAAAATATTAGAAGATCGTAAAATATAAATAAACGTTTTTACGTTTTATTTGTATTAACATGGTATATATAAGAACCCGCATTAACAGCTATTCGACAAACTCGGGATTTTGAAGAAGTTACAAATTATTGACCAAGTATTATGGTGAGTTTGTTCCTTTAATGAATGAGTTTATTTAGGATAGAAGAACAAATAAGGAAGCAAATTATGGCTAATATATCATGTTACACGTTTCGACTAATTTACTATGGTTAATTCTACATTTTGCTATCTATTTCTCAATTATTTATATCTACTTCAATGTGATAATCAATTTTTTTTAATTAACATTTGCTTTATTAAATTAAATATGAATTGTCACTTTTTTTTTCTTTTTATATAATAAGTTGGACAAGAACTTTGTTATAAAAGCGTTGGTTATTATTATTATTATTATTATTATTATTATTATTATTATTATTATTATTATTATTATTATTATTATTATTATTATTATTATTATAAAACATCACTTCATTAGAAAATCATAAGAGTTACAAGAAATTAGAGGAGTGAGATAATAAGTGGGTTCCCACTCCTCTAGCTATGGCAAAACTAATCCTACTATTATTATTATTGTCATTATTGTTATTATTATTATTATTATTATTATTATTATTATTATTATTATTATTATTGAATAGCATTATTATGACTTATTTTATTTATACATGGGATTAAATTACCGATATGTTGTATTCGGTAAGTATTCATGATGCCAAAAAGTACATTATAAGTACTACTTAAACATTTAAGGTAAACGTGAGTAATTCAAGATTTCATCAAGTCTAACATAACAAGAGGGAATAAGATGGTTAAACCACATATGCACGTAAGACTAACTAGATGTCGAATGTTGGGTTAAAAGTCAAAGTTTACTACCCTGATTTGGTGACGGATGTCACAGTATCCTCCCTTTAGAAGAATTGTCCCAAAGTTCAGCTTTTGTCCATTGGTTCCATTCTCCCTATGGAGTTGAAAGTATTTGTGCATCATAACATAAGTGTGTTTCTCAAGTATACGCATGTCCATTGTTTGAGTTTCAATAAGGTTCTATAATCGGGATGTTATTGTGTCAAGTTGGCTAAACTTCCCGATAAACATTTTGATTAGTTTTCTCAAGTTGAAATCAATTACAAAATATAACATCTTATGGGGTGAAAATTAGTTAATCCTTTGTTAGACATTCCCTGAGGTTCAACATATGTTAACCATTAGAATTTTGAGGGTGTTTCAATAGGGAAGAATGAATTATTGTGCAAGTGGGCCAGGATGGCGAATTTTTGCTAACGAAACTCTACTAGTCTCGTTCCAAAGACCTAGTCAATTATATTTGAACAAACTACTCCAGTCGCTCATAATGAAAATGAATCAATGCTTGAATGAAGAACCCAATGAAGGCCAAGGTTATAATGAATGGACTAGAAATCGAATTCGCACATCAATGTGTGCAAATTTTATACACCAAGATGTAAGTGCTACTAATGGAATATGAGATTCATTTGAAACTATCGAGTGATTAGATTTTCATGGTGTAAGCATTGCCCATCCTTGTGCATATTTACCAAAAACCTTGAGCTAGGTAACAACTCAACTCCAACTCGAAAAACAAATAGGTTTCAAGAGAATAAATTGGTGAGATTAGTGAGGAAGGTCACGGTACTCAAAGTAAGTGAATGGTATTTAAAAAATTGGCAAAAGCGATGAGGAAGAAGTATTTGTACACGAGGTTACATAGACAGGCTTTGAAAATGATTTTCTCAACTTGGAATAAGGAGGAATTAAGCTTCAAGGGCATGAAAAGATATACATGGAATTGTCGCATTATTCAGATAGTCAAGTAGCTACAGAGGGAAGAGCAATCATCTGCTCTCTATCTGGTATTTATCAAACTCAAAATGGTTTGTAAGAATTGCAACACTAAAAAGTTATGTACAAGCAGTAAAGGTAGGTAGTGTTGTTGGTATCATTGAAAGGAAACGAGTCGCTTGAAATTAGACTAAATGAACACAAGAAAGGAAAGGTAAAGTAGCCGATCTATGAAACAAAAGATTTGGCCCGCATCAGACAAAGAAGGATGATATAATTTTTATCATATATGCACAAAACGTAATATGAGTAGAACAAGGTCATGTAGGTTCGGCATGAATACTTGTTACCAGTATAGAAGATTGAATCGTTATTTTTTAGGTTGCACCATACAATTAACTTGGGAATATTGTGGTTGGTTCTTGTGAGCACACTCATGTCTATGTGTTCGTCAAAAGAAAACGGACGACGATATATGTTGATATTGAGAATAGTCAAGAAGAATGAAGCATTTAAGGCAAAAATGATGATCTTTTGAAATGACTATCAAGGAAGTGTTTTGTTAGGTACATTTCTCATCAATAACATACTTGCTCGCGTGCGATATTTTGGTGCCATAAGATATTCTGTGTCTTCTGTTTTGTATTACAACATGAATCGTAATTTAAGAACTTTGGAGAAAATGCTAATTGTAGAATTTGTGGATGTAAACAATTGCTTATAACGAGTTGTTATAAAATGCCCATTTATAATATAAGGATGTAGTTTTTCGCCTTTTTTTTGTCGGAATAATAATATTTGCCTTTCCGTCATTTAGTCCGGTTTAATTAAAAAAAATGTATATAATAAAATGTTTTAGATTATAAAGTATACATTTTAAACGATGATTGTTTTGTGCATTAATTTGTTAATATAAATGGTTATCATTTTAAATTTCCAGTCTTGACTAATTGTGTAGGAATGTCTAGTTTCTAATAAATCTCAAGTGTTCTGGTCTTACAAGTTTACAAGTTATTGATTTTCATATTGGGCCAACGAGCCCGATTAGTCACATTTACCAAAGAGTTTAGTCCAAGTTTATTTATACATTGGTTCCAATAATAAGCCTAGTAACAAGTTTTAAATTTAGTCTGTTAAGAATTTATAATTAAGCAAAATAGGTTTACATTTGTTAGGTAGATTTAGTCAAGAATTGAGACAAGAATAGTACGTGCATAGAAAGATTTATTATCATTGTATCTATGAAAATTATAAAAGTAGAGAATTTACAAATTTTGTATGTTATGAAGGTTACTTAATGGGTGAAGAAATGTCATTTAGCTTACTAGCCGTACGTGTTAATTGCAAAGAATGAGAAAGAAATATATTTTGGATGTGCTTAGCAAGAAGGGATGTTTTGCTGTAGTCGGAAATGAGTTGTTGAGGACAACACATGATCAAATAGATACCTCAAAGATACAAGAACTTATGAGGTAATTGTAAAAGTTTACTAGAAAAAAAGGTGGTTCATACGTTTCCAATATATTCCTTGAGCCATGTAGTATGCTATAATGAAATTTAAGGTATATTTGAAAGCACTAAGGGCTTGCCGAATATTGCAACACATCAGGAGGGTCATAGTTGTGTATTGTTGTGATGAAAGACAGTTAGTGGTTATGCATCAAGGCAACAAAATACAATAAGAAGAGATATCCAACTCGCGCCATAGATTTGGCAGTCGTAGACTTGCTTTGAAATTTTGGATTTACCTCATATGGTATTTGGTGTTTTGTTTATACTAACCACGAAGGTCTTACGTACATGCTTTATAGGAAAGATCGCATGCGGAGATGGATAAGCTGAAAAAAGTTAATAAAGGTTTACAAATGTGATATATCCAACCATCTAGGAAAGGTAACTGTAGTTGTTGTTTTCATGAGGAGTATCAACTGGAGTCTGAACAAGGAGATTAGTCATTTCTACGAGTCTCATAATTGACATAAGAAAATTTTAGAGAAGTCCGTTCAAGTGAAGTTATCAAGGAAGAACGTGTGGTTAAAATATTCAAGAATAGAATATGGGTATTAATTTTTTGGTTACGCTCAAAATTAATTATTAGTTGAAGCTCATGAGTTCAAGTATGCAACTCATCTAGGCAGCACTAAGATGTATAATGACTTGAAATCGTTGTATTAGTGGTCTGAAAATGTATAATTCAATCAGATACTATGTCAAAATATGTTTGACTTGATCATGTGTAATAGCTGAGACATAAAAAATTCTTATGGTAACTTACAGTCCATTGATATTCCAATATAACAGTGTTATCATATTGAAAGGTGACTAAGTTGTTCTAGAACTCTGGAACAGAGTACAATACAATAGAGTAATTGTACATTGATTATTTGATTCGACACTTTTTCCACCAATGAGAGGTTCTTATTAAGTGGAATGAGTTAAGAAAAGTTGTTCATCATAGAAAGTGTTATTAATAATCACTGATCAAAGTGTATTCAGGCGAGCTCGCAAAATGAAAGGTATGGGGAGACGAGGTATATGATCCAAAGGTATAGAAGAAAAAAAAAAAAAAAAACTAATTACTTGATCGATAAACTAGTGTTCATAACAGCTTATTCTAATAGAATTTTAAAAGTGAAATCAATATGACCTTCCAACAACGCATTGGTGGGGTGCATCCAAAGTAGTGTTCAAATAGCACGACTGATGTAAAGGCATACTAGGAAGCATAGTGTACAAACCAGACAAAGCATGACAGAAACAAGGCATCCTTAAATTCTAGCATGGGATCATGTTGTAACACGTTTAAGAATGTATAGAATGACATATAGAATGTGTAACAACACATGCAGGAATGCAAACAAGCAAATAAAGCAATGCGCACATGCATACGGCTAATGCAGTTTCCGGTGACCTATATTTTGGGTCCAACCAAACATGAACCAAGGCAACTACCCCCACCATTCTATGATCCCTCCTGAATTAGGCATAGTTGATCTAGCTATGCATAATTTAGGAATGATGATGGAATGCTCGGGCTAGCCGACTCATATCATGTTTGGGGTTTTACGAAAACCATAGTTTGGTTATAGTTTAGGTTATTTTTTATTTTAGAAAACCGGCATTCTCTATAACATTATGCTTTGATACCATTTTGTCACACCCAGCTAAGAGCGAAACACGAGGTGCAACGAAATGTAACTTCGCATAAGATAATAGAACAACACCATATAAGATTTAAGAAATGGGTTTACAATGTCACATAAAGATATAATACAAACTGAATAATGAAAAAAAAACATAAGTTTTAATATCATCAAAGTTAGATCTTAAGAAAAAGGTCTTGACCAAGTCACTCGGTCTTAGATATGAGAACAAAGTATGACTTCAATATCCATTCCTTCAAAATACGACTATCGATCACCTGGAAAATAATACTCGAAAACTTCAACATAATGTTGGTGAGCTCGTAGGTTTAAAGTAAACAAGATTAAGTTGTTGTGCATATAATACATGCAGGACAAATGTGCAAATAGTAATAACGTAGGGCACATAGTAACAATTCGTATCCAACCACATAAAAATCATATAACCAATATGTAATCACCACGTAGCCTACCAGCTGGAGTTAAAACGTGTGTACATTTCACGGCTATGTGGGATTCTTCCACGACATAAGAACCACGAAGAAAGTACCACACAATGATTGTGCCAAGCTAAAGCGTGCGTACTTTTCACGGCTATGTGGGATTCTACCAAGCCGTAAGAACCATGAAAAAAGTACCACACAAAGCTTGTACCACACAGAATATACCACAAATGCACCTAACGCAATTATAATTACACATAATTTGTCCAAAGAAAACAAATGTTAAGCACAACATGAAACATTTGAAATATATTTTGAGTATCATTTTCCCCTGTGAAATATAAAAAGGGGCAACGAGTACTCACCTTGAAGCGGATAAGATAAAGTGCACAAGTCCAAGCAAATAATCTTAAGAAATCAACGCATACTCGCTAATAGTGATGAACCTATTACTCCTTCGACCAATCTATAATAATCCGAGAACATACTATTATTTAGAAAATTCATTAATTACAGCTTCAATTATAATTAATCTACCTATGCTCTGTAATTGTTTTATGACTAAACTAATCGAAATCCCATAACTTCTTGTTAACTAATAACTTTTCAAGGCTTATTTAGTTGTTCTTATTTAAACCATGATTTACGAAACATTTTTTTGTAAGTGGTAAACGAATTCGTTGAAAACAAAGATGGTTGGCAAATATTCTGGAAAAAATTTATATTTCTAAAAATTAATAATTGTTAATTGTTAGCAATTTCATTGGTCGTGTTCTATATACTTAATGAGTTAGGGCCATTATTTCATGCAAATTCTTCTTCCTTAATATGCTAAACCAAGTTTCATGCCATTAATTGTAAATTAAATTACGGTCTTACTTCCATTTCTCGATATCCCATCTCGTGTTAATTATTTACTTATATGTTTAGGGTGTCCTAGAAACTTGTATATACAAGGTGAGATCGAAGAGTAAATATGAAATGTTTAACTCCATTAACATTAGTTTGTTAATTGTTTTATACACTAGGGACCAGAAATGTAAAATGTAGTATACCACTTCATGATAAATGGACGTGAGTCGTCTTCCTCACTCAACTTAGACATAACCCATTACCATAACAGTTTTTTTTATCACTTTCCATGCATTTAGAATAGTTCATTTTAACAAGAAACTTAGATGTATCATGAATAAGTTATTTGATGCCCATTTTAATATAGATTTGAGGTTCAAAAGATTTATCGTTATCAGTTGTTTTTTCCCATTTATGGTTTTATTTCCTAAGTGTTAAACTAATACGTAATTACTAATGATCTTATATAACATAGCATTGATATTGGGTAGGGAAAATACCTTCACAAAACAAGGGAAGTTCGAGGCTGAAGATCAACACAAGTATTAGTACCCCACTCGAACATGAACACTAGAATTCAATGAAATTCGATCACCCAAAAATTTGCTCCACCACAAACTGTAAACCACCAGCGAACGAATCGCAATCACCGTCGTGAACCCAAAACCATGATGTGAACCAGAACCGAAACTCAACCGCTACACGTGCAATCACAAACCAACACTTTAACATATGCACGAACCGAAACTTAAACCAAATACGAACCAAAACTCTACTAAAAATGAAAGAAAACTTCACAAAAATGCCTCAACCTTGTTAAGCTCTCAAGTCATTCCGTTTCATTATGTTCTTTTGTTTAATGATTTTGTGTGTTTTATAGAAAGAGTAACGTATGTAGGGTATATATAAGAACCCGCATTAACAGCTATTCGACAAACTCGGGATTTTGAAGAAGTTAAAAATTATTGACCTAATATTATGGTGAGTTTCTTCCTTTAATGAATGATTTTATTTAGGATAGAAGAACAAATAAGGAAGCAAATTATGGCTAATATATCGGGTTACACGTTTTCGACTAATTTACTATGGCTAATTTTACATTCTACTATCTATTTTTCAGTTATTTATATCTACTTCAATGTGATAAACACTCTTTTTTTAATTAAAAAATGATTTTTATTAATTTAAATATGAATTGTCACGTTTTTTTCTTATATAATAAGTTGAACAAGAACTTTGTTATAAAAACGTTGGTTATTATTATTATTATTATTATTATTATTATTATTATTATTATTATTATTATTATTATTATTATTATTATTGTCATTATTATTATTATTATTAGGGATTGTCATTATTATGACTTATTTTATTTATATATGGGTTTAAATTACCAATATGTTGTATTCGGTAAGTATTCATGATGCCAAAAAGTACATTATAAGGACTACTTAAACATTTAAGGTAAACGTGAGTACTTCAAGATTTCATCAAATCTAACATAACAAGAGGGAATAAGATGGTTAAACCACATATGCACATAAGACTAACTAAATGTCAAATGTTGGGTTAAAAGTCAAAGTTTACTACCTTATTTTGTGACGGATGTCACAAGTCATTTCACTTGATGTGCACGTACTTTGTAAAAATAAACTTAGGGTACTTTGAATATTCACTCTATTATCATGTGTTGGATGTTATCGTGATTGTGTCTTCTACATGTTCTATTTGCTATATTTGACTTAAATCCATGTATGTATGTTGTTGGAAACATTAGTTATGGAATTTGATAAGTAGAATGAAATTTGACATGCTCACTGTGTTGTTTTAATTACCAGAAATCGGATCCTTTGAAATGCCTAGTCGGATCCCTTGTAGAAAGGATCCATAGGAACCGGTTAAACAGAGCTGAGTTTTCTACTATTTCTCATCCCTCTCATCTTCCAGACCTTATAAGAGTAGATGTTCATGTCCTACCAGTCACATTTAAGCTCTCGTTGGCCTCAGTAGATCTCACAAACTCCTATACACAACTTAGAATTATTATAAGATGTTTATAATTTATCATTTATTTAATACTCACCACTTTGTTGCTCCAAAACTTACACCATCCTTCTCTGAACCTAATCCACCTACTCTCATATTAATTTTAATTTTCACAAATTTATTTTACCCATTTTCCCTCAAAATGCTCTAAAATCAATTTTTGATTTCTTATAATTTTTGAGAATTTCTATAATTTTCTTCTTGACCACCATCAGACTTCTATCTTCAGTAAACACCTCCTAAACAAACTATTTTTAATCTTGATCATTTATTGATCCTCCTTAGGTCTCATATCTCCATAAAACTCATCACTAAGTATCTTCCTATCATTAGATTAAGCACACAGAATATCTTACACTTAAGAAACCTCCTTTCAATCATAATACTAACCTACAAAATCTATAATTTTTAAATGCTTAACCATTCTCTCTCTTTTCTGTCTCATATAAACCGGATCCCTTGGCTAGAGCTAGCCGGATCTCTTTTGAGAAGGATCTGGTGGATCCGGGCAAACAGAGACAGATATCTCTACTAGTCATCATTTCAAATCCTCTTTTGTTCACTCTAACACTCCACATTACCTTTAATAACTCTCCTAGAAGAGTGTATTTTAGTATTTGGCCTTAGTGCATGCAAATGATTGCAATGTGAAAGATTTTAATGGTTTAGCCTTTAATTCTATAGTTTAATCTTTCTCTTTAGAAGTCACTTGTGTTTGTGCTTCAATTCCACACCTCAACATCATTTTCTCAGATGCAAACTTTAAACTTCAAAACACTTCTCACCATGACTAAGGCACCAAGTGCTTGCTCATTAACTAAAAACCCTCCTAGAAAAACCGCTCGCATTGTGTATGAAATTTCATCAACCGATTCCTCACCTATCAAGACATCCTCTATCAACAACATCCAAACTCCTCCTTCTATTGAACCAACACCATCACAACTTGCTTCCATTGAACCAACACCACCACAACTTGCTCCAACACAATCACTTACACTTCCTAAACAAATCCTCCTTCTTCTAATAAGACTATCAAACCTAAACCTCAAGACACACCTATCTCAACTCAACTCACATGAGTTTCACCTCTTGAACCTCAACTTCTCTCTTTCACTACACCTACACATATGCCTCCACCTTCTTCAATTGTACATCTACAACTTTCTACATCAAACACACCTCCACAAAATTCCCTCTTAGGTCCATATACCTTCATCACCTCAACCTCCAAGTCATGATGAGACTTGCTATCATTTCCTGCAAACTCAAACCTTAGTTCATGAACTTTGTGATGAAGTACACTTCATGTTATATCACCTTCTTAACCATCTAGATGACATGAGAAAACCTAACTATTGGGAATTATATTTGAGTTGATTATGACAAAACATGAAACGTGAAGGACTTAAGAAGACAAGGGACCTACTTTTTAAAGAAGAATTTATTATTTAGTCCCTAGTAGTCATTTGTAACCCTAGACTCTCTAGTTTATAAAGAGAGGCAGGGAATTGGGTTTGATAGTGTGTCAAGATGTAAACCATTAGTAAAGATGTGTGTGTGTAACCTAGGCATATAATATAAACGCCTAGGGATAAATAGTTAGTAGTAGAATAGTGTTTAGGAGAAGAGTAGAGATGATGGCGAGGAACCTTTAATAATAACAATGATGTTTCTTATTCCGCTGTGCATTCAATTTATCATTGTTATTGTTATTCCTATTGCTCATAAACGATCTTAACAATTGGTATCAGAGCAGGGAGCTCTTGATATAGGGATCTACAAGGTTTTTCGAAGAAAAGGTAAAAATTCAAATTTGGAAAAAATTTCGTAATGTTTCTGTAGGGTTTTTTTTAAACAACGATAACTTTTCCGTTAACTGTGGGATCAGGACGAAATTTTTGGTGGACGTTCTCTATACATCCGATTAACTTTTCACTGGAGGTATCTTCCATCTGAGGATTGAATTGTAAGTTATAGGCTGTCGAATATTGCTGCAGAGGGAGGTAATATTTTTTGAATTTTTAGGGTTTTGGTGGCAAAAACATATCATTATTAATCTGATTTGTCGTCTTATGCTACTGATTGGTTGCACTTTATTATACCTCGTACTTAATGTTTGTGTTACTTGTAAAGATCAACAAGACTAGGGTTTTTATATAAAACCCTAATTCAAAAGATGGTGTGGTTTATGATTACCAGTTTGGTTGTGACAATGTTAAAATTCAATGCTACAAAATTCGACTACCACGACAATACCTAAAATCATTAACAGATTGGTTTTGTAACAAATTGGTACAAATTTAAACTATTCTTTGATAATCTGAACAATCGTGTGGGTTTTGAGTATAGTGTCTCGATAAGGGTTTTGCAGCAGAAAAATTATGAGGTCAAGTCAATAGTTAGATTGTTGATGTGACGGTTATCAAGGCTAGTGAATTTTGAAGGATTTCTGCCGTTGTACTGAATTTATTGTTTGCCTAATAATGTTGCTGCAAAGTGATGATATATCATAGCTTGAAACGTCAGTAAGGGGTTTGGTGAAACCCTAATGTGAAGGAGATGGGGCCGCCTAATTATTGCTCAGAACAGATTCTTAGTACTGACTGTTAGTACTGCTTTTGCAACATTAGTACTGCTTGAAACCCTAATGAGACAGTTGTGCTTTATTATTAATACTGGTACTGTTCGATTAGTACTGGTTCTGAATATTAATACTGGTAGTTGTATTTTAATTATGCTCGACAAAGGGGTTAATTCTGGTCATGTTAATTCTAGTCATGTTATTTCTGGTCACATAAATTCTGGTCATATTAATTCTGGTTATAATAATTCTGGTTCATGCATAGAGTCTGTGATTGGACTTTATTCGTGCATATGAACCGACTCAGTTTGTATCACATGCTCTCAAAACAGTTTTTCTACTGGTTAAGTCATATATGTTGGGACGGTGGAGCACAATAAGGAAAAGTGCGAATTGTTTGGTTTTGATTTAAAGGGAAAAAGTCGACATTAAATCTGTTAGTTGATTACTAGTCTTGGTGAGTTTAATTTTGATTCAATGATGAACCCTAGTAATTATCATGTTTTCGGCTTCACGACACACATATTGGGATCTTATTTGTTCTTAAACGTTTTATATGGCTCATTCTTATTTGCTCAAATTATTACGAAGAAAGGTTTTTATCACCTATTTGACGATGAAGTGGAAATACTTGGATACATGTTTTATCATATCTTTTAGCAGGAGGTAACTTGTTCGTGCTTTCATGTTGTGGCAAAGACTTGGTAAATCTAGCAAGTATATTTTGCTATCAATTAAAGGAGTTATGTTGTAGTGCTCAGTGTCTCATTGAAGATGAGGATTTTATCAAGAGATCGAAGTCTACTCATATATCATCAGGTATGAGTTCATAGTCACGTGGTTAGTACAAGACATAAGATGTGAGTTTGGGATGTTCTACTTCAGCATCAAGTTGGTTATACTTAGTTTTCTTCATTATTGATCATTACATGGAGCCTAAAGATTTGAAGAATCAAGAAGATGGTTAACATATGGGTTTTAGGGGAAACTTATTGTTAAATGTTTAACTATCTACATGCATCATTCGAGGGAAAGTTTTACTACTACTTGTTGGTATTTATACTATTTGTTCGGATTTCTTTTGCCTTAATTTCATTTATTGTAAGCTTTTTGGTGATCTTCATGGCGGGTATCTTGAGGCATTAGAAGGATGGATTAGTCGTATGATATCGGTTCGTAGTGGTTGGAATCAAAGTTGCTTCTACTTAGCTTCTCCTAGTGGATTATGAGAAAAAGGGGAAGAAGGCATTACATGGAAGATTTTCAACTTGAAGATCCTTGATATTGCATGTTTAAGGGGAAGTCGACATGTTTCATGACATCTTAACTTCAGGGTAAGTTCGTGCTTATTTGGTTTTGTGATCATCAACTAGGGGAAGATTGTTAGGAATTATATTTGAGTTGATTATGACAAAACATGAAACGTGAAGGACTTAAGAAGACAAAGAAAGACGAGGGACCTACTTGTTAAAGAATAATTTATTATTTAGTCCCTAATAGTCATTTATAACCCTAGACTCTCTAGTTTTTAAATAGAGGCAGGTAATTAGGTTTGATAGTGTGTCAAGATGTAAGCCATTAGTAAAGGTGTGTGTGTGTAACCTAGGCATAGAATATAAATGCCTAGGGATAGATAGTTAGTAGTCGATTAGTAGAATATTGTTTAGTAGAAGAGTAGAGATGATGATGAGGAACCTTTAATAATAACAATGATGTTTCTTATTCTGCTGTGCATTAAATTTATCATTGTTATTGTTATTCCCTATTGCTCATAAACGATCTTAACACTAACCATCCTGAGAAACCTTGAAGTGCAAGCAAAAGTGGTCATCCTTCTCTAGCTTAAGCTTATCATTAGAATTTTAGACTTTCTTGTTCGTTAGATCATTTTCTTAGTTTTAGAGAATTGACCAATGTTGTATCATTTCTCTTGTTTTCATTAAATGAATCTACATGTTATATGCTTCTCAATTATTTGATCATGCTAGTGTGATTATGACTTGCTTTGTGGTCTACTTGTGTTGTGTTTTTCCCTTGTATTGCTGCTAATAAATTGCAGGTACTCGGATCCTTTGAATTTAACTAGACGAATCCCTTCTTATATGGATCCGGCTGATCCGGGCCTTCAGAAACCTATTTGAGCATTGATTCAGCTCATATACAGGAAATAACACACCATATAATACTAACCTTTTTTTGTATATTTTCAAAACACACTAGGAGTACTTGATGCCCTCAAAAAGGGAGAGCTTTCATCAAAGCATAATCATTACATATTTAGCAATGATCTGGCCTCCCTAATTACTTGACACCCTCATCAAGCGGGAGCACTCGTCAAAGGGGAGCAAACTTGAAAACTTGCATTTCTTCTATCTCTTCATTCTCTTCTTATCTCTTATTATTCTAACTCTTCTTCTCTACTAATATCTTCTCATCTTAACTCATTCTTATTCTATCTCATTCTTACTTCTCTAAACACTTTTGAAACTTAAATTCAACACTTTACGAATTACACTTTTTACTTCAAATAATTTTATGTTTTATCATCTGTGAAAACGTAGAGGGGGGGTGAATACGTTTCCGTTTCAAACTTAAAACTTTTGTATCAAATATAGTATAAACCATTACATTTGCTAATCTCGACGCGAGGATACATTTAACGCATTACGGCATGTAAGGCCAACCCCTTAATATCACATAAGATTCCGCAAGATTAATAGTTCATTATAAATCAAGTTTCACCATTATTAGTCCGGTTGCTTTTTCTTGATCAAGCGTGTCATAATATGTAAAGTGTTAAATATAGTTTGTGACTATATGAAAGACCAAGTATGTATCACAAACATAGACATCAACCACATAGAAAATAAATAATGTAATGCAAGAATAAAAGTAAAGCGATAAGTAAAAGGATAGACAAACCAACACGAGGATTTATAGTGGATCGGCTACAAGGACAACTTCCTTGCCCTACTCCACTCCCCGAGTCACCTACTCGAGAGTTCGCAAACACTACACGACACCAACTCCTTATGGCGAAGAAGCCTTCACAACGTCGCCTACTCTTTTGCCGGTACTAGGCTAACTACCGGGTTCTTTCACCAAGGAGAACCACACCTATCACAACGTCGCCTACCCTTTATCCGGTACTAGGCTAAGTTCCTAGTTCCATTACAATAGAGGAACTACTACCCAACACTACACGACACCTAACCCCAAAGGAGATCTACTCCTTATAACAACATCAACAAGGATATCAATATCCTTTGACCCAATCGAATCACACCATATCGAATGTACACCTTAGGCACCTTTCACTAATGCCTTTGACTCGATCTCTAGGCACCCTTCACTAATGCCTTGTGACTTGACTTCTAGGCACCCGTTATGTTTTGTGGCCCAACATAACAAACCTTATGTTTTATAGCACAAACACATAAACCATCTAGTCTAGTCATAGATACAAGAATATGATACTAGACAATATCCAAGACAATGTGTCTAATGGATATGAAATCTAAACTAAACATCAAGAACACTAAGCATGATGTAGTTAGTCTTCTATGAATGAAGATGACAAGTTTCCCAAGCTTGTTATATAAGATCTTCATGTGCTTATATGCTTGTGATGGGTGATCACTTCAGTAGGTAAGGATGCAAGATCTCTAGGCTTGCTTTGGAGGATCACTTCGGGAGTATGCTTACAACAAATGAAAGTTAGAAGCATTATGATCATATGTGATGAGGGTGGATTACATGTTTCCTAATGATCTAAATATGCTAGAGATGGTGGAGAGAAACTATGTGTAAAGGTGTGTGAAACAATGAAGAAATGGATCACTATTTATTGAAGAAAAGTAGCCACTGTTCCCCGGATCCCATAGATCCCTCCCTTGAGGGATCCGTCCAGTGTATTACTGGGGATCCGTGAGACGCTCCCTTTTACCCATGGGTTTTGGGTCATGGGTCATGGGTCATGGGTTATGGGTACCAAGTAGATTCAATGTATCTACAAGATGCAATGCATCTAGTCCATGGTTTTGATTGCCCACCAAGGTACAATGTATCTAGACATTGGGTATGGGTCATGGGTTATGGGTACCAAGTAGATTCAATGTATCTACAAGATGAAATGCATCTAGTCCATGGTTTTGAGTGCCCACCAAGGTACAATGTATCTAGACATTGGGTATGGGTCTTGGACTTTGGGTTTTACCCAACTACATTCAATGTATTTTGTCAATGGGTCAAATGCTTAAGTTTCTACCCATTTATATTACCCATTATAATACATATTAGTTATGTATATATTTACCCAATATGTAAACACTAGTTTATACATAAACTATTTAACTAAACATGTTTTAATGGTTTGTTGGGGGTTTGATCATAACGCAACATAACAAACATGTACTAACCTGTGTTGTAGCATACAAGGACTTGAGTCGTCGAGAGGTGTTGAGACAAAATATAATTACAAGTAACTTATACATTTTACGTTATGTATTACAAGTTACATGTTTGTCATCAACAAAACAAATGAGAATGCATAGATTAAATATCGTAATATTTGCACTAACAATCTCCCCCTTTTTGATGATGACAAAATATATGTAAACATAATAGATTGGTAAAATGTCAAAGTTACTTGTGTCTTGTGTCCGTACTTCCTATACATTACCTTCTCCGTTTACACTCTTCTCCCCCTTTTGTCGAAACAAAAAGGGTGTGTCCTTTGAGTTTTAAACTTAATTTCTCCCAAGAATGGCGAGTTTGCATCATCCCTAGTGAAGTTAAATTATAAGACACCTTATTGCTCCAATTGGCACACCATGCCAATACCTTCAACACGAAACACTAATGAAGAAGCTTAACAACTCATGACCTTAAGCTTATACGTCTTCAAGAGGTGGTGATCTCACCTTTAAGAGGAACCTAGAGAATCACACAAAATGAAAAAAACAGAAAGATCCTTTGAATTATAACCATTATTGCCAAAGGCTCAATGGATCAAATTTTTTAGGCTTAACCTACATCAAGGTTAGTGTTAAGGGAAAAAAAATATATGATTAGAAAGAAATCTCCCTTTTGTTGAAACATAAAGGAATTTTGAAGAATTAATGTGTGCATACTCCCCCTTGACGATTGCTCCCCCTTGTTAAGGGCTTCAAGTATTTTAGGAAGGCTAAGACGAAATTATTGCAAAATTTGCAATGTTTTCCTTTTGATGAAAAACTCCCCTTTATTGAGAGCGTTAAGTTCTCCTAGTGTGTTTTGAAAACCCACAAAACAAAAAGTTAGTGCAACATTATATTCGTCCTTGGACGAGTAAGTCATATGATGCACTTTGTAAATGCTCGATGGAAGCTCCCCCTAGCTCGAGGACATCAAGAAGAACCTAGAAGAAAAAAGAAGTAAACCTCGTCCGAAGACAAGTGCTCCATATACAAGCCCATGTATATTAGTGTAAAATTTCTTCCATAAATAGACGAGAATCCCATACACATCAAAGTGTATATATATGAACCTACAAAGAAAGGATTAGTGTCAAAAAGAGAATAATCCTACTACTTGCATCATCATGGTTGTTTAGAGGTTGTAAGGTTTGTTCAAGGTAAGAAAAAAATGTGCTTAGGGATGAGACGCATTTCATTACGAATTTCATTTGGCTTTTGACAACATAGATGTTTGTGGAGGATGGTTCAGCGACCATGAATTGTAGTGGTAGTGAGACACTTGTAGGATGTGGTTGACACAATAAGCTTGTGGTTTGAGGTTGTGGTTGACACAAGTAGGATGTGGTAGAACATGAGACATACTTCATCCCGTAGTTCATGAACTAGACCTTGGACAAGGTGATAATGATAGAAATCATCATTATGACTTAGAGGTATGGAAGTTGTGGTAGAGGTGATGAGAGGTCAAGTATTACTAGGTAATAAAGAGACTCAAGATTAGCAAGGGATGATGATGAAAGGTATCAAGGTGAATCTTTGACTTGGTTGATGACTCAATAGAGGTGGTAGACATGATGACTTTGTGAGTAGTGATAAAAGTGGAGTAAGATGGTTAGGATGATGCAAGATTAGGAATGTTAATACAAATAAGCCTGTAAAAACGTTTATTTATATTTTACGATCTTCTAATGTTTTGTCGATAACAAACATAAAATCATTTTAACGAAACAAATAAAATACGTAATTAGTTTGAGCCAATAGTTTTCTAACACACTTACGTTTTCACATAAAACACTAAAACAAGTATAAGTGATTTTATGATTTAGTAATATATATGTACAACAACTAGTGTTTACATATTGGGCAAAATATATACACAACTAGTATATATTATATAAATGGGAAAAAAATACAACCCATGGAAAATATCCATAACCCATGGTATTGACCCATACCCATTTGACTAGGTACATTGCACTCATGAGATACATTTTATCTAATAAGAAACCCATGGATCAACCAATAACCCATGACCCATGACCCATAACCAAAATACCCATGGGCAAAGAGGAGCGTCCCACGATCCCTAGCTTTACGCTAGAAGGATCCCTTGTGGGAGGGATCCGTGGGATCCGGGGAACAGTAAGCATTTCTCCACTATAAATAGTGAGCCATTTCTTCCTTTTGGCTCACCACTCTTACACATACTTTCCCTAAGTATTGTAACCCTCTAACCACTGATCCTAAGGGATCTTTCTATGTAGTTTGTCTTTTGTTTTTGTGTGATTCTCTAGGTTCCTCTTAAAGGCGAGATCACCACTTCTTGAAGTCGAGCAAGCTCAAGTCCATGAGTTGCCATGCTTCGTCATCATCAAGACAACTGAGGTTCTCTTGTTGATAGTTCTTTCTTCCTCCGTAGATATGTTGTGTTGAAGGCATTAGTGAAGGATCCGAATGAGTCAAGACGAAAGCATTAATGAAAGGTGCTTAACGTCCGTGTCAAAAGTATTAGTGAAGAATGCTAAAGGTGTCAAGATGAAGGCATTAGTGAAAGGTGCCAAGCGTTGTGTCAAAGGCATTAGTGAAGGATGCCTAGGAATCAAATCAAGTGGCATTAGTTAAGAATGCCTAGGTCGTATAATCAATGAGGTGCATTGTTATACATATAGTGATTGTTTATATTCAAGGATGTTGATATCCTTGATGGTGTTGTAATAAAGAGTTGGTCTCCTTTGGGATTAGGTGTTGTGTAGTGTTGGGTAGTAGTTCCTCCATCGTAATGGAACTAGTTAC
Organism: Chrysanthemum lavandulifolium; assembly: GCA_022545495.1. Taxonomy (NCBI): domain Eukaryota; kingdom Viridiplantae; phylum Streptophyta; class Magnoliopsida; order Asterales; family Asteraceae; genus Chrysanthemum; species Chrysanthemum lavandulifolium. The sequence goes on from CM040239.1 coordinate 210,642,171, forward strand.
TTAGCCTAGTACTTGATAAAGGGTAGGCGACATTGTGGTAGGTGTGGTTCACCTTGGTGTGAAAGAACCCGGTGGTTAGCCTAGTACCGAAAAAAGAGTAGGCAACGTTGTGAAGGCTTCTCCGCCATAAGGAGTTGGTGTCGTGTAGTGATTACGAACTCTCGGGTGGGTGAATCAGGGAGTGGAGTAGGGCAAGGAAGGTGTCCTTGTAGCCGAACCACTATAAATACTCGTGTCGTGGTTATGTGCTTCTTACTCTTTATCTTTCATTACACTTTTGTATATCTATCTATCAACGTCCAACATACACATCTAAATAGATTGACATAAGTCGATCTAAATATTTAAATGGAAGTTTTAAATTGGTAAAACTATTCAACCCTCCCTTCTAGTTTTCCACAATTGGCATCAGAGCTTCGTTACCAAGTTTCTTAGAGTATGTTGTACTTTAAAAAATTGAGACGATCCGTGTATGTTTGAAAACTACAAAGAAGGATTTTTCAAGTCATGTTTTAAAAATCATTATAGTGTTTATTGTTGGACAATGATAGAATATTCTAATACTTTCCTTGTTAAGTATTTTTCATACTTGGATTTGGGCATACCAAGAAGATCATGAAGAAACTACCTAAATATTTCTTTTCGTGAAAAGAATGTTTAGCATTGTTCTTCTCACACATGGATCTGGAGATCTCAAGAAGATCACAAAGCTTTTCCTCTAAATATTTCTCTCCTTAAGAAGAATATTTAGTAAAGGTATGATCGTTAATAATTTACATTTTATTATTGTTAGTTGCATTATTAATCTCTATTAGTAATTGCTTAAGTAGTTATCTATATTAAAGCCATCATCAAGAATAGTATTCTTTGATTGATTGGTATAGACTACACTACTAACTTGTAATAATGATATTTTGGTTATTCGATAACCTCAATCATTATTCATCATAAAGGAATTATTGACACCTCATCCATGTCAATAAATATCCATGTGAAATTTCTTATATTATGATAAAATGGGATTTTATTATAATCTTTGATAAACCTCCAAAGAATTGTGACTAATTCTTAAAAAGGGAACCACGTCAAATGGGATTAGTATTAAACCGTCAAAACCGCAAATCACAAGTTATAGAACTTAAACATCAAACTCTAGGCGTTTTAGAACTCCCAAACCAAAGTTATCAAGGAATGCTCAAACCGATTTTTTTGTCATGCGGATCCACGAGTTTGAACTAGCGGATCCCAAATGAGAGGATCCGCGGATTCGTGCAATGTGAAGACAACATAAGTTAGTAATGATCACTGTGGAAGTTCCACAATCACTTTCCCTTCAAAGACTCACGAACAAAAACCCAATTACTGTTCACAAGAGCAATTTGGTCATTTCCTTCAAGCATAACAATCTCTTGTGTAAGTATAATCTTCACTACATTGTTAATTTAATTCCTTGATTTCTAGGATTACAATTTCTTCATTTTTAGAAGTTGGGTTCAAATGGGTTTATCATAATTTGTTACCCCATTGTTTTCTAAGATAATCCAAATCAAAGAATCAACATTGTTAATGCAAATTAAACTCATTTCTTGAATTCAATAAAAATGATTTGAGCAAAATTGTGATCAAACCCTTTAGGTTACTATTCACAATTAACACCACATTGTGGTTGTGTTGTTTAGGAACAATCATGCCAAGTAACCGATAACAAGACTATCAAGATACCGCTCATTACATACCAATGTACCATAGGAAATATGGACTTAGTCCGGAAGATAGGAAAGCCTTTAAAATGCTCGAAAAGAGACTCTTTCACGAAGGTCGAGTAGTAGAACCATTATTTCTTTCTAACACCGACATAAGACAAGTTTTTAGGGCCATTGGCTTTGATTGTTTATTGGACATAAACGAACAAATTTGCCCGGTTTTCGTACTCGAGATCTACAAGACAATGAGGATAGTTAGAAATGATGATGGGTCCATCTAAATTGTCTTCATCATAAATGAGCATGAGTACACTCTTTCGCTTGTGGAGTTTGGAAGAATAGTAGGGATTCCATATCAAGGTGTTTGCATGTATTCTAATGAGTGGCCTTTGGAAGAGTTACACGATATGGTTGATCATCATGAAATCTATAACATGTTAATCCCGTAAGCAACCACGGTGAGGGACACCGTGTTCATGCCAAGAGCATCCCCTTCAAGGGTCACTAGGAATTCGAAAGTGATCTATAGGTATCCTTTCGAAATGGAGCTTTCCGAGATGTACGCATTGTATAGGAAATGGGAAAATGTGGTAAGGGAAAATGTGTTGTGCCTAGTAGGAAACAAGGATCACCCCAACGCATGTCTAAGTTTCATGATCTATTGCCTAGTGACCGAGACTCGCTTCAACCTTGCTTACTACATGATTAAGAGAATGGAAAGTGTAAGTAGCATGGACAAAATGGTGCTCCCATATGCAATGCTCCTAACCCGTCTTGCTAAATTCATCTTTGCATTAGATCCTTTTCCGCAATCCTATGATCATAGCTTTTGCAACAAAGTTATGGTATCATTGACCGAGGGTAGAACTACAAGGTTTATGGTGGAAGGCAAAAGGTCTCACCCACCCACGGATTCCTCAGATGAAAGGGAGAGGCAAAGAGAAGGAGAAGTTTGTAGCAACCCACTCGGAAATACCGATCTTGACCCCTTGGATTACATCAACCAATTTCCGGACATTCCTAGCCCATCACCCGAATGGCAACAAACCAAGGGAATCTTCAAGTGCTTCGCCAACTTCTTGAAGAAAAATAAGTAGAGATGGTGTGATAAAGAGTTGATGAGGGGTGAAGACGGGAAGTGGTGAAGGAGTAAGGTAAGGTAATAGGACCTTAATTTGTGAAAATAATTTGAAACAATGGGTTGTAACCTCTAAACAAATACTTATGTAGTGTAAGATGTAGTATGTAGCTATTGCCATAACTTGGCATTAAACAATCTTAACTGTGACAACTCGCAATTTCAGGTCATTTCTCAAATTTACTATTCATCTCGGGAATTTACTATTCACCGGTTACTATTCAAAATTTTACTATTCACCGTTTTCGAAGTCGAAGTTATATTCTGAGAACGTATTTCAAAATTTACTATTCACGAAACACTATTCATTTCCGGAGAAAATCACTATTCAAGTTTCACTATTTCATCAATTATCATAAACTAGGTTTACAAGTATCAAATTCGCGTAACCTTAATGGTTTAGCTGCGAATTCATGAACCATCATTCAAGGGCATTTCATATAGACTAGATTTAGTCTACATATCATTAGCATCATTATCATCATATTAGTTCATGCATGGTTTTGCATTTTTCATTAAACGTATAATTTTCATATTAAATAAACGCTATCGCGTAATTAATTATTTTGAACATTTGATCCGTTACTTCCACAAATTATCACAATATATTTTTATACTCATATTAAGTTTAGAAAAATATTATTATTAGTTTACCCAGTGTTTTAAATTTATTTTGTATATAAATTGTTATATTTATATAATTACGAAGGTTTCCGTAAATACTACTCGATAATTATTATTTCACTAAATTTTTGTAAGAAATGTATTTTTATAATTTTTATGACTTCAATATATTTTATTTAGTTCCGCCAAAATCAATTTCTGGCTAGCTCAATACCTAAAACTTAATATCTAAGCTTAATATACAAAATATCTACGCTTAAATACATTTTATTACAAAATAAACAAAACAAAGTCATTCTATCTTTTGCTTCTTAGACAAAACGCCCAACACATTATATTTTGATGATTCATAAGGCCATGTGTCATAAAGATAAATATCTAAGACACATGTTTACTCATTCTTGCATGTATAGTTGAGATAAGGACCATTCTACCACATAAGTCAACAAAAAAAAAAATCATCTCTCTTTCTTTCTTTGTTTGGTCGTATAACATAAATCACCAACACAATATCACCATTTAATTTTGGTAGTTTCATGATCTTAAAGTTGTTGACTAGTGATCCTTGTGAAGTTCGGCTCATCCAAGAACAAGTGAAGAAGATCATAATTTTTATAGTTCAAGTGATAAATCAACCTTAGATTACTTCTATATAAGGTTTTGAAATAAAAACCTTTAAGTAATTAAGTACCTTGTTACCAAAACCTCATCATTTAACTAGTAAGCATTTCATAATCATTTTTAATCTTCCATATTCATACTTTGGTCATTTTATCATGCTTGAGGAAAAACATGAAAGTTATATGATTATCTATACCACTTTATTTGTTTTAAGTGCTATTAATGAATATATATCATCCTATAATTATCCCTTGAAACATATCATTTTTGATGATGTCTAGGAACCCATGACACCCTAAGAAGGTGTATGGTAGGTTTAGAATAGCTTTGGCGTTGGTTTGAAGTGGTTAGAATAAGTATTACGCGTGAAAAACTCATTTCGACAAGTTTACTTAAGGGTCTGTCCTTATTTTTGAAATCTGGAATTTTCGACAGTAGATAAAAATTTTTGGCCTAGATATTTAGAAAATATACTTTAAAACGAAAACGTGGTGGCTTGAATGGGTTAAAACGGAGCTATAACGAAGAAGTTATGAATTTTACAAGTTTGACAACGAAAACTATAAAATCCTGAAAATTCAGCATGTTACGTCCACTTTTTACGAGTCAAAAATGAGTCTTAAGCGTTATAAATTGTGTCGACTTATCAAAAATATATTAGTATACTTTGATACGAAGCTAAGGACATATAATACGTAGAAAACGGACTTGTAACGATTAAATTACACGTGTTTACATGAAGTTGCCGTAACTATATTATATAAGAAAAACTAATATATTTCTATTAGACAAACCTTACGGCAACAAGTGACCATGTTGAGGGTCATTTTTAACATGGATGTATTACATTTCATAACGTGATGTCTTCTAGTAAAAGTAAGTTCGCCAAACATATTTTCCAAAATGTCCGACCGTTCGTCAAGCGAAGTTGTAATGAATAAAATACGACCACTCAAACTTTGCCGAAATCCACCCTTAAACTATATTTTGGACACAAGTACCATATTTTAGCGATATTTTTCTCTATGATCGGAACCTCTATGACGAAAACTTAAATGCTAAAACTTTGAGATAATGATACAAGCTTCCCAAAACCGTTGAGTTCGTTTCCTAACACTCGATGTGCACCATTTTTCGACTAGCTTTTCAAGGCCGTTTTAGTCACTTTCATGAAATTTTCAACGACATTATTTTACGACGAAAAGTTATAAATTCATAATAAATCATTAAATAACTATTGTAGGATGTCATTTTGACATAAATACATGTAAAGTAATTTAAAGATGGTCAAGACGTTATAAGATTATTTTTCGACGATAAGTATTATTTTCAAAAATTCACAAGTGGTATAAATATCATACGAATTGCATGCATAACATTACATCATGACTTATTATATATCATATCATTCATAATAGGTCGCAGTTAGAGATTGCGCATCATTTCAGTGTACGCACTTTTGATATCGCATCATTGTACCAAGTGAGTTCATAGCCCCACTTTCTATTACTTAATTGTTTTACAAACTCTTGGGGGAAATACATGCTATATTTTTAATCGAACACAAATGCTTTGAACAATATGCTATATCCAAATGTTTTATTGTCACTAAGTATTCTATTGCCATGTTTGAAGTCCCTACATCATGCACCATTAATCACTTGCGAGTGAGCGCGAATATTGTGAATAGGCCTATTGGAATTAACACTCCCGTTCTTATTGACCCAACTAGGGGAAATCGAACGCACTATATTTGAATCATTAAGGTAAATTGGCAAGTTTACCTGTTAAGAATTGGAAATTCCATGATAAAGTGTCGGTCACCCCAATTAAGGTCTAGCATATGTTAGCTCGTAGACGTGTCGGTATTTACGTTATTTATCAGTTTATTAGTTAGTTATTAGTTTAGTTTAGCGTAGTGTAACACCGTGGAGGAAGGACGGTCTTTACCTCTGTATACATGATCCACGGCCGATAGGAGGTCGTTGTGTCGTAGTATAAATACCCCTTCCATCCATGGAAGGGGTGGTGCTTCTCATTTTCAATCTAATATTCACTTTGTGTAAACCTCTAGCAAGAACACCCTCTCTCTCTAATAACTCTCTAACTATGGCAAACATGTATTTTGATCATCCAAGAACACCCGAATCATCAACACAATTAATATTAAGATCCTACAATTGGTATCAGAGCCAAGGTTCTTGTGTTGTGTTGATTTGTGTGGTTTTTGTATCATGGTTATGTGGGTTTTTAGATCATGTTGTAAACTGTTTTGCACTACTTTTATGGTCTGATAATTTTTGCTGTTAAACAGTTTTTTTAACAATCTTTTTGGTCAAAAAATATGTGTCATGTGACTTTATCTTTACATCAGTTTTGTGTCTTCATCTTTACCATTGAGACTAATTTTGTTGTAAACTGTTTTGTCATGTGACTTAATCTTTACAATTGAGACTAATTTTTGTTACCAATATCAGTGAACTTTGGTGGTCATCTGGTCATTTTAGTAGTCAAAATGGGTCGAATATTGATGAGTCCTTATGATGTCTTTTTTCTAGGTTATGTGAATCTGGTCGTACTTGCTTACTCAAACTGTGGTCATATTCATGGGTCAAAACAGTCATATGTAGTAATCTTTGTCACGTTTTACGGGTTAATATGGAGAAATGGTCAAAAACTTGGTGAATTAACGCTTGGAATAAGTCATATATCATGTTAGCGAGTTGTACACAAAACAGTCCAGATTCAATGTATCAAGTAGCGACTTGTGCTAAATGTAGCGACTTAACTATTGACTATTGAGTCAATAGCGATTTGTAATGAAAAAGGTTAGCGACTTGTGAGTTTTGACTTACTAGCGACTTGTCTTTACAAGTCGTAGCAACTTGTGCTAGCGACTTGTGCAGGCGACTTATGCTAGCGACTTGACTCATTATTAGCGACTTGACTCAAAGTTTGCTACTTGACTTAAAGAGTTAGCGACTTACTTTGCAAAATTGGTAGCGACTCGACTTGAGACCTTAACCAACTTGACAGAAAGGATGAAGAAGAATCGACCACTTGACCAAGACCAACAAAATACCAAATACCATTACCAATATACACAACCACATACCATATACGACCAACATCAACCTCAGTTCATAAACCATCATCGGTCCTAGACTTAAACAAATACTCAAAACATAAATGATATAACTTCTCGATCTCAGTTGTTTCTTATTTCGTGGTATCAAGGAAACTGCATCATGACTATCATAAGTCCCATTCACGAAATATAAAAACCTCTTCATTGATCAAGGCTCATAATAAACAAATTTATAATTAATATCTCAGATCGATTCGTGATAATTCAAGATTAAATCTGACCTTAAAAGGTATCAACACGAAAATTGTCATCATTGATTCTTGATGAGTTGCACTTCATCTTATATTCGAATCATATGGACTGAATCATAACAAGAATGTTTGATTTAATATCCTTGGTTCGTTTATGGTCCTAAAACAAGAATGATCATCAGTCGAAAAAACCTACCTTGTGCCTTGGTTTAATCTTGAAACCTCTTCAAGCATTTACCATCCTTGTGGCATATAGATACCCAAAGGCCATCCCTGTGGCAATATCTTAAGAACCATTCGAGCTATCATGATATGAGATTGGAGATGTGTAGGGTTAGGACTTTATTGCAGACTTGATGTTGCGGTTTTTCTTTTGTTAAGTGAGAATACTTAGATGAAAGAGGCGGATTATTTTTTAAGATGTATTAGGGTTTGGAGAAATAAGAGTTACAGAGATGGGGGCTGCATTTTTGTGTGAGAGAAAAATTAGGGTAATGAAGTGAGTTAGGGTGAATTTGATGTTATATACTCCCGTGTATTAGGGTAATCTGAATGTACATCCGGTGTTAATTTCGCAATGGGCCCATACGAGATTCATGATTGAAAGGGCCTCACATCTTAATTGGTCATGGGCCATAGAGTGTTATTTTATTTTGGGCCACGGTTCTTCATTGCATTCATGAATCATTAAAATTTTCATCGAATAGTCATTTGGCACAAATCTGATGTATATCACCTTTATATGTCGCCTAGCAACATGTTGCAATACTACATATTTGAATTTATTTGAATTGCAAGTTCTTTCAAGATTGAATTGGTTTTATCTCGGTTGAAGAAGTATTATATCCAAATCATGTTGTTGCAAGTTTAATAGTTGGATTCTTACTGATCGGGATGTTTGGATTACATTTTTCGAGGACACACATTCGATTGAGCTTGAGTAGCTTGAATATTGGATCCGCCTCAACTGTAATAGAACCATGTTTGAAGTATCGTGGTCTTGTGCTGAACTAAAAATGTTGAATGTTTATCATAAATCCAAAATATTACTGGTGGGCCAGAGTTCAATAGGATTTGGATTGGAATGAGCTTAACGGATTATTGAATCGGATGCTTATTTTTTATAATGAGATTACATGAGATTTGTGACTCTTTGATGATGATTTGATGTGTTGATGAGATTCGTCATGTTATGATGGTTGATATGTTGGATTATGCATTTTCTCAAAGGGTATTTTGTTACGGCTTGAACTGAAAATTGAACAATGTTGACTACGGGGTTGCTTATGTACGGTATTTCTTATTTGGATTTGAAGTGAGGTTTTCCGAGCGAGTTTACTTATTTCGTCTTCTTTCTTTCTACTCATCCGCGAAGATGACTTGTTTGGGCTTTTAAAGAGGGTGATAAAGACTTGGCTATTTAGTTACGCTTGTGTTTCTTTCTTGTTTTACCCACAACGTAATTATCACTTCGGTGTCTCACGCAGTTGATAATACGTCAAGAGGTTTTGTACATCAGGTACACCGTTTCTTCTTCACAAGGATTAGTACAAGTTTAAGTAACAAATCTAGGAAAGATCACTTCATGATCAAGTTTGGCATATCGGGTTTACTTCTCCATGTGGTCACTACTATAGCCGACGGAAGGCGTGATTGATGCATTTTCCAAAGTGTTTAATTGGATGGTTGATGATGGTGTTGATGTTGGTAAATGAATCGTTGATGAACCACTGCATGTTCTCCTAAAAATAGATATTCACTTAAACCAAAATTGTCATAACACATTCAAGCTAACATTGTTTACGGTTTTGTCTTGATTTTGTAAAATCCCGCGAAAGAACCTATTTCTCGGTTTAAATCATAGACTTGTAAAATCCCGTGACAATGGAAACATCCTGGTATTGGTAAAGTGCATTTACGGATCCATCTTACGATTTATTCTTGGTTTTGTAAAATCTCGAAAAGAAACAATTTTCGGTTTAAACCATAGAATTGTAAAATCCGTGATGATGGAACCATCCTGGAGAATGAGAAAGTGCAATTCTGGATCTTTTCTGATGTTGGTGCTACAGTTTCTGCTTTGAAGAAGGGATAAAAGGGTGTACTTCATAAATTGGATGTGTGTTTGGATTTTCGTCATGGCAGTTTGGCTATTACAAGGTTTTACGGGGTTATGTGCTCTTAACCATGGTGGGATGAAACCATTATCAAAGTTCGTTTAAATGTCAAAGAAGGCTAGATTTGAGCAATTAACTAGATGATGTGACAACGGCGTTGACTCAGTATTATTGATTTGAGGTTGAAGTGAATTATCACGGGCGAGTGTACTTAGTATCTGAAGGTATCGGGGATGGATGGATGAAGATTCTTCAAGATCCTTGTTCGAGCTTACTATCAAAAATGAAGACATGGAAATCTAGTTATTGTTGAGTGACTTTTACCTTTTCTTTTACCACTTGGGGGAATTGGGCTCTTATCACCTCAAAATAACTATCACTTTAAGGAGTTACGTTGTAGTGCTCAGTGTCACATTCAATTGTGGATTTTCATGAGGTAATGTACGTCTATTACTTGATGGTTGGATGGTTGAAGAGTATAGAGTACTTAGAGATTCAATGGAGGATGAAGTCTCGACACCGCTCTTTGTTACATATGTGCAAGTATAAGTCATGAGTTCGGGTTAGTTTACTTCAGGGTCAAATTCATCATATTGGGTTTTCTCCATCAGTTGTCACAACAAAGAGCCTACTGAATGATAATGGGTTGATTACATGTTTTGCCAAAAGAGATTGAAAAGAGAGAGATTATGACGTCTGTTCACATCAGTTCAGGCCTCGTTCTTCAACACTATGACGTATGAACACATCAGTTCATGCCTCGTTCTCTAAAGAAAAGAAATGTGTACGTTTCAGTGCGCATTATCTTTGAAAGAAGATAAATCTTCTTATGACGTATGAACACAACAGTTCATGCCTCGTTTCTCAAAGAAAAGAAATGTGTACGCTTCAGTGCGCATTATCTTCGGAAGAAGAGAAATCTTCTCATTATGACCATTCTCATCAACATGCTTCATACTTTTTCTATGCGCTTCAGTCATCAAGTGAACCGGGCTACCACTGATTGTTTTCTCATTCCACTTGCTCAATTATAATGAAGATGGCGACATCTTGTGCTAATTTTGCGGGGGAGAAGTGTGAATAGAATACTTTTGGATGATTTCACTTATTTAGTCAAGAATGGCATCTCCGTATGCAATTCTTGAGGGGGAGAAGAAGTGTGAATTTTTTGCATTGCTGATTGATATTTGAGATTATAAATGGTCATACGGCTCTAAACTCATGTAAGAACCGAGCCTCTTCTTATCGGGTTATCTTCACATGGAGTTTTTCTCTTCTAAGAGCCGTTGGTTGACATCTTCACTCGGATTGATGAGTTTATCGACAAAGTGCTTCCGGTTAATGCTTCACGATACATCAACATGATGATTCGAACAATCTCTCTGTTCTTGTTTGATGTGATTGGTAGTTTGGTGTTACCATCTTGTGTGTTCGTTGCGGCCCGATTGTTGATTTCCTTGATGAACATCTTTCTGTTCTTGTTTGATTGGGAGGATTTTAGTTAAGGGATTTGCAATATGTAAGTTAATTGGGATGCTTTTTGCTAGGATGCTTTTTGGTGTGAGTTGAAGATGTTAACTATCTATTCCCAACCGAACAATCTAGAAGAAGGTCGAGTCTACAATCGGTTCTACATTTTCATTGTATGATTAGAAGACTAAAGACGAGTTGCATGTGATTATCAAAATACTTCTTCTTATTCTAGGCACTTATCAAACAGATTGTCAGTTTAAGGGAGAGCACTAATTGGGGGAATGTGATATGTCGAATTTAATCCCCAATTAAACTTGCTCACATTATTCAGCATGTTGATTCTCACAAAGACTTCAAGCGATCTTCTCAACAAATTTCAAGTATTTGGGAATTCAAAGAGTTGCTGATTCTTAAGTATCAAAACCAGAAAGGGGTAAGGAGACAAGCATCTAAACGCGAGTAAACTTGATGAACTTAATACTTCTAAGTAATTGAAGATATCCCGAGAAGACAAATGTTATTACCGCAGAGAAACTCAAGGTTTGACTCATGGCGAGTAAACTTGATGAACTTAATTCTTCTAAGTGATTGAAGATATCCCGGGAAAACAAATGTCATGACCGCAGAGAAACTCAAGTCTTTACTCACCAAGGCGTTTAGTGTTAGTATTTCAACTACATGGGGGAAGTGATGTTAGAAAGTTTACAAGATAAAGAGGTACACTAGTGTGTGGTGATTTCGATGGTATCGCAATGATCGGGGAGAGATATTGTGTACATTGGGGATGCTCACTGTTTCACTTGAGTGCTTAATCGGTGATTCGAGATATAATCACTTATTCGGTGTTGACATCCGCAGAGATTGTCACCCGCAGAGATAATCGATGACTTGGCACGCTTCTTCAATGTTATCGATTATTCATTCCTTGTGTATTGGTATACTTGGATACTTGAGCTTCATACACGATCATTAGGGAAGAAAAATGTGAACATGGGAGGTGTTTTCATTCCCTCATGATGTGTATTGGGAGAGCTCTTGGGTATTGGTGTACTTGGTTCTTGAGCTTCATACACGATCATCCGGAAGAAAAATGTGAACATGGGAAGGTGTTTTCATTCCCTCATGATGTGTGTTCGGAGAGTTCTTGAGCATTATACAAAGAAACCGATCGCTTCAATTCAACTACTTGGTGGAATTGTTCTCTTGACACCTTTTTGGAATGGATCGCTTGGACTTGAAAGGAAAGGAAATTTGAGAAGATTATTTTAAAGTGGGATGATACGTTGTTGTTCTTGTTGATGATATAACCTCGAGCGAAGAATCACGGTGATTATTCTTGAAAGGAGCAATGAGATTTATGATAATGGTGTGCTTCTCTGTGCACCTAGCTAAGGCAAGCTTGAAATAGAGCTTTGAATCTGCTTTCATTAAAGGATTTCGGTTTGGGGAAGTCGCCAAAGTCTCACTTTCGGATGGCTCAATTTCTCTCTCGATTCAAGAGTCTTGGAAGCTTTGGTGGTGAATGTTTAAGAGATGATGACTTCTATCTTCTACAATGAGGTCGCTCGATATCCTTATCTCGGTACTCGTATCATCATCTTCTTTAACTATATCATCTTAATCTATCTTTGTATATATTTTTCGGAAAAGCAAAATACAAAATATAAAACCAACAAAACAAAATACAAAAATATAAAACCAACAAAAGAAAATAGAAAAATATAAAACCTTCAAAACCCATAAAAATCGGAAAATTTCAAAAATACCAAAATATGTTTTCCTAGACATGTCTTACGGTATCGATAACATCTACGGTCTTAGAAATGTCATTCAATAATGGCACGGGACCATAGATGAAGTTCGAGCAGGAGGTGTAAATATTTCTTTCTAAAACATGTCTCTAAATATGGCTTGCGCTTATTTGATCAGAACCCGTGCTTAAACTATGGCTTGCTATTATTTACGATAGCAACCTGCTTTTCAAAAAGGAAAGTGCTACGCTAAACTAATTTTCAAATATTTCGTGCACTTATCCTAAAACAAAATGAGGAAAGTATGTCAAAGGACTGCTGTTCCTACACAAATGTTTTTCCGTCTATAATTCTTCAGAAAAATATTTGTTGTTTTAACAAAATGGTGGAAAATGAGTTGCTTACAAATCAATCAGATTCAGAGTTTTCGATAAAATTTTCAAACTCAATCAATGACTTCAGCGCCTTTAAATCTTTTATAAAATGAGTTATTGGTTGGGGGGAGAATGTTTTCAAATCTATATCTTCTAACGAGCTTTGTTAATTATCCTAATATGCTTAATTAAAAATGATGTTAACCTATGTTGAAGGACTAGGTGCCTAGGATATGATTGCTAGGATTAGATGATTAGAGTTTGATGAACACATTATTCCCATACATTTATATGATCTGATTGATATGTTGCATTGACTTTTATGAGTCGATTACTGTTTGGGTGATGTCGACCACCATATATCTGTATGTATGTTCACTAACGTATGCATGTATATTGGTATAAGAATGTTCTCGATCCGGATCCCACTATTGATGATGATTGGATGCCGAAAGGAAAGGGTAACTATATCTTGGGTTGACATATGAAGAAACGGAGCTTAACTGGATTTCTATGGAGAGTTGGCATATATGCAACGTAAGAGGTCTCACTGCTTCAGCAGATTGTTTTCTTCTAAGTGATTGAAGAAATGGAGCATAATTGGACCTCAGTTGGCATTCTAAATGCAACGTGAAGAAGTCTCACTACTTCTGCAGACGGTTTTTCTTCCAAGCCTTACAAAGAACAACAACAAACGGCTCAACCACCTAACGAATCTTTGTGCAGGATACCATTTTTAAACAATTTTGAATAAGTTGATTAAATTGTTTTGAAAATGGAAAAATATTGTTTTGAAAATAAATTGAACTAAATTTTGAAAATCACCGGACTTCTTTTATCAAAACCTAAGTCACTCAATTATTGACTTGTCATGGATTGAGGGAGAGTGATTTAAAACAAAATATTTTCAAACGATATTTCTTCACAAAAGTTCCGCTTTGTACAATATAAGTGGTGATCTAAAGATTTAATGTTATGTCATGGTATGATTTTTTCTTTAGAATTAAGGTCTTTCAAAATGAAATTTTTTACATTCTTGTTTGATTGTGAAATTGTTTTATTTTACTAAAGATCTCTTAAAACTATCATACACGACACTAACAATCTTTAATGTCTTAAAATGGTCCTTATCATCATCTTTTAAAATTGAATCTTGCCACGTCTTTCCCAAATTTTTCTAAATGATTTAAATCAGTTGGGATCACAAATCTCAAATGGTTTGATATTTCGATTGGGGTAGAGATCGTGATTTAAATCTCAAATCTGTTTTAAATGGAATTGGTTTTAGTCCTTTAAAGGCACTCCTGCCTCCATGTGCCAAACGATTTCAATATACATAATGCACATGTTGAGGAGGAGGATTTATCCAAAACCGATGAGTATTTAAACAAGGCCACATATTCTCCCATGTTTTCTAAACCTAATTAAATCACTTAGGATCCAAAATCTCAAAGGGTTTGATATTTTTATCGGGGAGAATTTGTGATTTAATAATGAAATTTGATAAAAGGTAATCGTTTTGATTTAATTGTGCATGCTTTCGCTCATATGTGCTAACGCTTTCGAATCTTGAAGCACATATTGAGGGGAGCAAATAAACTATCGAGTACAAAGCTTTTAAAGTGATTTATAAAGTACCTTGATTGAGTTTTCAAATGGTTTCTTAATGGCTCTTGTGATTGTGGATGTGCTTCAAATTAACTCTTGCCTCTATGTGATAAAATTATTTCAAATATCCTATGCACATATTGAGGGGGAGAATTTACCAAAGAAAATCAAATGGCTTTTTCTATGAAAATTGTGATCAAAGAAAATATTTCAAAGTCCTCTTGCCTCCTTGTGCTAAACAATTTCTAAATCATACGCACATGTTGAGGGGGAGGTTTTCTAAATGATCAAAACTATTAGGGTACAAAATGCTTTGATCTCGTATCACAAGTACCTTGATTGTTTTTCAAATGATTTTTCAATTGGTTTCAAGGAAGAATGAAGCGTACCAAAAGACCGACCATTTTACTTTATGCATGGAGTTATAAGGATGGTGAGGTTAGGTATTTGTTCCCACGATCCGCCGAACCGGAGGGATCTTCCTGGACAATCCACTAGATAGTGTAGAGTCCTCGGGAATATTGAAAAAGGAGAAAATGAGAATATGGGAAGAGTGCGGATGAGACAAAGCTAGTAATGGAATAAACCCAACAAGGTTCTAGTTAGGAAGTCTCGGTAAGCAATGAAGGGTTGAAGAATGAAAAGAAATGAATGAGAAAAGGGTGAAAAGAAATAGCCCTCCATCAATTCAACCTTAGGCGTAAACCGGGTTCAATACATATGCTACCGGTGGTTACTAAGGTAACGCCGGTATTGAAGACAAGACGTCATGAACCCGAAGGACGACTATACTAAACTTCCCAAACTACTCAAGTTCCTCTTAAAAGGCTTGTTTCATTCTCACGGGAACCTACATAATCTATCGACTTTCTCTTAGAGATTGTTGATATTGAAGAAGGAGACCTCTCCTAGTCTCCGACACGAGAACCAAAAGTGCACTAATTGAGTCTAGAGCCAAGAGATCATCCACAATATCTCATTAGGACACTATTCTTGAAGACTTGTTGTTTCACACAATGTGGAAAGTAAGAATATATCTTAAGAGTCCTCGCATTATCCTTGTGGTATTGCCGAACATCCGAGTGATATGTAAAAATATTCACGATGAAGATGGAAATCCTTCAGAGCCAACATCAAACAAGCTCTTGGTGGGTGACATGTGAAATCTTGCAAAAGATCAAGCTTGTGACAACTGGATAGAAACAATGGGGCGATTCAATCTTGAATCAACCTTGGTCCAGGAATGGAATTGACGAATACTTTTGGAAAAACCGTTCGATGTGCAAACCTTCTTTTCTCTAGCACGTCGAATGTGTACTTATGTTTTCAAATTCAAAAAGTATCTCTGATTGAAAAAATACTTTTGGAAAAACCGTTCGATGTGCGAATCTTCTTTTCTCTAGCACATCGAATGTGTATTCTTTTCAAATATAAAAAGTATTTTTGATTGAAAATTGATCTTTCTCATAAAACCTTCGTCGTATTGCAAAACTCTTTCTTCTAAGTAATACGCGATTGTTTTTCAAATCATTTTCATCAATCGCTGAATCTCAATTATTTGGTTCACTCACTCCGTGTTGTCTTCTTTGAGACGTTCGGTTTGAGAACGACCAGAGCAACGCGAAACCCTTTCAAGGAGATTCTTGAATCCTACCGATCACAAAAGATTGTACCGATCAACGGGAACCGTGGGCGTGTACCTCAATTCAACGAAGTGGTCAAAGACACTTTCGTGTGTTTTATTGCTAATCGTTGTTTGCGGTACATTTGACGGTTGCGGTGATCGAAATTGAGGAGTCAATCTAAAGCCGCATGCTCACAAAGATCCACACTTAATTTGAAGAAATCATGACCGGTGCATATCTACATAACCCGGCTCGATATTTCATACTATGCTTATGCTTCACGCAAATATCATGAACCAAGAAGGCTTCCGCTACTCGATGGAAAGATGTCATGATTCAAAAGTGTGAGCATGTCGGTCCGAAAGTCACAACTTCACATGATGGCAACACAATAAAGGATGATCCGAGATTTATCGTGGTGATGATCTCAAAGAAAGCTCAAGATCATCAAAGATGTGGATCAGTTCAAAGACCTCCACTGAAAGTACTAAACTATGCGGACTTTGAAGTATCACTGCTAAAGCACAAGATTGCGGATTTGAAGAATTGAAGTCTACGAGCTCAAGAACGAAGTCAAGAATAGAATGCTAGGATTCAAAATGTAAATCATGGGGTGACCTCCCTTAGGGGGAGATTGTTAGGAATTGGAAATTCCATGATAAAGTGTCGGTCACCCCAATTAAGGTCTAGCATATGTTAGCTCGTAGACGTGTCGGTATTTACGTTATTTATCAGTTTATTAGTTAGTTATTAGTTAGTTTAGCGTAGTATAACACCGTGGAGGAAGGACGGGTCTTTACCCACTGTATACCTGATCCACAGGCCGATAGGAGGTCGTTGTGTCTGTAAGTATAAATACCCCTTCCATCCATGGAAGGGGTGGTGCTTCTCATTTTCAATCTAATATTCACTTTGTGTAAACCTCTAGCAAGAACACCCTCTCTCTCTACTAACTCTCTAACTATGGCAAAAATGTATTTTGTCATCCAAGACCACCCGAATCATCAACACAATTAATATTAAGATCCTACATTACCTATTAGGGCTGCGATGAAACGATTTTACCAATTTCTATTGGTACGAGGTTTACGCTTTGGTTGTCATGAACTTAGTGAAATAAATGCTGTTTTGTTTTCAACGATGTATGTGAAACAATGTAACTCACACTACGAATTTTGTGTTCAAACGAATTAATTAAACCTATGAATTTCACCCAACCTTTGTGTTGACTGTTTTAAGCATGTTTTATCTCAGGTATCTAAGGCATACACTTCATGGCATGCATATGGACTTATCATAGAGTCGCGGTGACGACGCGTCACACATGGATTTTATGCACTTTAAACATCATTTGAATTGTATCAAATTTATTTCCGCACATGATGATTTTCATTTGGGACCTATACTTTGTAAACTCTGATTATTTTATTAAATCAAGCGATGTATTTTCCAAACGACACTTTAGGTCGTTCAATATAACTATGATTGTGATGCTATGACAATCAATCCCGTGAATTCCATTCACGCAAAATGTAATTTGGGGTGTGACAGATTGGCATCGAGCTTCAGTTATAGGGAACTAGGTTGCATCATTGACCCTAGACTATAACTAGATAGTCATAGCATCTCATCATTTCATCATAAGTGCATATTCACTTTACATGCGCTTTATACGTACATTTTTCGAGTTGTTTACTTTCATTTCAAATCGATTGTCACATGGATGCCTTCAAATACCCATCCCATTATCCTTTCCTCATACTTTAATGTGGAGAATGCCTTGTCATTCCCTATCACAATTTTAATATCAGCTGATTCATCACCGATAACGTCGAATGCCGAGGTAAAACCTTTAAGTAGGGCAAAGTCACTCTCACTCCTTTGTTTCACCACTAACATGTCGAGTTACACGTTATTCACACATTAAGTCACTAAACTATCATACATTTGAAGCACTTACGACATCTCATAACCCATTTCTTGGAATCCGTCGATCATTTTGAAAAATAACCTCAAATTTATTATCTCATATCACATCTCTTTAGAGCGCTTATTTTTAACATAGGACTTTGCTACGTCTCACCTTTCCTCTTATTTTGAAGAAGTTATGGCGCCGAAGAAAGCTCCACAAGTTTTGACTCAAGAGGCTATGCAAAATTTTGTGAGGGATAGTATAGCCAATGCATTAAGGATGAAGGGCACAGATGGCGGTGTCTGCTGAGGTCGCTCTTCGCCGGCCACTAGACTTGCCAATCTTCGCCGAGGTCGCACCCACCGCCGCCGCTAGACTCGCCATCGCCACCGAGGTGCAACTAATCTTGAGGCCGCCAAAGTTAGCTAATGCCGCCGCCGCAATCATGCAACCTTGCTACTAGAATTGCGAGGGAAGTCAAGCCGCTAGGCTTGCCTTCTTCGCAGTATTGCGTGAGGTCCGGGGTTAGAATTTGTTCGTATAAGGATTTTAAAAGCGGAGATCCCACTAAGTTCAAGGCACCTGAAGGGGCCACCGCCATGGTTCGATGGTTCGAAAATGGAGTCGTGTTTCGTTATGTAATTGCCCTGAGGATAGCAAGGTTAAGTTTGCTACGAGTACATTACTTTATGGGGCAATGTCGTGGTGGAACTCGTATGCTCACCAATGGGAATGGAAAATGCTTTCAAACTCACCTTGGAGCAATTCAAAGGTTTGTTAACAAAGAAGTATTGTCCCCGTACGGAGGTGAAAAAGTTGGAGACCGAATTTTATGAACTAGTAACTGTTGGGTATGACATTGATACTTACATTCGAAGGTTTCAAGAATTGGCCGTGTTATGCCCACCTATGGTTTCGGATAATGAGAAGCTACTGGAGGCTTTCATTGGAGGACTTCCCGAGATTATTCAAGGTGTGTGATTTCCTTTGATCCGCAAACGATTGAGGAATCTATTCGAGTGTCTCAAAAGCTCATGGCACAAGTAGTAAAGAGAGGCAACATCACCAACACCAACCGTAACAACAATACCAACAACCGCACCAACTACAACAACAACAACAACGACGATAACCAAATCAACAACAACAAAAGGAAATGGGAAAATGACCAGGGAGGTTATGATAACGACAACCAAAACCGGAACACTAACCATCATCAACAACAGAATAGAAGGCAAGAAGCTGCAATGGTTTATGTTGCTGCACCAATAGAAGGCAGAGGTTATGCTGGAACACACCCACTATGTAATCGATGTAAGTTTCATCACTCGGGTCCTTGCCACCGCCAAGTGTCACAAGTGCCAAAAATCGGACACCTAGCCAGGGATTGTAGAGGTAAAGCCGTAATCACATGCTTCGGATGTGGGAGCAAGGACACTATCGGAATCAATGTCCTCAAAACCAAGGTCAACAAGTTGAAGGTGCTCTTGGGAAAGCATACATGTTAGAAGGAGGAGAAGCTCAACAGATTTCAACAACGCGAAGACCAAGAAGTTTGGAAACTAACGTCTTATTTTTCCTTATGTATTATGTCGTACTAAGTTTATGTCTTCCATCGTATCCGGATCTTTATAACTTGAGACGTATTACTGTTTGATAAACCACTTGTTGTAAAATATTCTCATCTATCGTACTTTATTTTCTTTCGATTCGATGTCACTTACGAGAATTTTAATTCCTTTTACTTTAACTACCATTTTAACGACACGGTTTAAATCTATGTAAACATTGAGAGTTATAACAACTAAACCGAACGTCACATTATCGTTCCTTAATTATACATAGCCTAGCTAACTATGTCTAATTCTGGAGGGATCATGTTATGTTGGGAGCAGTTATTTATAAATCTTAGTGCAAGCAAAATTTTCACATATTCCAAAGTCAAAATGATGCTCATCGGAGATATTCATCCAATATTTTCTCTACTATGATGTTTTATACACTCTTAATCATCGATAACCGTAACGACACTTCCTCATGTCTTCTTTCCTCGTTATTCATCACAAACTCAAAAATTCGATAGACTATCACGAATCGAATTAGGGACTGAATTCCTTTTGGATGGGCGAATGTGACAACTCGCAATTTCGTGTCATTTCTCAAATTTACTATTCATCTCGAAATTTACTATTCACCGCCACTATTCAAAATTTTACTATTCACCGTTTTCAAGTCGAAGTAATATTCTCGAGAACGTATTTCAAAATTTACTATTCACGAAACACTATTCATTTCCGGAGAAAATCACTATTCAAGTTTCACTATTTCATCAATTATCGTAAACTAGGTTTACGAGTATCAAATTCGCGTAACCTTAATGGTTTAGCTGCGAATTCATGAACCATAATTCAAGGGCATTTCATATAGACTAGGTTTAGTCTACATATCATTAGCATCATTATCATCATATTAGTTCATGCATGGTTTTGCATTTTTCATTAAACGTATAATTTTCATATTAAATAAACGCTATCGCGTAATTAATTATTTTGAACATTTGATCCGTTACTTCCACAAATTATCACAATATATTTTTATACTCATATTAAGTTTATAAAAATATTATTATTAGTTTACCCAGTGTTTTAAATTTATTTTGTATATAAATTGTTATATTTATATAATTACGAAGGTTTCCGTAAATACTACTCGATAATTATTATTTCACTAAATTTTTGTAAGAAATGTATTTTTATAATTTTTATGATTTCAATATATTTTATTTAGTTCCGTTAAAATCAATTTCTGGCTAGCTCAATACCTAAACCTTAATATCTAAGCTTAATATACAAAATATCTACGCTTAAATACATTTTATTACAAAATAAACAAAACAAAGTCATTCTATCTTTTGCTTCTTAGACAAAACGCCCAACACATTATATTTTGATGATTCATAAGGCCATGTGTCATAAAGATAAATATCTAAGACACATGTTTACTCATTCTTGCATGTATAGTTGAGATAAGGACCATTCTACCACATAAGTCAACAAAAAAAATTCATCTCTCTTTCTTTCTTTGTTTGGTCGTATAACATAAATCACCAACACAATATCACCATTTAATTTTGGTAGTTTCATGATCTTAAAGTTGTTGACTAGTGATCCTTGTGAAGTTCGGCTCATCCAAGAACAAGTGAAGAAGATCATAATTTTTATAGTTCAAGTGATAAATCAACCTTAGATTACTTCTATATAAGGTTTTGAAATAAAAACCTTTAAGTAATTAAGTACCTTGTTACCAAAACCTCATCATTTAACTAGTAAGCATTTCATGATCATTTTTAATCTTCCATATTCATACTTTGGTCATTTTATCATGCTTGAGGAAAAACATGCAAGTTATATGATTATCTATACCACTTTATTTGTTTTTAAGTGCTATTAATGAATATATATCATCCTATAATTATCCATTGAAACATATCATTTTTGATGATGTCTAGGAACCCATGACACCCTAAGAAGGTGTATGGTAGGTTTAGAATAGCTTTGGCGTTGGTTTGAAGTGGTTAGAATAAGTATTACGCGTGAAAAACTCATTTCGACAAGTTTACTTAAGGGTCTGTCCTTATTTTTGAAATCTGGAATTTTCGACAGTAGATAAAAATTTTTGGCCTAGATATTTAGAAAATATAATTTAAAACGAAAACGTGGTCGCTTGAATGGGTTAAAACGGAGCTATAACGAAGAAGTTATGAATTTTACAAGTTTGACAACGAAAACTATAAAATCCTGAAAATTCAGCATGTTACGTCCACTTTTTACGAGTCAAAATGAGTCTTAAGCGTTATAAATTGTGTCGACTTATCAAAAATATATTAGTATACTTTGATACGAAACTAAGGACATATAATACGTGAAAACGGACTTGTAACGATTAAATTACACGTTTTACATGAAGTTGCGTAACTATATTATATAAGAAAACTAATATTTCTATTAGACAAACCTTACGACAACAAGTCACCATGTTGAGGGTCGTTTTTAACATGGATGTAGTACTTTTCATAACGTGATGTCTTCTAGTAAAAGTAAGTTCGCCAAACATATTTTCCAAAATGTCCGACCGTTCATCAAGCGGAGTTGTAATGAATAAAATACGACCACTCAAACTTTGCCGAAATCCACCCTTAAACTATATTTTGGACACAAGTACCATACTTTAGCGATATTTTTCTCTATGATCGGAACCTCTATGATGAAAACTTAAATGCTAAAACTTTGAGATAATGAGACAAGCTTCCCAAAACCGTTGAGTTCGTTTCCTAGCACTCGATGTGCACCATTTTTCGACTAGCTTTTCAAGGCCGTTTTAGTCACTTTCATGAAATTTTCAACGACATTATTTCTGACGAAAAGTTATAAATTCATAATAAATCATTAAATAACTATTGTAGGATGTCATTTTGACATAAATACATGTAAAGTAATTTAAAGATGGTCAAGACGTTATAAGATTATTTTTCGACGATAAGTATTATTTTCAAAATTCACAAGTGGTATAAATATCATACTAATTGCATGCATAACATTACATCATGACTTATTATATATCATATCATTCATAATAGGTCGCAGTTAGAGATTGCGCATCATTTCGATTATCGCACTTTTGTTATCGCATCATTGTACCAAGTGAGTTCATAGCCCACTTTCTATTACTTAATTGTTTTACAAACTCTTGGGGGAGATACATGCTATATTTTAATCGAACACAAATGATTTGAACTATATGCTATATCCAAATGTTTTATTGTCACTAAGTATTCTATTGCCATGTTTGAAGTCCCTACATCATGCACCATTAATCACTTGCAGTGGCCTGAATATTGTGAATAGGCCTATTGGAATTAACACTCCCGTTCTTATTGACCCGCTAGGGGAAATCGAGCACACTATATTTGAATCATTAAGGTAAATTGGCAAGTTTACCTATTAGAGTCTGCGATGAAACGATTTTACCAATTTCTATTGGTACGAGGTTTACGCTTTGGTTGTCATGAACTTAGTGAAATAAATCTTGTTTTGTTTTCAACGATGTATGTGAAACAATGTAACTCGCACTCTACTAATTTTGTGTTCAAGCGAATTAATTAAACCTATGAATTTCACTCAACCTTTGTGTTGTTGTTTTAAGCATTTTTATCTCGGTATCTAAGGCATACACTTCATGGCATGCATATGGACTTATCATAGAGTCGCGGTGACGACCAGCGTCACACATGGATTTTATGCACTTTAAACATCATTTGAATTGTATCAAATTTATTTCCGCACATGATGATTTTCATTTGGGACCTATACTTTGTAAACTCGATTATTTTATTAAATCAAGCGATGTATTTTCCAAACGACACTTTAGGTCGTTCAATATAACTTGTGATTGTGATGCTATGACAATCAATCCCGAAATTCCATTCACGAAAAAGAGTAATTTGGGGTGTGACATTAACTTAGGAACATGTTGAATGAGATTTTACGACTCCTTGAAATCATTCAAGTAGTCGTCGTCACTCATTTTTAGGAACTTTTAGTTGTCTCACATTTGCTATGCGTTATACTTAATGTGTTCTTGATTTTTGTCCTTATAGAAATAACTAGGAGAAGCACTTGCTTGAGAATGCAAATTGGCACATTTCTTTGAAAGCCTTACGATCCGCAGAGGCGGATCCCGAGTTATAACTAGCGGATCCCTCCTAGAAGGGAACCGTGGGATCCGTGACTTGAGATGAGCAATCTGAGACTTGCTTACATCAAAATAGCTCACTAGATCACCTCACACTTGTAACACCCCCAAAATGGCTCAGCAGAAGCATACAAGTACTGGGGTGCTACTAAATTAGTATCACAACATAAGCATAGAACAACGGATTTTTATAAATAACTTTTATTCATTTCTTAAAAACAATGTATACATTTTGATTTGATGCGGAAAATGGCCCATTATAAAAAGGTGGTCCCAATACATAAATCAGAGTCGTCTATGACCATGCCATGCCTTTGCCTTGCACCTCCAAAGATAAGCTATCACCTCGAAACACGAAGATACATGCTAAAAGGGTCACTTCTGTTGGTGAGTTCATAGATTTATTTAAAAGGATTTCAAGACAATCTGCTTCAAATTAGGTTTTGATGATCATTACGTCTTGCATAATGTCATAAAGTTTATGATTTCAATTCATAAAAGGATTTCATAAAAGAGATTTCATTAGTGGACCATAAGTAGGGTATATGTACATTACAACGAATATAATGTCATATATTGAATCTATTACGCTAGCACTAAGTTCATGCAACCGAAGCTACGATAGTTTCTGTATGCACAAGGAAGTCATACAATTAAGGAGCCCATGGCGAGTGTTTATCCCAATACACTCGGTCCCGACATGCTATATGTTTCGCCTTGACCCAAGCGGGTCAACCGAGCAAGTCACTCCCAATAGATCTATTTATAACATTCGCGCTTCCCAGCAGGAATTGACGGTTCATGAAGAGGGCAATTTGGGATCTAAGGCCTTAGGCTAAGCTGCGTAATATTCTAGGTCAAAGGTTTTGGTGTGGTCCTTAAAGCATCTTGTATGATGTATCTTAAAACATATCAATCAAAGGGCATAGTATGCATAGAATGCAGAATTTTAGTAATTAAATCATTTAAGTAAAAATGAGCATGTGTCTTCCCCCAAAACAGTTATAAAACAAGTAAAAGTAGGGGCTATGAAACTCACCTTGGCAATGTGCAATATGAAGTCTAAAGGAAATTAAATCAGGGAGTGATAGTGCACGGCTCCGACACGCAACCTAATTAACACGGCAATTTAGTCTTTATGTTTAAGACTCGATAAAGTTTAACTAACTATATAGATTTTAAATGTTTTTGTTGTTGTTGTTGTTGTTGCTTATGTGGCATCATTTATCTTAAAATAATTTACAAAGGTTTTGGTGGATTTCGTCTTAGGAGGGTATGACATGGAAGGAATCTCGAAGAATGAATTTCGACTTTGGTTTAATGATGACCAAATGATAATATACGGAAGAATATTTAGAGCAAATAAGACCGAATGATGACCTCCGAAAAGAAATGTACATATATCATGAGGTGTATACGGTGGGAGCGGAGGAGATTTGTATATATATATATATATATATATATATATATATATATATATATATATATATATATATATATATATATATATATATTTGTCTAACTGTACATATATGCATATGTATCTATAAAAGTATTTAACAAGTCTAAGTAATAGCTTTGATAAATACCCTTATGGGTGTACGATATGAATAAGTTTAACTAGCATTAAAAATATAGTAGTTAAATATAGTTTGACAAAAGTCGGGTAAATATAGTGTATAGTAAAATTAGTATAACAAATGTGGCGTTTGGTCAATGAGAGAGGTTTATTTATATATCGTTATATGTAGAGTATACATATATATATAGATATATTTGTTTCAATGTAATAAGTATTTCTTGTAAAAGTCATGATAGATTTTATAAGGATATAATTTGAGTTGTGTTTCTAATATAAGTTCACGTTTAAATATATGTACTTATAAGTACGTAATATGTTTATTGTTAATATTGAAAGTAGCATGTTGGCAAAATATTATAATTTGTCGGGGTATTTAAAATAGTCTTGCATAGATTTTGGAAATGTCGAGCTTAAATGATATGTACATATATTAGTTTTTGAAGGATTCTTTGAAAATAGAATTATCATTTTGAAAATAATTGATCTCATGATGTTTATAAAACATTGTATCTCTATTATTATTTGTAAATATTTCTATTACTCGTTGTTTGAGTATATATTATGTATATGTGTTTGATATATATTTGTAACGACATATATGATTTTATTTAGTTGACAAGAATTGAGGAGACGAACGGAACGGGTTTTGAGTTGCGAGGAGACTTGAGATAACACGAAGTTTAATGCCCGAGCGGGCAGTTAAACCAAACGGACCCTATTTACCATTGGGCTTCGGCCCAAACGTTACATACACACCTTATTAAATCAGCTGGGTTGGGCTTGGTGAAAACAAACCAAACGCACCTTATACAACCTTGGGCTTGTAGCCCGGTTGTGAACCCGAAGCTAACACCCATCCAAATGGGCTTGAGGCCCGTATGAAGACTTAAACACAAATCAGAAATTATGGTTATGGTGTACTTGATATATATTTTCTTTTTGACCATACTTTTGACGCAAGGGGAAAGACCACAACATTAGGACAAACAAAAACAGATTACGCATCACATAGCTCAAAGGACCCTCGGGACTCTCGCGAGTTCTTCACGAGCATTAACACTCTCCGGAGTGTCTCCTGGTGAAACAAACACAACTCGACTTACTAGTACATCGAACTTAAACTAACATAACATTAACAATGAATTTAACTTGTGACCAAAATTATCGGGTACTACCCGATTTGGACACTCGACTAGTGACTAAGACCATTGGATACGATTCGTCTTTAGTATTTGACTCGACACCCTCGTGGGTTATTTTGACAGCCGACTAGGCCATCAATGAGCAAGGACTTCATGTTGAGAAATCAAGGGGTGAACAACTAGGTTTCACCGATTAGTTTACTTATCTACTGAAAGATAACAAACATCAATGACATGATCTAAGATTTGAAACCCCAAATAAGCCGAAACCAAGATTAAACAAAAAACATAAGCCGAAATCATTTAAGTATCAAACTTAAAGTATTTTTGTGTTTCTCTTGTTTGTACCTCGACAGAAAGCACCAACAACATCGATAAGTTCTTTTTAACTAAATTTTATCATTTTAGGTTTCTATCATGCTTCTTTCCTTGTTCGACAACAACAACAACATCACAGTATCCATCTATATATATTTATTCGAAATATAATAAACTAATTCATAATCTGAAATTAATAAATATCATTCTTACAATAATAATTAGTAGATCGAGGGTGATGAACAGGACACCAAATGCTTCGATTAGAGAGACTTGAGATGAATTGGAGCAATTAACCACTTGGGAACTCTTCCTTATGCATCCGATAACAAAACCCCTGAGCTAATTTTAGAAAAACCCCTTTGTTTTGATGAACCCTAATTATTGAATGAACCCTAACTTTTCTTTGAAACCTCTCTTGTGAATCTGTGATGAGGTGCGGTTTATAAACGCAAGAAGGGAAGGTCTTGAGCTATCTTTCTTGAGTGTCGAATGGTTAGTACCCGTTTTTAGCTTCCATCTTTTCTACACCTTCTTCCAACATCTTCACATGAGGCTAGAGTAGGATAGGAGGTTATAAATGGGTGTGCTAGTGATAGTTTTTCCTGTGTTGACTATCAAGGAAGGAGAAAAGATCCATTCCTATGTTTGTCTTCTCTGTTGGTGTCGACAAAAGAGCAAGAGAAAAGGAGCACAAAATAAGCGTGGGAGAGAGTGGATAGGTGTTTTTATTTCTTTTGTTTTATTATACAAGCAGTATAATCGGTACCCCGTGTTTTGTCGAATCCTTGAGTAAACGTACCTTCCCGGTACTCGAGAAATATAAAAATTATATTTTCGGAAACGATTTCTTAAACGTAATAATATGACATTTTCATTATGTTGAAATTTGATTATAACTGTTTGCCGTTATTTAATTGGTGTCGGTATGCGTGCGGTGCCGTGGCTTCCTAAATTCACGAGATAACTTCTCGTTTTCTTCCGTAAATTATTAGTGATTGATAAAAAATGTATTTTTCTCTTATTTCAGTGTTTATTTTTAGTCTTGTATGCTACTGCACTGCAGTATACGGAAGAACTTTTCAGAACAATGGATTAAGCTTATGTATGTTTAAATATTAACATGGAAAATAATAAATTTCACCGATAATTTGTGGGCAAGTATTGTATGTGCGGTGTCTTATTTCTAAAGAAACAAAATGACCTCTTGTTTTTAAATTTTTGATATTGACATTTGTCAGAAAATAACCAATTGGGATTTTCTGACGTGATAAATATTATTATAATAATCCAAAATTTTACGGGTTGTTATAGTCACCCGCTTACGGAGATCCGTCCGGATCTCGGTTTACATTACCCGATAGGGTGTCGAAACAGTGATGGTATTTGGGACAAGTTTTGAGTTTTCCTAGGTTGTTCTTAGGGTTTCCCCTTTGGGTACGAGTACCTAGGTGTTATGCCAGCAGCACATCCTCTATCTGAGGAGCCATAATTTTCTATGGTAGGTTCATTGGGTGAAGGTTCTAATTTTTGATGTTATGAAGTTTCACTATTTTGTTAGTGTGGGCACCTCTAATTTCTCATGGTTTTATCAAAACGTACCCATTTCTGGTGTTTAATGGTTCTAAGGTATAGTGGTTAATTCTTAAGGTTTGCTAAGGGGTTGTGTGTTTTCTTCTTAAAGGGTGAAGAAACATTTGTTTTTGAATTTTCTTTTGAATAAATGTTTGCATTAAGTTTGACTAAGACCAGTTTAAAATCAATAATATGTAAAATGACACATTTTTAAAAGATTGTAAACCGGTTCTTAATTATGAGATGTATAAGGAAGTTTTGCGAAACTTTTAGTGTTTGACATTTTGTCTCATTTAATGAGGATTTGAATTTTTTTTTTTTTTTTTTTTTTTTTTTTTTTTTGGGGGAATCCTCCAAATTGAAAATTTTGTTGTAGTAAGGATATGTAGCAGGATATAACATTTACCCATAGCTACGAGTAGGGTTTAGTTGTCTAAGTTGGGTAAGGATGGAGGTTTAACAGTTGATGAACCTCATGGTTATTTATGGTTTTAGGCAGAGGTGTAGGATACATCCTGAGGTCAGGCTTAGCTACCAAGGAGGACAATTGGTGAATTTTTGTTTATGGGGTATAAACTTAAAATCCATTTCGAGGAAATAAGTGACCAATAGAGTGGTTCTGGAATACCTTTCAAAGTATTAAGGAACACTTTATTTTGGTAAGGTATGGGTAGAATTGTAGTTTACTTTATGGTGAAATGGCAAGGTGGTAATTTGGTTTGTAGAATGATTCATGAAGTGATTCATGAAGTATAATGGTTTGAGGGATAATCGGAAATAGTTTGTATGGCAACTCTTTTATTTCGTTTATAGGAGGGTAACAAGGTAGGCACTGTTATTCTTAAGAGGTGGGTGGAGTTTCTAGGTATCAAACTTTCAATGGTGCAATTTTCAAGTTTTGCGGGATTATGGGTCATTTATTGTGTCTTTCTAGATTTTGCCAAATGTTTATTGTTCTTTTTGTTGCCTATTCCCACTAGGGAATCTTTCTCATAGATATTTTGGAAGGTTGCTCCTAGAATGGTTTGATTTGTCCATGGGGTGTAAGGTGTGGGGTAGGGTGACTATAACATAACCCGATTGTGATATGGAATTATAAAGTTTATGATTAAGTAGTATATGCCTTGATGAGTGTCTTATGATTAAGGAATATTGTGATGCCAGGTGAGTGGCTTATGATAGGGTGATGACGGTGAGTGGTTTATGACTAAGGCATAGGGTGATGCCAGTGAGTGTCTTATGATAAGGGTATGCCAGTGAGTGGCTTGTGATCAGGGAATGCCGGTGAGTGGCTTGTGATTAAGGGATAGTGTGGCGCCAATGTGTGGCTTTAGTGTAACCGTCAATGTGGTTTATTGAAATGTTACACATGTATCAAAATATTATCATTTTCTCACTTTGGACATAAAGCTATTATAACTATCCTAAATCTCGCAAAATTCACCTCCGAGTCGGACATAGGTGATCGGGCTATGTCCCATCGTCCCCGTTGAATATAGGTGATCACCTATATTCACCCGAGGTTCAATGAATTTTGAAATACTTAGCTTAGTTACGCTAGTAATATGTCACAATACTTTTAAAGGTTGTCTTAAATACTAGAACCATTATTCCATTTATGTGAGGGAAAAGGTGCATTGATGTGATACGTAGATATACGTATAGGGAAGATAATTATAACCTATAATAAAACTATGTGGGCAGTGATAAAACATGTATCTTATCAAGTATGATCTCAACAGGATCATAAGTGAGGCATCATCTCGGCAGGCAGGCACGTGTTGGTCATAGGGTTAAGTTTTTGTAAAAGTGGTTATAGTCTAGGTTTTAAAATATACCCTGTTCTCTATAACCTAGGCTCTGATGCGAATCTGTAACACCCCCAAAATGGCTCAGCGAAAGCATACAAGTATTGGGGTGCTACTAAATTAGTATCACAACATAAGCATAGAACAACGGATTTTTATAAATAACTTTTATTCATTTCTTAAAAACAATGTTTACATTTTGATTTGATGCGGAAAATGGCCCATTATAAAAAGGTGGTCCCAATACATAAATCGAGTCGTCTATGACCATGCCATGCCTTTGCCTTGCGCCTCCAAAGATAAGCTATCACCTCGAAACACGAAGATACATGCTAAAGGGTCACTTCTACGGTGAGTTCATATATTTATTTAAAAGGGATTTCAAGACCTTTGTTTCAAATTTGGTTTTGATGATCATTACGTCTTGCATAATGTCATAAAGTTTATGATTACAATTCAAAAAAGGATTTCATAAAAGAGATTTCATTAGTGGACCATAAGTAGGGTATATGTACATTACAACGAATATAATGTCATATATTGAATCTATTACGCTAGCACTAAGTTCATGCAACCGAAGCTACGACAGTTTCTGTATGCACAAGGAAGTAAACAATTAAGGAGCCCATGGCGAGTGTTTATCCCAATACACTCGGTCCCGACATGCTATATGTTTCGCCTTGACCCAAGTGGGGTCAACCGAACAGGGAAGTCACCCCCAATAGATCTATTTATAACATTCGCGCTTCCCAGCAGGAATTGACGGTTCATGAAGAGGCAATTTGGGATCTAAGGCCTTATGCTAAGCTGCGTAATATTCTAGGTCAAAGGTTTTGGTGTGGTCCTTAAAGCATCTTGGTATGATGTATCTTAAAACATATCAATCAAAGGGCATAGTATGCATAGAATGCAGAATTTTAGTAATTAAATCATTTAAGTAAAAATGAGCATGTATCTTCCCCCAAAACAGTTATAAAACAAGTAAAAGTAGGGGTTATGAAACTCACCTTGGCAATGTGCAATGTGAAGTCTAAAGGAATTAAATCAGGGAGTGATAGTGCACGGCTCCGACACGTAACCTAATTAATACGGCAATTTAGTCTTTATGTTTAAGACTCGATAAAGTTTAACTAACTTTATAGATTTTATATGTTTTTGTTGTTATTGTTGTTGTTGCTTATGTGGCATCATTTATCTTAAAATAATTTACAAAGGTTTTGGTGGATTTCGGCTTAGGGGGGTATGACATGGAAGGAATCTCGAAGAATGAATTTCGACTTTGGTTTATTGATGACCAAATGATAATATACGGAAGAATATTTAGAGCAAATAAGACCGAATGATGACCTCCAAAAAGAAATGTACATATATCATGAGGTGTATACGGTGGGAACGGAGGAGATTTGTATATATATATATATATATATATATATATATATATATATATATATATATATTTGTCTAAGTGTACATATATGCATATGTATCTATAAAAGTATTTAACAAGTCTAAGTAATAGCTTTGATAAATACCCTTATGGGTTACGATATGAATAAGGTTAACTAGCATTAAAAATATTGTAGTTAAATATAGTTTGACAAAAGTCGGGTAAATATAGTGTATAGTAAAATTAGTATGACAAATGTGGCGTTTGGTCAATGAGAGAGGTTTATTTATATATCGTTATATGTAGAGTATACATATATATATAGATATATTTGTTTCAATGTAATAAGTATTTCTTGTAAAAGTCATGATAGATTTTATAAAGATATAATTTGAGTTGTGTTTCTAATATAAGTTCACGTTTATATATATGTACTTATATGTATGTAATATGTTTATTGTTAATATTGAAAGTAGCATGTTGGCAAAATATTATAATTGGTCGTGTTTATTTAAAATAGTCTTGCATAGATTTTGGAAATGTCGAGCTTAAATAATATGTACATATATTAGTTTTTGAAGGATTCTTTGAAAATAGAATTATCATTTTGAAAATAATTGATCTCATGATGTTTATAAAACATTGTATCTCTATTATTATTTGTAAATATTTCTATTACTCGTTGTTTGAGTATATATTATGTATATGTGTTTGATATATATTTGTAACGACATATATGATTTTATTTAGTTGACAAGAATTGAGGAGACGAACGGAACGGGTTTTGAGTTGCGAGGAGACTTGAGATAACACGAAGTTTAATGCTCGAGCGGGCAGTTAAACCAAACGGACCCTATTTACCATTGGGCTTCGGCCCAAACGTTACATACACACCTTATTAAATCAGCTGGGTTGGGCTTGGTGAAAACAAACCAAACGCACCTTATACAGCCTTGGGCTTCGTAGCCCAGTTGTGAACCCCAAAAGCTAACACCCATCTGAAATGGGCTTGAGGCCCGTATGAAGACTTAAACACAAATCAGAAATTACAGTTATGGTGTACTTGATATATATTTTCTTTTTGACCATACTTTTGACGCAAGGGGAAAGACCACAACATTAGGACAAACAAAAACAGATTACGCATCACATAGCTCAAAGGACCCTCGGGACTCTCGCGAGTTCTTCACGAGCATTAACACTCTCTAGAGTGTCTCCTGGTGAAACAAACACAACTCGACTTACTAGTACATCGAACTTAAACTAACATAACTTTAACAATGAATTTAACTTGTGACCAAAATTATCGTGTACTACCCGATTTGGCCACTCGACTAGTGACTAAGACCATTGGATACGATTCGTCTTTAGTATTTGACTCGACACCCTCGTGGGTTATTTTGAAAGCCGACTAGGCCATCAATGAGCAAGGACTTTATGTTGAGAAATCACGGGGTGAACAACTAGGTTTCACCAATTAGTTTACTTATCTACTGAACGATAACAAACATCAATGACATGATCTAAGATTTGAAACCCCAAATAAGCCGAAACCAAGAAAAAAAAAACATAAGCCGAAATCATTTAAGTATCAAACTTAAAGTATTTTTGTGTTTCTCTTGTTTGTGCCTCGACAGAAAGCAACAACAACATCGATAAGTTCTTTTTAACCAAATTTTATCATTTTAGGTTTCTATCATGCTTCTTTCCTTGCTCGACAACAACAACAACATCACAGTATCCATCTATATATATTTATTCGAATTATAATAAACTAATTCATAATCTGAAATTAATAAATATCATTCTTACAATAATAATTAGTAGATCGAGGGTGATGAACAGGACACCAAATGCTTCGATTAGAGAGACTTGAGTTGAATTGGAGCAATTAACCACTTGGGAACTCTTCCTTATGCATCAAATAACAAAAACCCTAAGCTAATTTTAAAAACCCCTTTGTTTTGATGAACCCTAATTATTGAATGAACCCTAACTTTTCTTTGAAACCTCTCTTGTGAATCTGAGATGAGGTGCGGTTTATAAACGCAAGAAGGGAAGGTCTTGAGCTATCTTTCTTGAGTGTCGAATGGTTAGTACCCGTTTTTAGCTTCCATATTTTCTACACCTTCTTCCAACATCTTCACATGAGGCTAGAGTAGGATAGGAGGTTATAAATGGGTGTGCTAGTGATAGTTTTTCCTGTGTTGACTATCAAGGAAGGAGAAAAGATCCATTCCTATGTTTGTCTTCTCTGTTGGTGTCGACAAAAGAGCAAGAGAAAAGGAGCAGAAAATAAGCGTGGGAGAGAGAGGATAGGTGTTTTTATTTCTTTTGTTTTATTATACAAGCAGTATAATCGGTACGCCATGTTTTGTCGAATCCTTGAGTAAACGTACCTTCCCGGTACTCGAGAAATATAAAAATTGTATTTTCGGAAACGATTTCTTAAACGTAATAATATGACATTTTTATTATGTTGAAATTTGATTATAACTGTTTGCCGTTATTTAATTGGTTTCGTGTCGTGCATGGTGCAGTGGCTTCCTAAATTCACGAGATAACTTCTCGTTTCTTCCATAAATTATTAGTGATTGATAAAAATGTATTTTCTCTTATTTCAATGATTTATTTTAGTCTTGTATGCTCTTGCCTTTGCAAAGATATCTGGAAGAACTTTTCAAAACAATGGATTAAGCTTATGTATGTTTATATATTAACTTGGAAAATAATAAATTTCACCGATACTTTGTGGGCAAGTATTGTATGTGCGGTGTCTTATTTCTAAAGAAACGAAATGACCTCTTGTTTTTAAATTTTTGATATTGACATTTGTCAGAAAATAACCAATTGGGATTTTCTGACGTGATAAATATTATTATAATAATCCGAAATTTTACGGGTTGTTATAACACTAGTCAAACATAAGACATTAGAACTAACTAAGTCTTCCTCAAACATTTGAAAGCCTCACACTCACCCATGGCTTACCTAGGATAGATTTCAAAGTATCTTTGATTTATCAACTCATCAAAACTCACCATATTTCCGCTCCAACGCTCACACATTATCTCTCACATCTCATAGCTCTTAGATTGATGCATCTATCAATTTTAGCAAATTGATTTTAGTCACCATTAACTCAAAAATAAGCTTAAGACTAGTTTTTTCATTTCTTCTTATTTTTTAAGATTTTAGTAAATTTTTCTTGAGTCATCATCTGACTTCTAGGACTAATTACCACCATTTTTCCATCTCAAAACAAATAATGCTCTTCTCAAGTACTTAGTTAGCCTATCTAAAAGTCCACTCTTCTACCCAAAACCATCATTAAACACCCTCACCCTTTTTTGGTTGAGCATTTAAGACATCCACCACTCAAGACATCAAAATAAAGTCAAAGCCTCGAGATACATAGCTATTTGATCTCACAAAAAGCATATTCAATTCATCAAGAACCTGTCTGACAGACAGATCCCTGGTTTATAACTAGACGGATCCCTGGTGAGAGGGATCCGCGGGATCCGTGTCTGCAGAAAGCTTAAATCAGCTTCCCTCTTAAAAGTTAAGCTACCTTTTGGTTATCTAACCACTTTTAGATGTCATTTAATACCCTCCTAGAGCTGATCAATATCCTAAGTGCATGCTTAATCCTCTTAGTGGCCAAGAATTTAATTCCCTAATTCAAAATCATCCTTTATAAACCAAACACTCTTAAGGTTTAGTCATCACTCTCACCTAGCTCTCAAAAAAAATTCAGTAGTTAGAAGCTCATATTGCATTCTTACCTTCATCATGACCAAAGCTCTTAGCAACAACTCTTCAACCAAAGGTTCATCCATAAGAAAGGTCCATATGATCCATGAAATTTCATCCACCGAATCATCTCCCGTAAGAGATAACAATGCTAGAATTCCACCTCAACAAACCCATTCAACAATTGCTAAGAGAACCGCAAGAATTAGCATCAAACCTTTTGGAATAGAAAAAGGGTCATCTAGTTCAAAACCAAACATAGCTAGCTCTAGCAAGCCGTCTAAATCCTCATTCCTTGAGCATAGATTTAACGAGCCTCTTCCTCACCTAATATCTATTCATTAGAGCATTCACCACTGAGAACCTCCCACTCACCAACTTTCTCGTTAAATAGGGAACCACCCACAACACCGAATAGTCCATCATGGGAAACAAGGATCAATCATGGACATGATCATATGGAGGAATTTCCACTACCACCACCCTCACCTTTAGTAGAACCTCATCCTACACCTCCAAATGAAACCCCACAATCATTCGTAGAGCCTCCTCAAAACATCCATTTTCCTCCGGTTCCCAATCAAGACAATAATTGCCGAAATTGTCTAATCACCCAAGGACTTAGAAGTACGAAATGAGTTACATTTCATGTACAATCATCTTCTTGAAAGATTGGACCAAATCAACAAGTCTACTCATCCTTAGACTCGAGTACTTTGTTGCATTCTAGGCTTTAGTAACTTATTGGTAGAAAATGTATGGCTAAATCATTCTCTTAGTTTTAGAGATTTGTTAATTGTCTCGTTGTTTTATTGAATGATAACTTACTTGCCATATTTCTCTGAGTATATGTTTGTTGTTTGTATACATATCTCGATCTTATATTTAGCATTTCTTGATATATCACCCCTGCTGAATAACCTGTCACCAGAAAGACAGATCCCTCCAAAATGCCTAGACGGATCCCTCCACAAAGGGAACCATGGGATCCGTGGTACAGAAGAACAATTTACTACTAACTTGAGTCTTATTTGCAGGAAATTATACACTATACTCTTGTTCTCTAACCTCTATTTTGTAAATTTTCAAAATACACATGAAGAACTTGACACCCTAAGCTAGGGGGAGCTTTATGTCAAACCATACATTGCAAAATAATTTGCAACTTAATCCTTATTTGGATTACTCTTCATGACACCCCATTGCAAAGTTGAAATCTTCAAGGGAGAGAATTTATCGTCACAAGGACGAATCCACTTGCAAACAAAATTGCAATTCATTAGCTTATTAGTTTATATTTACTTGACGCCCTCACAAAGGGATGGACTCGTCAAGGGGGAGTTAAGACGAGATCCTTTCCCGTTACTTGCTCTCTACTTTTTCTTTCTTTTCTATTTTTCCACATGTTTTTTTTATTAAAACAATGTGTTAGTCACCTTTCGAAGCTCTTTTTGTTTCGACAAAAAGGGGGAGAAGAAAGTAAAAACTACAAATTCAAACCTCTACGAATTTTAGCTTTTCCTTAAAATTATTTTATATTTTGTCATCAACAAAAAGGGGGAGATTGTTAATACAAATAAGCTGTAAAAACGTTTATTTATATTTTACGATCTTCTAATGTTTTGTCGATAACAAACGTAAAATCATTTTAACGAAACAAATAAAATACGTAATTAGTTTGAGCCAATAGTTTTCTAACACATTTACGTTTTCACATAAAACACTAAAACAAGTATAAGTGATTTTATGATTTAGTAATATATATGTACAACAACTAGTGTTTACATATTGGGCAAAATATATACACAACTAGTATAAATTATATAAATGGGTAAAAAATACAACCCATGGAAAATATCCATAACCTATGGTATTGACCCATACCCATTGACTAGGTACATTGCACTCATGAGATACATTGTATCTAATAAGAAACCCATGGATCAACCCATAACTCATGACCCATGACCCATAACCAAAATACCCATGGGCAAAGAGGAGCGTCCCACGGATCCCTAGCTTTACGCTAGACGAATCCCTTGTGGGAGGGATCCGTGGGATCCGGGGAACAGTAAGGGTTCTTTCTAAGTATTGTAACCCTCTAACCACTGATCCTAAGGGTTCTTTCTATGTAGTTTGTCTTTTTTTTTTTGTGATTCTCTAGGTTCCTGTTAAAGGAGAGATCACCACTTCTTGAAGTCGAGCAAGCTCAAGTCCATGAGTTGCCATGCTTCGTCATCATCAAGACAACTGAGGTTCTCTTGTTGATAGTTCTTTCTTCCTCCCTAGATATGTTGTGTTGAAGGCATTAGTGAAGGATGCCGAAAGAGTCAAGACGAAAGCATTAGTGAAAGGTGCTTAACGTCCATGTCAAAAGCATTAGTGAAGAATGCTAAAGGTGTCAAGACGAAGGCATTAGTGAAAGGTGCCAAGCGTTGTGTCAAAGGCATTAGTGAAGGATGCCTAGGAATCAAATCAAGTGGCATTAGTGAAGAATGCCTAGGTCGTATAATCGATGAGTTGCATCGTTATGCATATAGTGATTGTTTATATTCAAGGATGTTGATATCCTTAATGGTGTTGTAATAAGGAGTTGGTCTCCTTTGGGATTAGGTGTTGTATAGTGTTGGGTAGTAGTTCCTCCACTGTAATGGAACTAGGTACTTAGCCTAGTACCTTATAAAGGGTAGGCGACGTTGTGGTAGGTGTGGTTCACCTTGGTGTGAAAGAACCCGGTGGTTAGCCTAGTACCGGAAAAAGAGTAGGTGACGTTGTGAAGGCTTCTCCGCCATAAGGAGTTGGTGTCGTGTAGTGATTACGAACTCTCGAGTAGGTGACTCGGGGAGTGGAGTAGGGCAAGGAAGGTGTCCTTGTAGCCGAACCACTATAAATACTCTTGTCGTGGTTATGTGCTTCTTACTCTTTATCTTTCATTACACTTTTATATATCTATTTATCAACGTCCAACATACACATCTAAATAGATTGACATAAGTTGATCTAAATATTTAAAAGGAAGTTTTAAATTGGTAAAACTATTCAACCCCCCCTTCTAGTTTTCCACAAGGAATATAAAGAAACCAAATGTGCGAATGAGCACAACTTGACTTGAGGATGAAATTGACCATAGTCATCCTACAAGAATCCAAGAGAGTTAGTACAAAAGGAAAATATTTATACAAATGGATAAATTGTTCACATAAAATCATGAAACGAAAAGAAAGAACACGTAAAGAATCATATAAATGCAACTCATTTATAAACATATAAGAAACTGATAAGCCTAAGTGTTGAACAAGTGCTTGTGTGGAAAAAGGAAATTTGAAATGATTATCTAAAGAGGTAATGTACCTAATGTTCCACGGTTCCACCGGTTCCCTCACTAGAGGGATCCGGCTAGCTTAAGTCTAGGGATCCGGCTAACAGATGAGGTGAAAAAGAGGTGATTGGGTTCTAGCAAGGTCTAGCACCTACATATCCTAAGTTACTCGATCTATTAAGTGTCTTACATGAAGATGGACTTAAATGATCAAGAGAAATGATTGATGGTAGCTAATGATTTTTACAGCAAGCACACATGTATACACGTTAAGCAAAGCAAGGAGAGCATGTAGAGATCACATATAGGCAATCAAATGAGATCGAGCTCACAAATAACACAAAGGTTTAACAAACTTAACAAGCACTATTTTTTTTAGGTAAAGGGTTTTACCCCGGTAAATATATAACCAAAAATAATGTTAAGTACAAATGGAATGTGGCTGAAGTACCACATTAACCTCAAGCGAAATCTTGATAGACTAGTGTTTATGACATGCCATAAACACAAAGGACCTAGCTATATTACATCAACTAACTAGGCATAAACAAGTAAAATAACTTGTAGCAAGCGAGCATCCGCATCCGGCCAATCCACAAAGGAGCAAGTTAACCCGAAGTCTACCTCCTTAAAACCCTTTCCAAGAAAAACCCAAAGGGAAAAACCTTGGAGTAGGAAAAAGAGTACAACCCTTACCGCACTCCTTCGTGAGAAATACAAATACTTGGAATCTTCCATTTATCAAGGATCAAAGCGAGACCATGAGGTTAACTTCTTGAACTTGAAGGTAACCACTTCAACCGAATAGTAGAGACAATGATGCTAACCGGTTCCAAGCAGTAGACTTCTTACGCTTGAAAATCCTAGCATTCGCTCCATCCGAGATAAAGTATGTAGTAGCCATAGCGAATCAGAAATGATGCTACCAACCGACCGCCTTAGATATAGGAATAAGAACGGTAACAATACTCTCCAAAGAAGGCGGGACCGCATCCATGCCAGATAAAACCGGATTTGAAACCAAACCCGCATAGAAAACGGCACACAAAAAATAAGTGAGAATGAGAATCCGGAACCAATTCACAAAGGGGGCATCTAAGCGAGTCCAAGTCAACATTAGGACCAATATCCCATTGTCGCATCCTATCTTGAGTCTTCAGCTTCTGCTTGATAGCGAGCCACAAGTGTATTGCATGCCTCGGGATACAATGAGAGAACCAAGGAACATTACACCAGTCAACCACATTGGCCCTAAGACGCATAGAATCCCATGCACCCGAAACTGAAAAACCACTAAAATTACCATCCAAATTGCGCCATAATAATCCATCAACAGTATCATTAAGATTAGGGACCGGAATTGCAGCTAACAATGGAAAACGAGATAACCAGTCCACCGGCCATCGCCAAACACCATTAGCAATCATATCACAAACCGAATCGGATAAATTAAAACTGCTGGGCAATATCTCTAGCGATAAGCAAATCACGAATTGGGCTTACCGCACCACCTATCAAACCAAACCGATGTGTCCATTCCATTATTGATCTTATGCCAGATAAATGAACGAATCTTTGGTCGAATCGCAAGAAGCTTGCGCCATCCCCAGCTAACATCCCCCAAACAAGGGACATCCCAAAAGCTTCTCCCACGAAGTTTATAAGAATGAATCCATTGAACCCATAACGACTCTTTATGTGTCAAGATACTCCAAATATGTGTAGTCATGAGGGCAATGTTAAAATCCTCCAAACGTCGAATACCAAGACCACCTTCTTTCTGAGGCTTACAAACAGATTCCCAAGCAACCTTAGCCTTTCCCTTTTTCATTTCTCCTTTACACCAAAGGAAACCCCTCATAAGCCTAAAACAAATTTACGGTCTAGATTAGTAGATCATTTACACTAACAAGGACATGCAAGGTATTTATCTTGAAAGAAAAGAGCACATGATGGTGTTCAAGACAAAAGAGTTGTAAGGTGCTAGTTTAGGACAATCTAGTTATTACGGATGATGATTAGCATGCAATGAGCTTCGCCCATGAAGTCATGTAGCTCTTCTCGATCAAAGCTAGATAATCGCTTGATGAGGCAAGTTGTTGTGATTAATTAAAAGAAAAAATAATTTTACAACTTGTTTGATTAGTATTCCTAAGACAATGCAAAGTATTTCCATTGTAAACTTACTTTAGAAAAACATAGAAGTATAAATTTCTCAAGTGAGAGAATGAATATGAGACTATTACTAGCGGTGCTCATTGGCGGCTAAACATGACCATTTTTACGGGCGATTCCACATACCCAACTTCTATCAAGGAAGTAATTCAACCGTTAAGTCAAATTAAGTTTCTAGTGTAATAAGGTCTCCAGTATTCATTTTCAAGTTAGGAAAATTTATATTCCTACAATGGCCTATCGAAGAGTAACAATGATGATACTTTGCTTCGTTTTTATTAATATTATACTTGAAACAACTAAGGTGACGAAGGTGTCATGTAAAAAGAAAAAATTAAAAGTTGTCCATATGGTGAACAAAAAATGGTTGGATGAGCTAGTTCAACATAGTTGTTGGAAAGCTCGATTTTGGACTTTCGGATATGAACAATTATATTTGCATTGCAAAATAATTTACTTGAGTATGTCGGATGAAATAATCAAGTTT
This sequence comes from Chrysanthemum lavandulifolium, assembly GCA_022545495.1. Classification (NCBI taxonomy): domain Eukaryota; kingdom Viridiplantae; phylum Streptophyta; class Magnoliopsida; order Asterales; family Asteraceae; genus Chrysanthemum; species Chrysanthemum lavandulifolium. The sequence goes on from CM040239.1 coordinate 210,683,756, forward strand.
TCAATCCTACTATGAAGCTTGGAAAGCGATCATGAAAAAGAAAACGAGAGAGTACATCATCAACACAAGTGTAGGTTATGATCCGATGTACATTCTTGTTGTTTTTAGAAAACGATACAAGAATATATGAAATCAAGAAATCATATAAGCACATAAAACATTTATGTTGCACAAATGACAAACTCAATCAAAAAGCCATTTAGTGTGTTATATGTTTTAAACATTTTTCAACTTATAAAACTAACATTTTTGACACAACTAGATGTTATCCCAAACACTCCTTCAAGTAGCACATTGATTAGAAGAATATTGCTAAATCGAAAAGCAAGATAATGAATAGCAAGGTAAGGAAACCACATATGTTATTCAATCAAACAATCACAAAAGCTATTTGAGATAGGCAAATAATCAAGTAATGCAAGGAAGACAATTTATCATTTAGCATAGCATACGAAAGTTCTTTTCATCGCTTGGTGTTAAACATGTATACCAAGCTTGATTAGTTTCTTTCATAAATATGAACAAAACCTTAATTTCAAAAGAGGACACATTGTTATTCAATGTTAGGATCGTATATTTATGTTGTTTGATGATTTGGGTGGTCTTGGATGATGGAAATACATGTTAGCCATTTAGAGAGAGAAAGATAAGAGATGGGTGTTTAATAGAGAGAGAAACTAACAATACAAATGAAAGGTTAGATTGAGAAAGCACTACCCCTTCCAAGGATGGAAGGGGTATTTATACTTACAGACTACACGACCTCCTGACGGCATGTGGATCAGGTATACAGTGGGTAAAGACCCGTCCTTCCTCTAATGTGTTACACTACGCTAGACTAAACTAATAGCTAACTAATAAACTACTAAATAACGTAAATAACGACACATCTACGAGCTAACATATGCTAGACCATAATTGGGGTGACCGACACTTTAACATGGAATTTCCAATTCCTAACAATCTCCTCCTACGGGAGGTCACCCCATGAAATACATTTTGAATCCTAGCATTCTATCTTTGTCTTTAGTTCTGAGCTCGTAGACTTTTATTCTTCAAGTTCCGCAATCTTTGTGCTTTAGTAGCGATTCTTCAAAGTCCGCATTGATTTGTACTTTTAGTGGAGGCCTTTAACTGATCCACATCTTTGATGATCTTCAGGCTTTCTTTGAGATCATCAGCCACAATAAATCTCTGGATCACCCTTTGTAGTGTTGCCTTCATGTGATGTTGTGACTTTCGGACCGACATGCTCACACTTTCGGATCATGACATCTTTTCATCGGAGTAGTTGAAGCTTTCTTGGTTCAAGATATTTGCGGCGTAGCGAAGCATAGTAGAAAAATATCCGAGCCGGGTTATGTAGATAGGCACTTGTCGTGATTTCTTCAAATTAAGTGTGGATGTTGTGAGCATGCGGCTTTAGATTGACTTCTCAATTACGATCACCGCAACCGTCAAATGTACCGCAAACAACGAGTTAGCAATAAAGCACACGAAAGTGTCTTTGATCACTTCGTTGAATTGAGGTACACGTCCCATGGTTCCCGATGATCGGTACAAGTCTTGCCTGTGATCGGTATAATTCGAAGAATCTCCTTGGCGGGTTTCGCAGTTGTTCTAGTTGTTCTCAAACCGAACGTCTCAAAGAAGACAACACGGAGTGAGTGAACCAATGAATTGAGATTCAGCGATTGATGAAAAATTGATTTGAAAACAATCGTTTATTGCTTGAAGAAAGATTTTTGCAATCTGACGAAGGTTTTATGAGAAAGATCAATTTTCAATAAAATACTTTTGTATTAGAAAATGAGTACACATTCGATGTGCTAGATAAAGAAGAGATTTACACATCGAGCGGTTTTCCAAAAGTATTTTCAATCGGAGATACTTTTTGTGTTTGAAAATGAATACACATTCGATGTGCTAGAGAAAAGAAGAGATTTGCACATCGAACGGTTTTTCCAAAAGTATTCGTCAATTCATTTCCTGGACCAAGGTTGATTCACGAGTGAATCGCCCCATCGTTTCTATCCAGTTGTCACAAGCTTGATCTTTAGAAAAGATCTCACTTGTCACCCACCAAGAGCTTGTTTCGTGTTGGCTCTAGAAGGATTTCCATCTTCATCGTGAATACATTACATATCACTCGGATGTTCTGGCAATACCACAAGGATAATGCGTAGGACTCTTAAAATATTCTTACTTTCCACATTGTGTGAAACAGCAAGTCTTCATTAATTTAGTGTCCTAATGAGATATTGTGGATGATCTCTTGGCTCTAGACTCAATTGTGCACTTTTGGTTCCTATGCCAGAGACTAGGGAGAGGGTCTCCTTCTTCAATATCAACAATCTCTAAGAGAAAGTCGATAGATTATGTAGGTTCCCCGTGAGAGTGAAACAAGTCCTTTTAAGAGGAACTTGAGTAGCTTGGGAAGTTTAGTGCAATGCGTCCTTTGGGTCCATGCGTCTTGTCTTCAATACCGATGTTACCTTAGTAACCACAAGTAGCATATGAATTGAACCCGGTTTACGCTAAGGTTGAATTATTGGAGGCTATTTCTTTTCACCCTTTCACATTCATTTCTTTTTCATTCTTCAACCCCTTCAGTGCTTTTGACTTCATTACTAGAACCTTGTTGGGTTTAATCCAGTTCTAGCTCTATCTCAGTCCGCACTCTTCCCATATTCTCATTTTTCTCCTTTTTTTCATCATACCTAAGGACTCTACACTATCTAGTGGATTGTCCCTGGGTAGATCCCTCCGATTCTGGCTGGATCGTGGGAACAAATACGTAACCTAAACATCCTTATAACACCATGCATAAAGTAAATTGGTTGGTCTTTTGGTATTGTTCTTTCCTTCTTGAAACCAATTAAAAAATCATTTGGAAAATCAATCAAGGTACTTGTGATATAATATCAAAGCATTTTGTACCTTAATTGTTTTGATCATTTAGAAATACTCCCCCTCAACATGTGCATATGATTATGAAATTGTTTAGCACATGGAGGCAAGAGATCTTTGAAATGTATTCTTGATCATAATTTCCGTAGAAAAAGCCATTTGAATTTCTTTGGTGAATTCTCCCCAAATATGTGCGTTGGATATTTGAAAGTCATTTTGCACATAGAGGCAAGTGGTTTTTGAAGTACTTTTCACGATTGCCAATAGAAACCATTCGCTCCCCCTCAATATGTGCATCGATATACGAAAGAGTTTAGCACATATTAAAGAGAACTTGCACTTTGAATCAAAACGATCATCTTATATCAAATTTCATATTAAATCACAATTCTCCCGATCAAAAATATCAAACCCTTTGAGATTTTGGATCTCAAGTGATTTAATAAGGTTTGAAAAACATGGGAGAAAATGTGCCTGATTTAAAAGCTCTTCTGGTTTTTGGTTAAATGCTCCTCCACAATCATGTGCATTATGTATTTCAAAATCGTTTGGCACATGAAGGAAGGAGTGCTTTAGAAACAATCACCCTTTAAAACCGATTTGAGATTTAAATCACGATCTCTCCCCCGATCAAAAATTTCAAACCAAATTAAGATTTGTGATCCCAATTGATTTAAATCATTTAGAAAAGTTTGGGGAAAGACGTGGCAAGATTTAAGTTTTGAAAAATGATTGATAAGGATCAATTTTTTGACATTAAAGATTGTTAGTGTCAAGTATGATAGTTTTAAAGAGATCTTTAAGTAAAATAAAACAATTTCACAATCAAACAAGAACAGAAAAAAAATTCATTTTGAAAGATCTTTGAGTTTTAAAGAGAATCATACCATGACATAACATTAAATCTTTAGATCACCACTTGTTTTGTACAAACGGACTTGATTGATGAACTATTTTTTGAAAACATTTTATTTTAAATCACTCTCCCCCTCAATCAATGACCCTAGTCGATAATTGAGTGACTTAGGTTTTGATAAAATGAAGTCCGATGATTTCCAAAATTAAGTCCAATTTATTTTCAAAACAATATTTTTCCATTTTCAAAACAACATTTTCAAAAATTGTTTAAGAAATGGTACACTATTATCCTGCACAAAGATACGTTAGGTGGTTGAGCTGCTTATGTTGTTGTTGCTGGAGGTTTGGAAGAAAACCATCTGCTGAAGCAGTGACACTTCTTACGTTGCATTTTATTCATGCCAACTGAGGTCATATTAAGCTCCGTTTCTTCATTTGATGATGAAGAAAACCATCTGATGATGCAGTGAGACCTCTTACGTTGCATTTTTTCATGCCAACTCTCCATAGAAGTCAAATTAAGCTCCGTTTCTTCATTTGTCAACCCAAGATATAGTTACCCTTTCCTTTCGGCATCCAATCATCTTCATTTGTGGGATCCGGATCGGGAACATTCTTATGAACCATGATATCTGCATACGTTAGTGGACATACAAACAGATATATGGTGGTCGATATCACCCAAACAGCAATCAACTAAAAAAAAGTCAATAATGTCAATTCAACATATCAATCAGATCATGTAAAGAATGGGAATAATGTGTTTATCAAACTCTAATCATCTAATCCTAAGAATCATATCCTAGGCACCTAGTCCTTCAACGTAGGTTAACATCATTTTTCAGTTAAGCATTTAGGATAATTAGATAAGTCCGATAGATGATATAAATTTGAAAAATATTCTCCCCCTCAATCAATGACTCATTTTATGAAAAGATTAAAAGCGCAGAAGTCATTGATTGAGTTTGCAAATTTATGAAAATTCAGATTCTGATTGATTTTCAAGCAACTCAATTTCCACCATTAAGTTAAAACAAATATTTTTCTGAAGAATTTTAGACGGAAAAATATTTGAGTAGGAACAGCAGTCCTTCGACATGCTTTCCTCATTTTGTTTTTAGGATAAGTGCTCAAAAAAGTTTGAAAATTGGTTTAGCGTAGCACTTTCCTTCCTTGAAGAGCGGGTTGCTATCGAAAATAATAGCAAGCCACGGTTTAAGCACGGGTTACAGTCTGAAGTAACTGCAAGCCATATTTTGAGACATGTTTAGAAAAGAATATTTACACTTTCTGCTCGAACTTCATCTATGGTCACGTGCCATTATTGAATGACATTTCTAAGACCGTAGATGTTATCGATACCAAAAGACATGTCTTTGAAAAACAATATTTTTGGTATTTTATAATTTTTATGGGTTTTTGTTGGTTTTATATTTTTCTATTTTCTTTTTGTTGGTTTTATGTTTTTGTATTTTGTTTTTGATAAATATTTACAGATAGAATAGATGATATAGTTTAAGAAGATGATGATACGAGTACCGAGATAAGGATATCGAGCAACCCCGTTGTAGAAGATAGAAGTCATCATCTCTTAAACATTCACCACCAAGGCTTCCAAGGCTCTTGAATCGAAGAGAGAAATTGGGCCACTTGAAAGTGAGACTTTGGTAGCTTCCCCTCAAACCGTAAATCCTTTTGTTGAGCAGATTCGAAGCTCTATTTCAAGCTTGCTTTAGCCAGGTGCACAAAGAAGCACACCATTATCATCGATCTTGCTGCTCTTTTTAAGAATAATCTTTGTGATTCTTCGTTCGGGGATATATCATCAACAAGAGCAGCAACGTATCATCCCACTCATAAATAATCTTCTCAAATTTCATAACCACTGAAGTCTGAAGCGATCCATTCCAAAAGGTCTTAAGAGAACAATTCCCTCAATTAGATGAATTGATGCAGTCAGTCTCTTAGATTAGAGCTCACAAACCCAAATACACATATACCTGAAGACAGAGAAACTTATACCATCGAAGTAGCAGATTAAGTCCGATAGCCAAAGAATAACCCCGATGTATACTTTTCTCTCCCATGATGATAGTGTATGAAGCTCAAGAACCCGAATGCCCAAAGAGAGAATAACCGATAACATTGAAGAAGCAGGCCGAATCACTGATTATCTCTGCGGAGGACTCAAGTGACACAGCTGAGCGTCCCCAATGTACACAATCTCTCTCCCCTGATGATTGCGATAACATCGAAATCATAACACACTTAATGTACCTCTTTTATCACCGAAACTAACTCTTCCATCTCTTTCCCACATAGTTGGAATAAGAACACTAAGCGGCATGAGTCAAACCTTGAGTTTCTCTGCGGTAATGACAATAGTCTTCCGGGATATATTCAATCACTTAGAAGCATTAAGTTCGTCAAGTTTACTCGCGTTTAGATCGTGTGTCCTTCCCCTTGTTGGTTTGATGCTTGAATCAACAACACATAATAAGCCCAAATACTTGAAATCATTGAGAAGAACATTTTTAATCTTTGTGAGAATCAACTTGCTGAAGAAAGTGAGCAAGTCTAATTGGGGATTAACTTTGGCTTTTCACTCTCCCTCAATTAGTGCTCTCCCCTAAACCGACAATCTTTATGATGAATGCTTGAATTAAGAAGAAGTCTTTAGATCATTAAGTGCAACTCGTCTTTAGTCTTCTAACATGTACCAGAAAATGTAGAACCGACTGTAGACTCGACCTTCTTCAAGATTGTCCAATTTGGGAATATAAAGTCAACATCTTAAACTCACCAAATGCATTCCCGTTAACATACAAATAGCAAATCCCCTTAACTCAAATCCCTCCCAATCAAACAAGAACAGAAAGATGTTCATTAAAGAAATCAGCCCCGCAACTGGAAGCACTTTGTCATTAATCAAATCAGCCCGTGTGAAGATGTTAACCAACGACTCTTAGAAGAAAACTCCATGTGAAGATGACTCGATAAGAAGGAGCTCGGTTCTTACATGTGTTTGGAGCCGTTTGACCATTTATTCTCAGAAATCAATCAACCATGCAGTAAATTCATACTTCTTATCCCCCTCAAGAATTGCATACGGAGTTGCCATTCTTGATTGAATAAGTGAATATCTTCAACAAATGTAGTCTCATCACACTTCTTCCCTTCAAAGGTAGCATATGATGTCGCCATCGTCATTATGATTGAGCAAGTGGAATAAGAAGACAATCAACAGTAGTTCAGTTCACTTGATGACTGAAGCTCTTGGAAAAAGCATGAAGCATGTTGATGAGAATGGTCATTAATAAGAAGATTTCTCTTCTTCAGAAGATAAAGCGCACTGAAGCGTACACTTTTATTTTCTTTAGAGAATGAGGCTTGAACTGTTGTGTTCAAACTTCATAATCTCTCTCTTTTCAGCTCACTTGGCAAAACTTGTAATCAACCCCATTATCATTCAGTAGGCTCTTTGTCGTGACAGTTGATGGAGAAAACCCAATATGATGAATTTGACCTCAAGTAAACTAACTTTGAACTCGTGACTTAAACTTGCACATATATAACAAAGAGCGGTCGAGACTTCATCCTCCATTGAATCTCTAAGTACTCTATACTCTTCATCCAACCAACCATCAAGTATAAGGCGTACATCACCTCTTGAAAATCCACAATTGAATGTGACCTCTTGAAAATCCACAATTGAATATGACCTTTGAGCACTACAAATAAGCGTAACTCCTTAAAGTGATAGTTATTTTGTGGTGGTACCGCCATGACAAATATTCAAATATACATCCAATTCATGAAGTATACCCTTTTATCTCTTCTTCGAAACAGAAACCGTAGCACAAGCATCAAGTAAGATCCAGAATTACACTTTCTCTTCTCCAAGATGGTTCCATCATTACGGGATTTTACAACTCTATGGTTTAAATCGAGAAATAGTTTCTTTCGCGGGATTTTACAAAACCAAGAATAAACCATAAGATAGATCCGGAAATGCACTTTACAATTACCAGGATGTTTCCATAGTTACGGGATTTTACAAGTCTATGATTTAAACCGAGAAATAGATTCTTTCACGGGATTTTACAAAATCAAGACAAAACCGTAAACAATGTTAACTTGAATGTGTTAAGACAACTTTGGTTTCAGTGAATATCTGTTTTAGGGGAACATGCAGCGGTTTATCAACGGTTCATTCTCCATCATCAACCACTTTGGCAAACATATCTTTCATGAGTTATGTCGGCAATTGTTGTGACCACCTGGTGCAGTAAACCCGATATACCAAACTTGATCATGAAGTAAAATTCCCCAGATTTGTTACTTAAACTTGTACTAATCCTTGTGAAAAAGAAACGGTGTACCCAATGTACATAACCTCTTGACATTCTCAACAGTGTGAGGCACCGAAGTGATAGCTACGTTGTGGGTTAAGCGAGAAAGAATCACAAACGTAACTAAATAGCCAAGTCTTTAACACACTCTAAAAATGCCCAAACAAGTCATCTTCGCGGAAGGGTAGAAAGAAAGAAGACGAAATAAGTAAGCGCGCCCGAAAAACCTCACTTCAAATCCAAATAAGAAATACCGTACACAAACAACCCCGTAGTCAACCTAGTTCCAATCACAATTCAAGCCGTGACAAAATATTTTTCGTGAAAATGTATATACCAAAGTACCACACCGCATACCACAACTAATCACATCATCACACCACATCTTATCATCAGATCTCATTATCAAGTCTCTTTAACAAGTTTCATCATCACTTTGCATTATCAAATTACACCTCGCAACTCATAAACGAGCGTGTATTAATAACCAACGGACACCCAACCCATAAGTATATCCAATGGCACACAACCCTATCCAATTAAGCACAAAGAGACTCGGTCCATATCGTATCATAACACTCGTTTAAATCCAATATCCAAAAATCATAATACCACAAAGTGCATTCTATAAAACCCACGAGTACAACCACTAGGTCCAACACATACCCAAAATCTCATGGTCCATCAAAAATACATTTGAATTCGCCATTTGCAAGCCCATGTACATGCTATAGCACCATATTTATCAACTTATCTCAAAAGTTTTTAACAACCTCGTTAAAATACTCGGCCCACATCTGTAATATACTCGGCCCGTTAAAATGAAATCAGATCCATAAGCATACCCTAATTCTATGGGTATTTAACAACGTTAACACACTCCAACCCTAATCTCACTCTTAATATATCCGCCTTACCAAACTCTCTAACTACACAACTCGGACAAACACCAAACCTTCATTCAACCCTAATATGCCTCTCACCTTCAAACCTAATCTCGATAGCGGATGCCTCCATGGATTCATATTCCAAATATCATAACGCACCTTGCCTCGTTATTCCAAAATATCTCGCCACGGGGATGGCGAGGGTTGAAATCAACGCCACGGTTGGCTTAAGCATTTGAATCGGCTTCAAGGACATTTTCCAGGTTATCGTAGGTTTTAATTGATTTCTTGTAGGGTTTGAGATAAACGAACCAATGAAAGGTAGTAACAAACTTGTTACATACTTATCTTGATGAGTTCGAATAAAAACAGAGAGCTAGACTTCAAATAAACTTTTAGATCGGTGATGATTTTCTATTATCGTGCAAATGACTCTTGATAGTCTTGATGTAAATTTGAAAGACACGACAATAGAAGTCCGAGATTGATTCAAATTAGATATGACATGTTTTCACTTCTTTAAACGAACCAAAGAAAGAGATTAACATACATGTTAAATTGCTTTCTTTATTTTCGAATAGGTCATTATCCGAATAAACTTAGATCCATGATGGTTGAGGTTCTACCCTACAAGATCTACATAGATCCGTAACATGGTAGAATGAAACCGAGATCTTTTGAGTTAACATATCTTGTTCAATCGATAGGGAACACGAAGAAGGTTAACATTATTGTTATTCTTCATTTCTTGTATTGTTCGGATAATTAAAACTTGGATTGATGAGGATAGATCCTTTCTTCGATAGCAAGACTCAAAAGTCTTGATGAAACATTGATATATACGAGGAAGGAAATCTGAGATCTTCATTTTGATTTTCTGTTTTGAGTAAGTCCGAATGTGGATTCAGAAAAGTCCATTTGTAGTTAAATGTAGATGATACTTGATTGTAGGATAGATGAATGATGTAGATGATATGAATGTTGAATAATGTCTTGATTTAGATGATACTTGATTCTTGATGTTTTTTGGTTATTAGATTTTGTTTCAGCCATATGTGATAGTTCATGTTGATGCAGTGTCTAAACAAAACGCATAGCCCAGTTATATGACAAATCATTTTCTTTTTAACCAAATTGATTTTGACCATTGACAAGAGCTTTCAACAAAACACCTTGTGAGGTTTTTAAGACAAATCGCTTCTTTTTAATATTCACAAGTCGCTTTGTCTTTTCATCACAAATCGCATACCCAAAATTTTGACAAACCGCATGATTTTGTGATAAACGCACATGATATTGACATGATAAACCGCAACAAATTTGGACACAAACCGCCTCATTTTTAAGTTTTGACAAATCGCATGTCGCCAGAACATTCAACAACTCGCTAGACTCAATAGTCAAAACGCAGAGAACTTATAAGACACAAGTCGCAAACTTGATACAGTGAACCTGGACATAAAGGACAAACCGCATCGAAGAGAAAACATACAAATCGCACATAAGAACAGACCAGCAGCAACTTCGACACTAATAAAACTGCATCTCATTTTGACAGCAAACCACATCCATGAATATGCCCAAATCTGACCAGAATCATGACAAACATAAAATCTGCTCATAAAGATTCACCAACGAAAATAAAACAGCAGCAAACATGAATTAAACGTCACGTAAACCATATCAACCACGCATCAAAACACATACACAAACCGCATCAAATAACAAACCATACAAACCGAATATACAAACGAGTTAAAAAACCATACGAATCATCAAAAACAACACAACCTAGGCTCTGATGCCAATTGTTAGGATCGTATATTTATGTTGTTTGATGATTCGGGTGGTCTTGGATGATGGAAATACATGTTAGCCATTTAGAGAGAGAAAGATAAGAGATGGGTGTTTTCTAGAGAGAGAAACTAACAATACAAATGAAAGGTTAGATTGAGAAAGCACCACCCCTTCCAAGGATGGAAGGGTATTTATACTACAGACTACCACGACCTCCGACGGCTGTGGATCGGTATATGATGGGAAAGACCAGTCCTTCCTCCACGGTGTTACACTACGCTAGACTAAACTAATAGCTAACTAATAAACTACTAAATAACGTAAATAACGACACGTCTACGAGCTAACAATTGCTAGACCATAATTGGGGTGACCGACACTTTAAAATGGAATTTCCAATTCCTAACATTCAAAGACAAAACATCCGTCTCTAATTAGATCAAAAGTATGTGCAAAGGTTATGACCAAAAATGACTTTCTATTATAAATCAATGATTCTATAAAATGTTGTTTTGAATCGGTTTATGAAATCATTTTTAAGTGAAAGTAGACTCAAATACCTTTAAAATGATAGGTGGCACGACTTCTAACGACTTACGGTTAATTAGTTATGAATTTTTGAAATTGAGACAAAAGTCGCTCTTCTCCCTTGCTTGAGGATCAACCATGCGAGGGATCCGTGGATCGACACGAATTACAAAAGGCATGTTTTGACCCGACGAAAAGGTTTAACCTTTGTAGAATTTTAGTGAAGTTATATTATCCATTTTACCTTTATTCAAGCTTGATTAACAAGATATCTATCAACAAAACTTCAAAGAGAAAAAATCAACAAAACACTTTTCATATTATGCTTGACTTCACTAAAATTTGATACAAGGACCTTACTGCTTTGAAAACCATTTGTTTTAAAAACTAGAGCCAACCCGCCTCGATACCAATTGTGAAAACGTAGAGGGGTGGTGAATACGTTTCCGTTTCAAACATAAAACTTTTGTATCAAATATAGTATAAACCATTGCAATTGCTAATCTCGACGCGAGGATGTATTTAACGCATTACGGCATGTAAGGCCAACCCTTTAATATCACATAAGATTTCGCAAGATTAATGGTTCATTATAAATCAAGTTTCACCATTATTAGTCCGGTTGCTTATTCTTGATCAAGCGTGTCATAATATGTAAAGTGTTAAATATAGTTTGTGACTATATGAAAGACCAAGTATGTATCACAAACATAGACATCAACCACATAGAAAATAAACAATGTAATGCAAGAATAAAAGTAAAGCGATAAGTAAAAGGATAGACAAACCAACACGAGATTTATAGTGGTTCGGCTACAAGGACACCTTCCTTGCCCTACTCCACTCCCGAGTCACCTACTCAGCGTTCGTAAACACTACACGACACCAACTCCTTATGGCGGAGAAGCCTTCTAGCGTCGCCTACTCTTTTTCGGTACTAGGCTAACCACGGGTTCTTTCACCAATGAGAACCACACCTATCGCAAGCGTCGCTACCCTTTATCCGGTACTAGGCTAAGTCCGAGTTCCATTACAATGGAGGAACTACTACCCAACACTACGACACCTAACCCCAAAGGAGATCTACTCCTTATAACAATATCAACAAGGATATCAATATTCTTTGACCCAATACTAATCTATCTTGTACATCGAATCACACCATATCGAATGTACACCTTAGGCAACTTGCACTAATGCCTTTGACTCGATCTCTAGGCAACTTTCACTAACGCCTTGTGACTTGACTTCTAGGCACCGTTTCGTTTTATATCCAATATCCAAAATCATAATACCACAAAGTGCATTCTATAAAACCCACGAGTACAACCACTAGGTCCAACACATACCCAAAATCTCATGGTCCATCAAAAATACATTTGAATTCGCCATTTGCAAGCCCATGTACATGCTATAGCACCATATTTATCAACTTATCTCAAAAGTTTTTAACAATCTCGTTAAAATACTCGGCCCACATCTGTAATATACTCGGCCCGTTAAAATGAAATCAGATCCATAAGCATACCCTAATTCTATGGGGTATTTAACAACGTTAACACACACTCCAACCCTAATCTCACTCTTAATATATCCGCCCCTTACCAAACTCTCTAACTACACAACTCAGACAAACACCAAACCTTCATTCAACCCTAATATGCCTCTCTCACCTTCAAACCTAATCTCAATAGCAGATGCCTCCATGGATTCATATTCCAAATATCATAACGCACCTTGCCTCGTTATTCCAAAATATCTCGCCACAGGGATGGCAGAGGGTTGAAATCAACGCCACAGGGTTGGCTTAAGCATTTGAATCGGCTTCAAGGACATTTTCCAGGTTATCGTAGGTTTTAATTGATTTCTTGTAGGGTTTGAGATAAACGAACCAATGAAAGGTAGTAACAAACTTGTTACATACTTATCTTGATGAGTTCGAATAAAAACAGAGGCTAGACTTCAAATAAACTTTTAGATCGGTGATGATTTTCTATTATCGTGCAAATGACTCTTGATAGTCTTGATGTAAATTTGAAAGACACGACAATAGAAGTCTGAGATTGATTCAAATTAGATATGACATGTTTTCACTTCTTTAAACGAACCAAAGAAAGAGATTAACATACATGTTAAATTGCTTTCTTTATTTTCGAATAGGTCATTATCTGAATAAACTTAGATCCATGATGGTTGAGGTTCTACCCTACAAGATCTACATAGATCTGTAACATGGTAGAATGAAACTAAGATCTTTTTGAGTTAACATATCTTGTTCAATCAGTAGGCGGAACACAGAAAGAAGGTTAACATTATTGTTATTCTTCATTTCTTGTATTGTTCGGATAATTAAAACTTGGATTGATGAGGATAGATCCTTTCTTCGATAGCAAGACTCAAAAGTCTTGATGAAACATTGATATATACGAGGAAGGAAATCTGAGATCTTCATTTTGATTTTCTGTTTTGAGTAAGTCCGAATGTGGATTCAGAAAAGTCCATTTGTAGTTAAATGTAGATGATACTTGATTGTAGGATAGATGAATGATGTAGATGATATGAATGTTGAATAATGTTTTGATTTAGATGATACTTGATTCTTGATGTTTGTTGGTTATTAGATTTTGTTTCAGCCATATGTGATAGTTCATGTTGATGCAGTGTCTAAACAAAACGCATAGCCCAGTTATATGACAAATCGTTTTCTTTTTAACCAAATTGATTTTGACCATTGACAAGAGCTTTCAACAAAACGCCTTGTGAGGTTTTTAAGACAAATCGCTTCTTTTTAAATATTCACAAGTCGCTTTGTCTTTTCATCACAAATCGCATACCCAAAATTTTGACAAACCGCACAGATTTTTGTGATAAAACGCACATGATATTGACATGATAAACCGCAACAAATTTGGACACAAACCGCCTCATTTTTTAAGTTTTGACAAATCGCATGTCAGCAGAACATTCAACAACTCGCGCTAGACTCAATAGTCAAAACGCAGAGAACTTATAAGACACAAGTCGCAAACTTGATAAAGTGAACCTGGACATAAAGGACAAACCGCATCGAAGAGAAAACATACAAATCGCACATAAGAATGACCGGTGAGAACTTCGACACTAATAAAACTGCATCTCATTTTGACAGCAAACCACATCCATGAATATGCCCAAATCTGACCAGAATCATGACAAACATAAAATCGCTCATAAAGATTCACCAACGAAAATAAAACAAAGAAGAAACATGAATTAAACGTCCGTAAACCATATCAACCACGCATCAAAACACATACACAAACCGCATCAAATAACAAACCATACAAACCGAATATACAACGAAGTTAAAAACCATACGAATCATCAAAACAACACAACCTAGGCTCATGCCAATTGTTAGGATCGTATATTTATGTTGTTTGATGATTGGGTGGTCTTGGATGATGGAAATACATGTTAGCCATTTAGAGAGAAAAGATAAGAGATGGGTGTTTTCTAGAGAGAAACTAACAATACAAATGAAAGGTTAGATTGAAAGCACCACCCTTCCAAGGATGGAAGGGTATTTATACTACGAGACTACTTGACCTCCGACGGCGGCTGTGGATCGGTATACATGGGAAAGACCCGTCCTTCCTCCACGGTGTTACACTACGCTAGACTAAACTAATAGCTAACTAATAAACTACTAAATAACGTAAATAACGACACGTCTACGAGCTAACAATTGCTAGACCATAATTGGGGTGACCGACACTTTAAAATGGAATTTCCAATTCCTAACATTCAAAGACAAAAACATCCGTCTCTAATTAGATCAAAAGTATGTGCAAAGGTTATGACCAAAAATGACTTTCTATTATAAATCAATGATTCTATAAAATGTTGTTTTGAATCAGTTTATGAAATCATTTTTAAGTGAAAGTAGACTCAAATACCTTTAAAATGATAGGTGGCACGACTTCTAACGACTTACGGTTAATTAGTTATGAATTTTTGAAATTGACAAAAGTCGCTCTTCACGGATCCCTTGCTCGACCATCGAGGGATCCGTGGATCGACACGAATTACAAAAGGCATGTTTTGACCCGACGAAAAGGTTTAACCTTTGTAGAATTTTTAGTGAAGTTATATTATCCATTTTTACCTTTATTCAAGCTTGATTAACAAGATATCTATCAACAAAACTTCAAAGAGAAAAAAAATCAACAAAACACTTTTCATATTATGCTTGACTTCACTAAAAATTTGATACAAGGACCTTACTCGTTTTGAAAACCATTTGTTTTAAAAACTAGAGCCAACCCGCTCTGATACCAATTGTGAAAACGTAGAGGGGTGGTGAATACGTTTCCGTTTCAAACATAAAACTTTTGTATCAAATATAGTATAAACCATTGCAATTGCTAATCTTGACGCGAGGATGTATTTAACGCATTACGGCATGTAAGGCCAACCCTTTAATATCACATAAGATTTCGCAAGATTAATGGTTCATTATAAATCAAGTTTCACCATTATTAGTCCGGTTGCTTATTCTTGATCAAGCGTGTCATAATATGTAAAGTGTTAAATATAGTTTGTGACTATATGAAAGACCAAGTATGTATCACAAACATAGACATCAACCACATAGAAAATAAACAATGTAATGCAAGAATAAAAGTAAAGCGATAAGTAAAAGGATAGACAAACCAACACGAGGATTTATAGTGGTTCGGCTACAAGGACACCTTCCTTGCCCTACTCCACTCCCCGAGTCACCTACTCAAGCGTTCGTAAACACTACACGACACCAACTCCTTATGGCGGAGAAGCCTTCACAACGTCGCCTACTCTTTTTCCGGTACTAGGCTAACCACCGGGTTCTTTCACCAATGAGAACCACACCTATCGCAACGTCGCCTACCCTTTATCCGGTACTAGGCTAAGTACCGAGTTCCATTACAATGGAGGAACTACTACCCAACACTACACGACACCTAACCCCAAAGGAGATCTACTCCTTATAACAATATCAACAAGGATATCAATATTCTTTGACCCAATACTAATCTATCTTGTACATCGAATCACACCATATCGAATGTACACCTTAGGCAACTTGCACTAATGCCTTTGACTCGATCTCTAGGCAACTTTCACTAACGCCTTGTGACTTGACTTCTAGGCACCCGTTTCGTTTTATGGCCCAACATAACAAACCTTGAATTTTATGGCACAAACACATAAACCATCTATTCTAGTCATAGATACAAGAATATGATACTAGACAATATTCAAGACAATGTGTCTAATGAATATGAAATCCTAAACTAAACATCAAGAACACTAAGCATGATGTATAAGATCTTCATGTGCTTATATGCTTGTGATGGGTGATCACTTCAGTAGGTAAGGATGCAAAATCTCTAGGCTTGCTTTGGAGGATCACTTCGAGAGTATGCTTACAACAAATGAAAGTTAGAAGCATTATGATCATATGTGATGAGGGTGGATTACATGTTCCCTAATGATCTAAATATGCTAGAGATGGTGGAGAGAAACTATGTGTAAAGGTGTGTGAAACAATGAATAAATGGATCACTATTTATAGAAGAAAAATAGCCACTTTTCCCCGAATCCCATGGATCCCTCCCTTGAGGGATCCGTCCAGTATATTACTGGGGATCCGTGGGACGCTCCCTTTTACCCATGGGTTTTGGGTCATAGGTCATGGGTTATGGGTTATGGGTACCAAGTAGATTCAATGTATCTACAAGATGCAATGCATCTAGTCCATGGTTTTGAGTGCCCACCAAGGTACAATGTATACCAAGTAGATTCAATGTATCTACAAGATGCAATGCATCTAGTCCATGGTTTTGAGTGCCCACCAAGGTAAAGTGTATCTAGACATTGGGTATGGGTCTTCGACTTTGGGTTTTACCCAACTACATTCAGTGTCTTTGGTCAATGGGTCAAATGCTTAAGTTTCTACCCATTCATATTACCCATTATAATACATACTAGTTATGTATATATTTACCCAATATGTAAACACTAGTTTATACATAAACTATTTAACTAAACATGTTTTAATGGTTTTATGGGGGTTTGATCATAACGCAACATAACAAACATGTACGAACCTGTGTTTTAGCATACAAGGACTTGAGTCGTCGAGAGGTGTTGAGACAAAATATAATTACAAGTAACTTATACATTTTACGTTATGTATTACAAGTTACATGTTTGTCATCAACAAAACAAATGAGAATGTATAGATTAAATATCGTAATATTTGCACTAACATCATCAACAAAAAGAGGGAGATTGTTAATACAAATAAGCCGTAAAAACGTTTATTTATATTTTACGATCTTCTAATGTTTTGTCGATAACAACGTAAAATCATTTTAACTTAATAACAAAAATACGTAAAGTGTTGAGCCAATGAGTTACTAACTCATTTCACTAAACATATAATACTTTAAACATGTTTAGTTAAATATTTTACATAAAATCAAAATCATTTTTATAAAACATTTATAAGTAATGTTGGTTACTTACATTTTATAAAAATGCATACTTGTTTAAATGTAAACTTGTAAAAGGCTTGGACTACCCATGATCCATAACCCATGGCCAAAACCCATAACCCATGGAGCTTGACCAAAACCCATGACCCATTGCATGACATCATGCATGACATCAAGAATGGGTAAAACCTACGACCCATGACCCAAAGTCCATAACCTATGACCCAAAGTCCATGACCCATGACCCAAGATATCTTTGACATCAGGCATGACATCACCTATCCATGGACCATAACCATAACCCATAACCCAGTTTATAACACAAAATCCGGACTGGTTTACCCAGTGTGCATGATCCTTTGGATTACACTGGCTGGATCCCTTTGGGAAGGGATCCGGCGGATCCAGGTGAAAATAGGCAGAAATGTCTATAAATAGTAAGCCATTTCTTCCTTACTTCTCACCCCTCTTAAACATATCTTCACTCTATATTGTAACCTCCTAAACCTCAAATCTAAGGATCTTCTATGTAGCTTTTCTCTTTTGATTCTCAAGGTTCCTCTTAAAGGCGAGATCACAACCTCTTGAGGACTTGCAAGCTCAAGGTCATGAGTTGCAAGGCTTTGGCTTCATCAAGACTACTGAAGTGAATCTTTTTTATGTTTCTTCTCCTTCTCCATTAGGGTGTTGTGCTAGTTGAAGGTGTTAGCATGTTTTGTTAATATGTGTATTTGATATGGAGTGCCAATGTGTGTTGTGATACTTGGTGTGTAGGGTGTTGGTTCCTCCATTGTAATGGAACCCGATATCTAGCCTTGTCCCAGATAAAGTGTAGGCGACGTAGGTTTGGTTCTACCTTGTGGTAGAACCCGGTTTTAAATTTGTACTGGATAAATTGTAAACGATGTTGTGAAGGCTTCTCCGCCTGGTAAAGGAGCTTGTGTTGTGTAGTGATTACAAACTCTTGACTTGGGTACTCGTGGAATGCAGTAGGGCAAGGAAGGTGACCTTGTAGCTAAACCACTATAAATACTTGTGTTGTGGTTGTGTATCTCTTTCTCTATCTCGTAGTATACTTTATATATTCGTTTAACTATCAATATCCAACACACGCTCTAAATAGATTGACATAAGTCGATCTAAATACTTTAAAACAAAGTTTTAATTAGTAAAACTATTCAACCCCCTTCTAGTTTTCTACAAACTATATCATCCAACTCATGGAGGAGCGCGTCAAAAAACAATGAAAGAAGTCCTATCTATGATATAGATGTATTAATTGCAATTTTAACTATGTTTATGTAATATGTTTTTAGAACATCTATGAAATTCAAATCTATATGTTTTCATCAGTTTGCTATAGAAACAATGGGTGATTAGATATGATTTCTTCTTTGATTGTGTTTCTTGTTGCAAATATGAACACACTTTATAATATAACTCGTAAACCAATAATGCTTCTAAAATTTAATACTGACTCTTCAGTTTCCTTAATTTTTATATACGTATTTGTTCTCTAAACATGTTGCTGCATACTAAACGATCAATCAAACATGTATTCTTCTTAACGAAATATTAATCTCCTTTCTATCTTTGTATAGAGTTTGTAAACAAAAGAGCAAGAGATGATGTAGCTATTGAAAACAATCAAGCATATCAACTCAAGTACGCAAAACTCCCCCTATGCATTTTGGATGAATTGTTCTATTATGAACTAGAAGCTTAGCAGCAAAAACTTTAGAAGGAGGAAGATGAAAGAGAAGCGAAGTTAAAAAGACATGCTAAAATGGCTAAGGAGCATTGGAAAGAGGTGGCCGCTCTTGGAAAATTAGCAAAACATGAACCTGATGAAACTGAAACTGATAGTAAAGATGAATGTTTAGAAACATTCTCTTACGATAATTTTTATTTGTCATACATTTCCGGTTAATTTCCTTAATTTCAGTTTTTACTATGTTTATATAATATGTATTTAAAACATCTATGAATATCAGTTTGTTGTAGAAACAATGGATGATTAGATGTGATTTCTTCTTTGATTGTGTTTCCTGAAGTGGTTGTGCTAGTTCCCGTTATTTTTTATTTTGTAAAATTTTGGTTGCAAATTATGGAATTGTTTATAAATTGAAGTAAATTTAGTTGATAATTATGATCTTGATGTTTCCATTTGCAATTTGCACTTGCAGTTTATAGTTGCATTTGCAGTTTAGGAGTTGTTTGGATTTACTCGGTTTGACTATTAAAAGTCAACATATACCAAAAGATGAATAACTGAGTAACCAAACTGGCATACTGTTGCATTTTTGCCTTTAGGTTACTATGTTAGTCAAACACCAAACTGGCATTCTATTACATTTTTGTCTTTTGTACTTGCAGTTTCTATTTCATTCTTATCTCAATACTTATATTGCCTTCAATTTAACTTTAAAATGGAAGATGATCTGGTCATTCATAATGGTGAGAAAATCCACCTCTTTAAGTTATCTTATGAAGAGTTAAATTTTTTTATTATAGCACTATTACCAAGTGAAGGACCAAGTGAACAAATTTTTGATGCATCAAAAGGTAACAAAGCGAAGAGGATAGTTGCAAAGCCTTTAATTGTTGGCTTACATGCTATTGTAGTCAATGGTAAAGATGGGTTGCAGACAGGAAGAAGGCAAGGAGGGATGGTAAAGAGGCCATGGTTTGAATGGTTGTGTGTTTTTATATTTTGTTATGCTTTGATAATTGATGGTTAAGACATTGAAGTTGTTTGAATTTTTGGCATGCAACTGTTAAACACAATCTAATTATGTTTGGAACTGCATTTTGCATATGCAGTATTACTTTGACTTATAAAAGTCAACTTATACAGATTCAGTGTTAACATGTGTTTTATTCAGATTCAGTGTCAACATCTGCAGATGCTAGTTTGGGTTTCATTAGTCAAACACATGTATCTTTTTATAGATTTTTGTACAAAACCAACAACCAAAAGAATACCAGTTTGAATTTCATTATTCAAAAACAAACATATAGTTAATGTACAAATTAATTTGATTCTAAATCAGATTCCAAGCCAAATTCCAATAAAAACCTTTCCTCTTCCTCTCGTTCTTGCCTAATTCTGTATTCCCACTCTTGTTCAGCCCTTGTTTATTCTTCTAATGTTTGTATCAATGCTTCTTGGTCAAATCTCAATTGTTCTTCCTGTTCATCACTAAGATTTCCATCTTCAAATAATTGTGTTACTGCTTCTTGTTCTTCAATAACATGTCCATCAATTGCAGGCAAATCAGTTGTACCACAAACACTTCCACTACCACCGACATGAATTTCGTTTCCAGGAATTGTATCCTTGTGGAAAACATTAACCACATATCTCATTATAATGTTCAGATAATGGCATGATTGTTTAGGAGAAAACACAATGTTGAAGTTTTAAGGCAGCTCCTACAGTAATAGTCTTTCCATAACCACACGTAAGGAATTTGTGATGAATTGTAACCTAAAGGTCTTTGAGTATTACTGTGAGATCACCCAACACATTCGGAGTACGAGACTTGCATATTGAAACAATATGCTCTAGTTTCCTATTCTTGAGAAAGTGCTTGATATCTCCTAAACACCCACTCACGTTCCCCCCATTAGTATTCAGAAACTCAACGATGCTAACCCACGACCCAGGCGTAAAATCCTCATCCGCAACCACATCCTCAACAACTTTCCTAATATACTCTTGTGTCAGAATTACATACTCCTGCCCAAATTCCCTAACATCTGCAAGTTTATGACGCTTCACCATTTGAACATTACTAGGGGGACCAGGTATTATCCTAACCGACATTTCAGGGCTCTGAGATGAAACTAGGTTTTTTATGGTAGGGGTTGCATGACCACTTTGGTGGTGGTTGTTGCAGGGACGGAGAGGGGTTGTTGCAGGGATGGTGAGGGTTGTTGCAGGTATCAAATTTGTCCATTTCGTTTGAAGACGTTTAATGGAACCTTTGTGGTTTGTATTTCATAACTTGTGTTTATGAATTTAGGTCTATAAATATTAAATTATGTTTCAGAACTTGTGTTTGTGCTTGGCAGGAAAGGAACAAACGAGGTTAATACAAAAATTTTGAAGATAAATAGGGTAAATTAGTCATTCTACATGGCTTCAAACGAGAATAATTACCGCTCTTTAGCCAAAATCGATGATTTGAAAAAAAGTGGCAACCTCAGGGAATTGTTCGCAAAAAGTGCAAACAACCAGGACATTTTTCACTATCTAGTTTGTTCAAGAACATTTTTTGCAAAAATGACAAACCACAGGGTCATTTGTTGCAGCTTACCCTTTAACATTTTAGCAACTAATAACCAATTGATACATGAGTTTGAATTACTGATAACTAATTATAAATATTATACCGATTCATCAAAATCTCAAAAAGATTATATCTTGTACATAAAGTAATATACCTAATACATATCAACCACTAAATAAACGGATACAAATACCAAAACCTGATACACATTACACATCGAATCAAAGTGTATCATCTAGGCTTTGTCAGTTTTGAAAAAAAAAACATCAAAGCTTTAACAATTTTAGTTGTACTTAATTAAGTTTTGTTTTGTTTTGTTTTAAGGAAAATGACATTTGTTAGATTTTAATTGCTTCTCATTTTACAACTTAAAAAGTACTCACACACACACTGCACACACACACACACACACACACATATATATATATATATATATATATATATATATATATATATATATATATATATATATATATATATATATATATATATGTGTGTGTGTGTGTATATATATATATATATGTGTGTGTGTGTGTGTGTGTATATATATATCAAATGAGAAGTAAAATTAAAATGAGAAGGTGTGAGAAAAAGAACAAATTAAAATAAAGGTGAAGAAACCACATTTCGGATGCACCTAAAGAAATAGATGCATCTCTCTTAAATTTCTCCTCCTCATTTGAAATGTGTGGCTCAAATTTCTTCTCGGTCTTCTTATTTCAATTTTTCTTCTCACTAGATCTACTCCCATATATATATATATATATATATATATATATATATATATATATATATATATATATATATATATATATATATATATATATATATATATATACTAGTTTTCAAGCCAATGGGCGAGCATAACTTATAATTATCGTTGACATAATTTGCTATAGCGAAATTATCGTTTTGGAAAAATAAGTTAACGGAAAATAAGATATACACGTACCAAATTTTTTATTGAATGCATTAAGAACGAAAAGAAATAAACAGTTATCGAATATGAGAGAAAAAAAGTTTCAAAGTGGTACGAAAGAATAAAGTATCAAAACATAGCTCGTTCGATGGGCGAGCAAGCCTTATAAATATTGTTAAAAAACTTAAGTTAACGAAAAATAAGCTATATGTATAATCAACACTTGATTGAGTCTTTCCAAGATGTGCATACCTAGCTATCTGAACGGGAATCATTAATATTAAATACCATACTAATACGCATTCAGTTTTAAAAAAATACATAATGTAAGGAATATGTGTATCATTATAGGTGTTTATTGAATCATCCTCGTATTCTTTAACATATCAACAAAAATTGATTCTTATGTACCGATAATGGACTCAACAAAAGAATGTTACATAGGCCCTTTTCATCGGTCTAAAAAGTAAAGCATCAAGTTTAATGTTAAAATAAACGTAAGAAAATTACGTTACTTTATTGTGTAGTAAAAAACTTATAATATATTAAGAACTTCTTTATAAAAATTGTTGGTTGTTGAGTTTTGTAGTTGTCGTCTTTGTCACTACAAACACTTTGTCGAACAGGGCTTATAATCATTCTAGGTATAGCGCAACCTCGTCCAATTTACCACCGATTTAATCTTTTCCTCAACACATACTACGAGTGTGGTCGGGATATCTTGATGATGGAAAATAACCCGATAAAAATTTTCTTCTTCCTTTTTAAAAGAAGCATGATTGTAGTAACTTATTCAAAACATCTTTAGTTGACAACAAATTCGCATTAGCAACACATTACGGAGACATTTTTTTTAATAAGAAATCTCAAACAACTATTTTAGTTGAATGTATCAACATAGTTCCAAGCTCAACAAAGTTAATTCATATTTATTCGTAAATTCGTTAATTGGTTTGTTGACAATCTTTGTATCAAGTGCTTGAAAATATCAAGTCCTATGTATCTAGAACAACCCAATAAATATATAAATTCATATTACTACAATTGTGGTTAATGTAATTTAATTTAACATAATATATTTTATGTTCTAAAACTTAAACTAATACGTTAGAGATTTAGAAAATTCAAAGTGGATTGCCTAGTATAGAATATACTGTATAAATACAACAAACAAAACTTAAACTCAATAGCTCCTAATGTCACTATGAACTCTTGTACTTATTCACTTATTTGACATCACATGTTCAATAGCTTCTACTTCCATATGCAGGATGAAGACAAGTTAGTCAGTTTCTAAAAAACGGTTGGCCATGCACCTCAAAAACCACTATGACACATCCACTATTTTGGTAGTTGGACACCTTCAAAGTATTGAAAACTTGTCGCCCATAATTAATTAAGAATGAAGAAAATACACAACATTATTCTTTATCAATCCTAAAATGTCTCAAGGAAGTTTTTCTCTTTTGCTAACAGGTACACCACCATCATATGGACTCTTCATGCAACCACTCCACCTATAATGAATTAAAAAGCATGGTAAGTTATAAAAACTTTGTCAAAGTAAAGAATGGTAAACTATAACTGAGATTCGTCCATATGAGTTTAACGGTTCATAAGGATAAGTTATAAAACACCTTAAAATAAAAAATATATATATATATATATATATATATATATATATATATATATATATATATATATATATATATATATATATATATATAAATGGGCCATCGAAATGTTTCTTAGAACCATGTAAATCATTCTTTCTATAAGTTAACCCAAAGTGATTCATCTATCTGATCCCTTCCTTTAATTCGTACTAAAGATCACGATATTTATCTTTGGTTGGGTAGCTGATATGGGATTTGTTTTTAAGCGTGACCACTATTATGTTAAATAATCCAAATCAACCCATTTTACCAGTAGTATTGCATCAGCCTACACAAAATGTTACCCATTTTGACACAACTCATTGTGACCCATTGCCCAATTCCAAATTAGCTCATCACTTTAAAAAGATCAATACAAATTAATTCTAAAATAAGCTTAGTTCGAACTTAATTTATCCACTACATATATCCAGATCATCTACGCCAATTCTTATTTAAAACTAATACCAATAATCAGTTAGAGATATCAGAATAGGCAGGTCGAGCTGGTTGCGGAATGGGTCAAAGTGGGTTCTCTTTGAAACATGTCATGTTTTAGTATGGGATAAAACAGGTAGGATCACGTTAGGTTGACATACTGAGGCTTTTTTGAAATCCTTTAGAGATGTCTCAGAAGAGTTGATTTTGATTACAAACAAATATTACAGCAATAATCAAAAAATTTGAGTAAAACAACGTATATATTAAACCATACTTTGGGCTTTCAACCAATTAATCTTACTTGAAATAAAATTAAAACCCCAAATTGACCCATTCAAAGCTCTTACCTTGTAACTCTAGCTGGAATCACTAACCGTACAAAATTATGCATGTCAGAAACTCATTTAGTTGATATAAAAGAGAAATTTCATGTAAATGGGAAAAAGAGGCACTAAACCACCTGTGATGGGTAGATACCAAGGCTATGAATCTCTATGAAAATTCTTTCACCCATGGACATGTCCCGCCGTGGATGGCTTCCGATCCTCCATGTTCTCTAGTGTGCCTGGTTTTTGATCATCAGTTTGGCTGGTGGTAAGAGTTAAATCCGTCATTTTCCGAGTGTTTTTCCTGTGAATGCTGAATAGGATTAGCACTGAAAGAAACAAAAAGTCTTAATACTCGTAATCTGCTAAAAGTACGCATACATGTCTCAATAAAAATATTTACTTCTCACATCAATCGGTCTTTTGAAATGGAATCCGAAAAAGGATTAAACGTTCAGGACAAAGGGTTTAAACTACTCTGGTGGCGTGGCTATTAACGTTTAATCATGTACGTATATGCAATTAATAGACAGATTCCTTCAATGATTAATCTATATGTCAATATTCAATTTATGACGACTAACTGAAATTTCTTGTCTTTAACGTGTGATGGTTAGAGTCCAAGGCTATGAATCTCTATGAGAATTCTTTCATCCATGGACATTTTACGATAATGATAATGATCCTTAACATGACTTTCTGGCTGGCTACGCACCAGCTTGTTACATGATTTTAATGTAGATTCTACCCTGTAACCGCTTACTTGACTGATTCATGTATGTGGTTGTTATCGTTTATTATTGAAATTTATCAACAAATTGTATGATAAAGTATTTTAAGACATATACACTTAACTATAATTAGATAGATAGAGCTTGGTTAGTAAATGTCACAGACCTATTTTAAACAAACCCAACATAAACTGACCAATTCAACCAAATGAAATCAACACAATGTTTTTTTTTATTAAGTGACGTGTCTATACCTTGTTTCACACTAAAGAAGATTAACATAACTAATACTCACATATTTAGATTCAGAACACACACACACACATGAATAATAGACAGACAGTCAAAATCAGTACATAACATATATGAAAAAAACACAAACCATCATATGGAGTATCAGGGGCAAGACACACACATTCCTTGATATCACTGGCAATTTCCCTCTATAATAGAAATGATCACATTTACAAAGTTATCAAAAGAAAATTATGTGCCAAATGATAACAAACCTGGCAAATGACCATATAATATTTTACAAAAATAATTTGGCCTTATTAAGACCTACCAGAAACAGTTACATCAATATCAATTAAACCATAGCGGATCTCTTGTACTGGCTTAGTATCAGTTATTTCACAAACAACATATCAAACAAAAAGGGGTTATAATATGAATATACCTGGTAGAAGGTTTTCCCACATGAACATGTCCTGAAGTATCTGCTCGCATTCTTTAGTGTCTTTAATATTACCATTGTCAACAGCCTCCTTAATCATACATTCCCACTTTTTATCATCCATGTAAAAAAATTCGTCTTTGTCATTTTCTTGGTCACAATTTCTTTCGCATCATAAATATTATCATTCTCTTCATCTGTAACATGTATCTCCTCAAAATTTGACTCAAACTCTTTATCATTGACCCCATCAATAGGTTTCATCTGAAACTCCTCGAGCAACTCATCATCCGTGCCTTCATGCTTTTGTGTCCTTAAAAATAATTTTTCATTAACTAACACCATCAAAGTTGGTTCTATTTAAAATATTACAAACAGTAGACAGCCTGAAACTCTCCTAATATGCATATCATACAAACAGAAACACATAAATATCTAGCACATACCATCATGCTCAATAAGATATTTTCCACACCATTAAAGGATGTAATGACCATGCTAATCAGGATCTTTGCTTTTTTATTCCATGTTAGCTTCGAATCTTTTAAAGGTCACCGCTATTGTTGCCCTACGGGGTTGGATCATTGCTTCCTTTCAATCGCCGCACTATTGATGTTTGTCCGTCAGAAAGGTGTAAGCTTCAATTGAATAGCATACATTAGAGGGAACAAAATGGGTGGACTGTATAAAAGGTAAGAATGGCTTCAGGTCAAAATTGAACCGGGTTGGGTTGACATGCAAAAACTTCTTTGTCCATTTCCTTAAAAAGTTATAGATAATGAATGCTTGCAGAACTATTTTGTTACCTATAAATTTTCGAACAGGGTGACTTTTGACACAATTTCTTTCGCATCATCTGGTATGCAAATAATTGATTGACAATAATGTTGAACTGAGAATAAATTAGAAAATGCTTACCTATAAATGTCATTAATTAGCATAGCCATGCCTTCCTTTTGAACTAATTTGTTCTTCAGATCTAATGCTACCAAAAAAAAAGTAGAATCAAACTGAATAAGAGCCAAAAAATCAAATAATTAAGAATGATGATGACAAGACTGTAATCAGGCCTTCATATATTCCATGGAGAGTTTACAGTAGGGACTCATCAATCACTCACTATTTTCTTTAGGCTTTCAATCTCTTTCAAATAACCATCACATTGTCTTCGAAATGTCTAGAAAAGTGGTATAGTTGCTGCTGTTAAATTGTATCAGAAATGTCTAGAAAAGTGGTAAAAATGAGCTATTATCGTTAGTATGTGTTGTTAGACGTGACATGATCATTTGGCCAACTACTTACGGTCTATAATGCAAGTGAAGGTAAGGGATGTCAATATACTTGAAAAGATACTTCACAACACCAGATTGATTGCACCACTCAACATTTATGTATTCCTGATATTGTTTCAAAAGTGTCGATTATAAGGAACAACATATCCGTTATCAAGCTGAACTTTGCTCTTCTCTATTGCCCGTCCGTTGTTGCGTCGCCTGTACCTTGGATATCCGTCATTGTCTACTGTTGTTTGTTCACAATATTTTTTAGGAAAGTGTTTCGAACATGCATACTCAATCATGCACGATGATGTCATATGGTCAATGCCACATGGGACATGCATCATGTGTTCACGCACAAGGACATAAAGTTCTGGATCCTCATTCATATAAGGAATTTCAGCTGATATGAAATTGTCAATCATAGCTGGACTGGGAAGCTTATCATCAGCGTGTAGGAAAAGGCAAATGTGAGCATGAGGAAGGCCGCGCTTTTGAAACTCAACCGTGTAAACAACATAAAATAGTATACATAACTATTTTTAATAATTGTATTAAAATTAATAAACAGTAGTTTAATTATATATGAATCTGGTCTTACGTGCTTGTATTCGACTAAAGAACCTGGTGTCTCTCACGTCATTGATAAAATAATCCAGTTTCTGTTTAAATACCCTAGAAAGCAAATCCGGTATGTCTTCGGGATGAACACCATCTTTGTCAACTTTCCGTGCAATCTCCGACCATTTAGGATTACATGTAAATGTTATAAACAAATCTGGGTATCCAAAATATTTACATATCCCCATGGCATCTAAATAGTTTTGCATCATATAACGCGCACCACCAGTAAATGAAGATGGTAAAACAATACGTTTTCCAGTGGAAGATGCGTCCGAGACACCATCACCAACCGATGTCATTAGGTTACTGTATGTATCGCACCTAAGATTTGCTGGTTTGGCTTTAACAAAATATAACCTTCTGTCTCCATCATTGTATAACCATCCATAAGAAACTGTTGGAACAATTTTCTGTCCAATATAATCAAATCTGTGTAGGTGTCTCGATTCATTATAGTGTATGCAAAGTATTCCCTCATTGTAAACGTGTCATGTTTTCCGACTTTTTCCGGATCAACACCCCTATGCAAAATTCTTAGCCTGTAACCGTCTTGACCTCTAGGCATAATCATTGGGTATTGGAGAGCAAGGAACGAAGGGTGAAAAATATTATTTCTTTGAAAACCACCATCACGGTTTGTAAAACATCCATTAAATCTCATAACTACATCGTTTACCCAGTCACAAACAATCAAATTTAGAAAAAAAGTATATACCTCATAGTGGTGCAGACAGAACACGTGTCACAAGCATAGTGACAAAAGTCGAAATTCATTTATCAACTTAATCAACTACTTCTTTGGACAATTTCGGTTTGTTTGACAAGATGGATCTTGTGGCATTCTCGGTAATAAATCAACAACCATTTGGGGTCTTCTTACAACAATGTGGTGGTGCACTCTTAAATCTAGAACCGTCTTCTTGCTCACCGGTTTACACTGGATGGAAATCACAAGAATCGCCATTCTGCAGTGCCACCATTGCCTTGATCATTTTCTCTATTCTCACATCACGTTACGTAAGAAGATTTTAACTCCAAGTTACCTAGTAAATTAGCCTTTTGGCGTTAATCGTCTCCTTGTGAGGGATGTTGGTAGCCTTTGGTGAAACATTGCATCTTATGCTTGGACACAAAGATATATCACTTTTGATTTTGATGGGCACATGTATAGGGCTTCCAATTCTTACATTTATATGCTTTCAGTTAGGAATGATTTGGAAGATATTTTTTTAACCATTTTGGCACAGAGCAAGCAACCTTTTGTAACCACTCCTCATGTGATGCTCCTTTTGGAATGATTGTTGAAGCTGTGGTAAACTCGTTATGAAGTTCATGTCCTTTCTTGTTGTATACATGTATTCCTATAATGATAAGAGGTTACACATGATATTATAAAACAATCAATCATTAAATAATGCATCCGACTCACTTTGATCAGAAGGGTTGCCAAACTTTGGAAGGCCGTAATCAGGTCAGTAGCACACGACACCATGATCCCGTTGTTAAAATCTATTTCATATAATCCAAGTGCCTTGAGGCATCGTAAGACGACATTCATATTAGTAGCTATCAACACGTAGAAGAAAAGCGATACATATATAGAAAGTCAGTTAGATATGTAATCAAGATGTGTTGGAATATATTATAATGAATTCAAATATTCCCACTTAACCTAACCTTGCATTGATAATCTGATAAGAGAATGACTTTGTAAGCTGCGGTATTTGAAAACCCTATTTTAGTGTCATCGTTATGCAGGACTCAAGCTCACTATATATATACCATGAGTTTTTACGTTCACGGGGTTTATCAAAACATGAAACACAACCCTGGAAATAGAACATCCTGTGAGGTTGCGTCACAAAGTTACAGCATAAAAAACTAACCGATTCACGATTTGGGCCAAACGGCTAGTTCAAGAAGTAACCATTTTTTAAAAGCCATAAACTTTATTTGGGCCCGACAGATAACACCAGTATATTCATTTATCATACAAATGTAGTCGAACACACTGAATATAGTTATATAAACTTATTAGATCAAAAATCAATTCGTATCACGTACAGCTTGTTGCTTAACCATGACTTGACTGCAAGCCATTTTGTCACGCTAAAATCTGTCACTTAAAAATAGTTCATTTAATAACAACATTTTAACGGGTTGTTACAACTTATTTTGAGACTAAGGCGTTATCATATAGTATTATGATATAATAAGCATTTGAGAGCAATGGAAAAGACAAAAGTTAAATATTACGTAATACTTGGAAAGTGTCGAGCCATTCTCCCATTCTCTGTATAAATGAACGTGATCAGCCTTTCTCCGATTCTCTGTATAAATGAACCATTGCAAAACTTCGGCCTCCCACATCACTGAAGCGTTCTTGTTTCAGTTATATATGTATAATTCAACATGATCATTAGCAATAATCTCAACATGATCATCTTTATCAACATGTTCACATATAATTCAAATCTGATTTCCTGAATGAGAAGGAGGATAAGTTAGCAAAAGAAACTAATGATAAACAATAGAACATAAGATAATAACAAAGTACATAGAAGATGATTTCACTACAAAAGGAATCAAAAAATAATAGAACATAATGATAATACATGAGAAGCCGATGCTGGTGATATTCCACTTCAGGTATTGTTTCCCTTGAAAAAGATGGTTTCACTTGCATCTCCTAACCAATGAAATAAACAACAATCGATTTAATAATGTTCCTTACAGCTTCATAATTATATACAAGTGTAATGGGGCGCAAATATGATAACTAAACTACCATATGGTATACCGGCCCATGATCACCAGACACGAATGTTTTCCCAACTGGTTGAAGTTTCCTATGACATTTATGCAGCTGGTCGACATGCAAACTGAACCCCTTGTAACATAGATCATAAAAAATCAATAGAAATTCAATGCTAAAATTTTACAAACATAGAAGTTGCTATAACAGTTCAATGAAAACAAATGAGAATAGCTAAACCTAATTCCTGATGCACAATCTTTCAAGCTGCAGTACATATATCTATCACAATGGTGCACCCTTAGCTTCCACCAAGAATATTTATTTATCATATAATGGTATAAATGGCATATAATTATAGAAAACTGGAAATCAAAACACGAACATACGAAGCCAGTAAACAAAAGCTTAATACCTGAACACACTTGCATAGTGTAGGACGTTAAATTAAACACAGATTATGGCACACCTATTTCCATGTCCTTTTGTTCTGTCAGTGAGGTTTAGGGTTGTTATATTTATTTGTAAATGATGAAGTGATTGAGAGGCATTAAACATAACCATCATCAAGTTTATAACAAAACAAACCTGCTCACCAATCGTTGCTGAATTTGGAGAACATTGTTAACCTGAAAGGTTGAAATTATTCAAACCATTGTTAACATATTCAATATGAAAGTGATCCATGCTTATCATAATTCGAGAACCATTAAACTGAAGTCAATCGAACCATGCATTGTCAACCTGAAATCATTGTCTACAAAATTTTTTTTTTGTTAAAATCTTATATTCAGCCTATTAAATATGCAAGTGATCCATGCTAATCATAATTTATTAACTGCTTATCACATTAAATATCTTACATCGTTATAAACATACCTGATCAAAATCACTATTGAGGGAAAAGAGGCATACTTACATGCGTGAGAATCAAAACATTATGGTTTGAAGGGGAAAGAAGCAATTTTTTAAACCGTATTAGGGTTCTGTAAAAAAATATATAATTAATGAATTAAGAAAAAATATATATTTAAGGAAAAGATATGTATAATAAAGTTTAAAAAATATAATTACTTAATATAATTTTTTAGATAAATTGTATTTAGTATAGGATTCCAATATAATTATAGCCATTTATATATTATAATATGCAACATAATTATCAAAATAACTTGTTGCCAAAGTGGTAAACACACAAGTTATTTATCAAAACAACCAAGGTTCAATTCTTGTAAGGCTCCTTTTTTATAAACAATTTTCAAAAAAATTTAATTAAAATCCGAAAATTATCAAAAAAAATAATAAAAATCCGAAATTTTACAATTAATGCTTAGGTGGACAAAAATATTGCTTAGTTGGACAACAAATGCTTATGTGGCATGAAATTTGATTATGTGGCATTGAGGTGGCATTAATGACAAATGCCTCTATATATATATATATATATATATATATATATATATATATATATAGAGAGAGAGAGAGAGAGAGAGAGAGAGAGAGAGGAGAGAGAGAGAGTCCGGATCCATTGAGAAGGATTTTCAAAAACGATAGATTTTGAACTTCGATTCAAGTTTTTCAAGTGTAGAACTCATTTTAATGTGATTATAATCCAAAATGTGTAAAAAGAAATTGAATCGATGTTAAACATTTCACGATTTTGTGATATAAGTACAATTGGGAATCATCTGTATAAATTTAATGAATCATTACCATAACTATATTTTTACAAAGATGGGTTAATAACCTTTTAAAGCACTATACTTGTCGAGAATGGCAGTTCTGCGTAGCAAACTAAAAAAATAACTCTTTTACACATTAAAGTTGACATTTTTGTCTTTCATTAAGTATTATGCCCATATTATGACCATTTTACCCTTTCTATATTTTTTTCGAAATATTTTTTTTTCGAAATATTTTTTCCAAAATTTTTTTATGATTTTTTTTTCGAAATACTTTTTTTTTTGAAATTTTGAAATTTTTTTCGAATTTCTTTTTTTTTTTTGAAAGGTAAAATGGTCATAATACTTAAAGAAGACAAAAATGTCAACTTTAATGTCTAAACGAGTTATTTTTTTAGTTCGCTACGCAGAACTGTTATTTTTTACAAGTATAGTGCTTTAAAAGGTTATTGGCCCTACAAAGATTTATGAATTAAATTTGTGATTTATACATTCCGTTCACTATTAATTGATGTATAATTGTGAATCAAATCAAAAAATATGAATCAATAGCTCAAATGAAGATTTCTCAATCTTCTCAATCTAAAAACCATCTTGTAGAAAAAAAAGAACCCTAAAAATTCCTCTCTCTCTCCTTGAAAAACTGGCGCCCTAAAAAACTGTCAATCTCTCAATTTTAAATCTGATTGGTGTGTTTCTATTGTTTGATTTATGTTCTTAATCGATATCTACATATCATTGGTGTATTTTAGAGTTTTTGCTTGCTGTTTTTTCTTGGAACTTGCGTTTTGAACCCTAATCGTTTTTAGGGTTTCATTACTTGCAATCTTATCGATCTGAAACTTGTTTCTGGGATTCACTCCAATCGATTTAGTCACTAAATCGACTATATATCACTTGTTTTGATCTTGGTCATTTTTTTGGGTAAAAAGGATTTTCACCCTGGTAAAATGCATTATACCAAAAACATTGAAGTACAAAGAATGAGGGTGACTTCCCTCATCTTAGTCACTAAGGACACTTACAGAATCACATATAAGAATGACAAAACATTCTTATAACTTACCACTAACCACTATATAAGAGTGACAAACCACACTAATAACAAATAATAGAACATAAAACTATAACGCCTAATAAAATAACAAGTTAAACGCTAATCAAGAAGACCCTTGATTCTACAAAAGACGTCATAGAGCTCTAACTTCCAATTAACCAACCCACAACGACCTCATGATCGAATTATGTCCAAGAAGTAGATCGGTAATCAAATAGGGTGAACCCCTAACTTCCAATGGTAAACCTCAAGCTAATAACACAATTTAATAACATGTTCAATCTTCCAAATAACATGGTGATCGACTTGTAGCCACGATCACGAACACAAGAGTTTTTGAACAAGAACCCAAAAAACTTGACTTACCATCACCTCAAACTAAATGCTCCAAAATAAATCAAACACGAACAGGATTTACCACTTACCAGAATAAATAAACGATCAAACACGATCGACTTACAAATAGTATATGGATCAAGAATCCAACTTTACAAATAGTATATGTATGTGAAGTTGAGCCAGACACCCATATAGCTGGTATGTATCTGTGTAACCCTGAATCTGTACGTGGTTTGGTATGTGTATTGATCCGAATGAATCTGGTTCAACTAGTAAGGATTTATATTTATGTGTCTGTGTATTTGTGCAGGTGTTTCAACTAGTAATGATTTGATGTGTATCTGTGTATATGTGAATTGGTATGTATGTACCCATGTACCTGTGAATCTGTGTATATCTGAATTGGTATGCTATGTATGTACCCTTGTATCTTGACAATTTGAATAACTGGTATGTATTCGTGTATCTGTGTATATGTGTATTGATCTTGTTAATACAAATAAAGCCGTAAAAACGTTTATTTATATTTTACGATCTTCTAATGTTTTGTCGATAACAAAAGTAAGATCATTTTAACGAAACAAATAAAATACGTAAATGGTTTGAACTAATTGTTTCTAACACACTTACGCTTTCACATAAAACACTAAAAGCGGTATAAGTGATTTTATGCTTAAGATATACATATGTACAACAACTAGTGTTTACATATTGGGATAACATATACTTAACTAAGTATATAACAAATGGGTAAAACAAGTATATACTAAAATGGTTAAAACAAGTATATACTAAATAGGTAAAACTAGCAAATGGTTTTGACCCATAACCCATGGTTTTATTTATACCACTTAACCAAGTTCATTGTATCCTTAAGATACATTGTATCTAGAAAGAAAACCATGGATCAACCCATAACCCATGACCCATGACCCATAACCAAAATACCCATGGGCAAGAGGAGGGACCACGGATCCCTAGCTTTGTGCTAGCCGGATCCTTGTGGTAGGGATCCGTGGGATCCGGGAAACAGTGGGATTTTCCTCTATAAATAGTGAGCCATTTCTTCATTATTCCTCACCCCTCTCCAACATACTTTCTCCCCTGAGTTAAATCTCACTAACCTTAGATCCAAGAGATCTATGTTTGTAGTCTTGTTTTTTTGTGATCTTTTAGGTTCCTCTTAAAGGAAAGATCACCACCTTTGAAGTCGAGCAAGCTCAAGTCCATGAGTTGCCAAGCTTCCTCATCATCAAGGCTATTGAAGTCCTCTTGTTGATGATCCCTTTCTTTCTTCAAAGAAGCCTAGTGTTAAAGACATTAGTGAAAGATGTCTCAAGCGTCAAGACGAAGATATTAGTGAAGGGTATCTATCGTCTATTGGATAAGCACTTGTGGTAGGTGCTTAGAAGTCAAGACAAGAAGCATTGGTGAAAGGTGCTTCGAAGTCAAGACTTGAAGCATTAGTGAAAGGTGCTTCGAAGTAAAGACACAAGACATTAGTGAAAGGTATCTTGTAGATATAGTCAAAGGCATTAGTGAAAGGTGCCTTAGATGTACATTCGATATGGTGTGTTTCGATGTACTAGATAGACTAGCATTAGATCCAAGGATATTGATGTCCTTGATGATGTTGTAAAGGAGTAGATCTCCTTTGGGATTAGTCGTCGGTGTAGTGTGGTAGTAGTTCCTCCATTGCAATGGAACTAGGTGCTTAGCCTAGTACCTAATAAAGGGTAGGCGACATTGTGAAGGTGTAGTTCACCTAAGGTGTGAAAGAACTCGGTGGTTAGCCTAGCACCGTATAAAGGGTAAGCGGCGTTGTGTAGGTGTGGTTCGCCTTGGTGTGAAAGAACTCGGTATTTAGCTTAGTACCGAAAAAGGTTAAGCGGCGTTGTGAAGGCTTCTCCGCCATAAGGAGATTGGTGTAGTGTTTACAAACTCTCGAGTAGGTGACTCGGGGGTGGAGTAGGCAAGGAAGGTGTCCTTGTGGCGAACCACTATAAATACTCGCGTTGTGGTTTTGTGCTTCTTACTCTTATCTTTTCATTACATATCCTTATATGATTGTTTATCAACATCCAACACACACAACCAAATAGATTGACATAAGTCGATCTAAATAGTTTAAAAGGAAGTTTTAATTGGTAAAACTATTCAACCCCCCTTCTAGTTTTCCACAGATCTGAATATTTGTCTTTCAAATAGTAATGATTTGTATATGTGGATATGTGGATTTGTATGTATGTGAAGTTGAGCTAAAACACCCATATAAATGGTATGTATTTGTGTAACTTTGAATCTGTACGTGGTTTGGTATGTGTATTGATCCGAATGAATTTGGTTCAACTAGTAAGGATTTGTATTTGTGTGTCTGTGTATCTGTGGAGGTGTTTCAACTAGTAATGATTTGATGTGTATCTATGTATATGTGAATTGGTATGTATGTACCCGTGTACCTGTGAATCTGTTTATATGTGAATTGGTATGATACGTATGTACCCGTATATCTTGACAATTTGAATAACTGATATGTATTCATGTATGTGTATATGTGTATTGATTTGAATATTTGTCTTTCAAATATTAATGATTTGTATATGTGAATATGTAGATTTTTATGTATGTGAAGTTGAGCCAAAACACCCATATAACTAGTATGTATTTGTGTAACTTTGAATCTGTACGTGGTTTGGTATGTATATTGATTCGAATGAATCTGGTTCAACTAATAAGGATTTGTATTTGTGTGTCTATGTATATGTGGAGGTG
Organism: Chrysanthemum lavandulifolium; assembly: GCA_022545495.1. Taxonomy (NCBI): domain Eukaryota; kingdom Viridiplantae; phylum Streptophyta; class Magnoliopsida; order Asterales; family Asteraceae; genus Chrysanthemum; species Chrysanthemum lavandulifolium. Next base: position 210,721,158 of record CM040239.1, read on the forward strand.
TTTCAACTAGTAATGATTTGATGTGTATCTGTGTATATGTGAATTGGTATGTATGTACCCATGTACCTGTGAATCTGTTTATATGTGAATTGGTATGGTATGTATGTACCCATTTACCTATGAATCAGTAGTTATTTATGTACATGTAAATCAGGATGTATCTGTGTATATGTGAGTCTGTGAGTTGCATTTGTATCTGCGTATATTTGAAGTGTTTTTCTGTATATGTGTATATGTGAATTGGTATGTATCCATGCATTTGTGTATATGTGAATCATTGTGTATCCGTGTATCTACATGTATGTGATTCGGTATGAATATGTGTTTCAACTAGTAATGATTTATGTTGCTATAACATATGTATATCTATGATGTAAATGACACAAGAACAGAAGTACATGGATGTAATAGGAGCACAATTACAAGAACTGCACCTATAAAAACTGAAGTGCAGGTTGTGGGGGAAAAGAAAAACATGGTGAAAGGGGTGTGGTCAAGAAGAGCACAGGCAAAAGGAGCAAATTTTATATTGTTGAGGAGAATAAAGGTGGTGATGGTGGTATGGTGAAGGAGGCAGTTGAAAAGAGGAAATTAGTGTTGAATAAAAAAATTGGTAAAAAGGGTAGGTTAGATCATGAGAAGGATAATGAAAAGGATGCTGTTAATGATGTTGGGGTGAAGAAACGACCTCGCAAGAGTAATGGTGAAAAGGGTGTTGGTTGTAAGGTTACTATTGTTGACCGGATATATGTACGTGTATCATTATGCTCATTACATCGACTAATACCAAACCTATCGCCGAAGCAATGACAAGATGTTACGGACATAGGGTTTGGGGCAGTTCTTGGGTTTAACCTTAAGGATGTACCAACAAAGCTATGTTACTGGCTGCTCGAAAACTTTAATGAGGATACATGCATCCTGAATGTGGATGGTAAGGGCATAAGTATTACGGGGGAAACAGTAAGAGATGTACTTGGGATACCGATGGGAGATGTTTATGTCACACCCCCAAAATATCGCAGCGGAACGATAGTGTCATTGGGGTATGACGTCATAGCACAAAGTATGGATAAAGAAAACGACCTCTATAATGAGACGTTTTAAAGAGTTTACCATTCGATTAAATAAGTTAAAGTTTACAACACATGAGATCCCAAAGTTTGATAATACATAAAGGTTTACAAAACATGTCGAATGGTAATTGATAAAAACACTAGACTCAATGTATGCCATGAGACCCAAAGCTCCATGAAATGCTATCGCCTTATAACCCGAGATAAACATGCTAAAAGTGTCAACACAAAGGTTGGTGAGTTCATAAGTTTGTGATAAAATGATCCGAATTACTTTGAGAATGTTCACACAAAGAAAGGCATTGTAAATCCACTCGGTTCAAGTTCCGCCCATACAAAACTTGCAACACGTGTGTTCACAACCCATTGCCTAAAATAGAATGACAATCATGAATATGCGCATTAAGGTAGTTAAAGTATAAATGTCACCACAAGGGTCTTCCAACAACTCGTGTTGGGATGTTCCTCAATGCTCACATTAATTTTGTATCCATAAAATGGCCTTCCAACATATAAATGTTGGGATGTTCCTCCAACGACTCACGTTGGTTGTATCCAAATAATTGGCCTTCCAACATATAAATGATGGGATGTTTGTTTAAGTCTAGTCACTACACGCACCAAGTGTAAAGTATAAGTAATGTTGTTTGGCAAAAGAGTTTAAATGTTTGGATAAATAAGCATATATCTCGCCCCAAATAGTTTATAGGAATTTAAATGAGTTAAAACGGGGTATGAACTCACCTGGTATGATTGATATGCTAACAAAATGAAGTGCACTAAAATGAGGCTCGGAAACTATCCGCGACCTAAAATGAATGTTATGACTTGAGTTATGATATGTTGTCGTGAATGTGTGATACAATGTCGTGCATGCAAACTCATATGATATTCATACCACTTGTACGTTTTGGAAATAATGTTTATCGTCAAAATATGTTTATGACATCCCGTCGTATTAAAAATACTCTACAAGTAGTTACGTTGAAACAACCTCCTATGATAGTCGCAAAATGGTGCACATCGAGTGTTAAGAAATGAACCCAACAGTTTTGGAAAGCTTGTATCATTATCTCAAAGTTTTAGTATTTAAGTTTCCATCCTAGAGGTCTCGATCACAAAGAAAAATATAGGTTAAGTATTGTATTTTATTCCAAAAATATAGTTTAAGGGATGGTTTTCGGCCAAGTTTAAACGACCATATTTATTTATTACAACTCCGCTCGACAAACAGTTGGACATTTTGGAAATTAGGCTAAGCGAACTTACTTCGACTAGAAGACATCATGTTATAAGAGAAAGTACTCCAAATTTGTTCTCCAAAATATTTGTTCTCCAAAATGGTTTGTTCTCCAAATTAGTTGTTCTCCAAAATATTTGTTCTCCAAAATGGTTTGTTCTCCAAATTAGTTGTTCTCCAAAATATTTGTTCTCCAAAATGGTTTGTCTTAGCTTCATATCAAAGTAAACTTATATATTTTTGATAAATCGACACATTTCATAACGCTTAAGACCCATTTTAGACCCGTAACAAGTTAAAATAACATGCTGAAATTTCTGGATTTATAGTTTTCGACGTCAACTTGAAAAATTCATAACTTCTTCGTTATAACTCCGTTTTAATCCGTTCAAGCGGCCACGGTTTCGTTTTAAAGTATATTTTCTAAATATCTAGGCCAAATATTTTTATCTACTGTCGGATTTTCCAGAATTTCAAAATAAGGACAGACCCTTTTCAAAACGTGTCGAAATGAGTTTTTCTCGCGCCAAACCTATTCTAACCCATTCAAAACAACTCCGGAGCTATTCTAATCCTACCATACACCTTCTTAGGGTGTCATGGTTTCCTAGACATTACCAAAACTAATATATAACAAGGAGTAATTATAGGATGGATTATTTATATTTAACACTTAAAAACCTTAAAAATCTTAAAAAGTGGTATAAACATCACATAACTTGCATGTTTCTCAAATAAAATGATATGACCATAAAAATGAATGTGAAATAATAACATGAATATGAATGCTTACAAGAAATATGATGAGGTTTAAGGACAAAGGGTTTTTCCTAATCACTTGAGGTTTTTATTGCAAAACCTATACAACAAGTGATACTAGTGTTTAAATAAACTTGTCTTGAAAATTATATGATCCTTCCTTTGGTCTCCTTGTGGCTGCCGAATTTTTACAAGAGAGAAAAGAAGTGAAATGGTTTTTGATCTTTTCACTTTGTGGATAAGAGTAGTATGTGTTGAATTAGGAGTATAATACACTAAAGTGAAAGATATTTTGCAAGTGAATGACTCACCCTAAAGGTGGTCGACATATAAAAATAAAAAGAGAGCTAGGTGTATTTTGTTATAGCTTAATACATATGAGTAGAAATAAAGTGTTGTCATTTAAGAATACTTAATAACTTGTATATATATTCAAGCATTTAGGGATGCGTTAGTTAAAAATAAATTTTCACGGGTCAAGATAAAATATATTGAGGTCATAAAAATTATAAAAATACATTTCTTGAAAGATTTGAGTGAATAAATATTTATCGGGTTGAATTTAAGAAAACCGTCGTAATTTATATAAACATAACAATTTATATGCGAAATAAATTTAAAACACCGGGTAAACTAATAATAATATTTTTATAAACTTAATATGAGTATAAAAATATATTGTGATAAATTTTGGAAGTATCGGATCAATTGTTCAAAATAATGTTTACGCGATAACGTTTATTTAATAAGAAATTATATGTTTAATGTGAAATGCAAAACCCATGCATGACTAGTATGATGAATGTAGAGTTTGAGAAATGACCAAAAATTGAGAATTGTGACATTCTTCCCATGTCAGAGGAATCACGTCCTCGTGATTCAATTAATGATAACTATAAGTCTACCCTTAGGTTTCGCGAAATCAGGATGTATGGTCAAAGTGCTTATTCCAAAACTTACTCGTCTAGGTTTCTTATCTAATGAGGCTCACTGAATCTGAATAATACGGTGAATTACTTAATGGTCTAAGGAAAACGTACCAGTTACGCATTGCGGGCTGCCTCAGTTCCTAAATAAAATGCTCGAGGTCGGGGTGGACTGATATTGAGTACAGGGTTTGGGTTATTTCCTTCAATTGCCACCGCTAGATTAGCTTGTATCGGTGGCTTATTCAACTTAGGACAATTATTCCGGAAGTGATTCGGGCTGTTACATTCAAAGCAAGTCCTTTGGTTATTCCTCATGTTGCCCACGTTAACCGTTGTTATCGGTCTTGCACGCCTCTACACCGGCTTGAAAAATGGCTAGGCCGATTGCAAATTGTACATAAGCGGCAAGGCTTGGACTTGGTGATGATAAGCACATTTGGCACATTTGGGATGTGTACCCGCATACTCTCTTTGTTCGATTACAGGTTGCCACAAAAACTCTTGCTCTCTTGTTGTCGCTACCATATCCATCTGTCTACTCGATCCACTCGATTCTTTCCTTTATCACCGCTCTTCAAAGTCCCATTTCGACCATCTCATCCGTTAGGGTTCTGCTCTCAATATTGCACTTTGTATTGTAGACGGCTCGATGGTTTTCACGGTTCCACGGATTTGGGACAAGACCATATATGTACCTCGAGATTCTCTTGGACTCGGGGTAACTAGATGAGGAACTAGTCCGGCTAATTCATGAAATCGATGCATGTAGGCTGCGTGACCACCCCTATCATAGAGTGGTGATAAAATTCATCTTCCGTTCGATTTCATTGTCCGGCAACTCCTCTTCGATGAACGCCTTAAATTCTTCCCATGTCATACACATGGTGCTTCTCTCCTTCCCTAGCTCGTAGTTGTGTGTTCCACCATGTCAATACCTTCCACGATAGCAAGCAAGCGACATACTTTACCCTCGATGTGTGGCACAATTGTCGATGTCGATCATCGACTGCTTTTCTCTACCCATCGAGTATCGCCAAAGCACCTCCTATACCATCAAACTCCACCGGTTTGCATCTTGAAAATTCCTTATATGTGCATCCGATTACATTGTTGTTGTTGTTGTTGTTGGTGTTGTTGTTGTTGCCACCGCCAACTACATTGTTGGTTTCACCGATCACCGTTCCGTGGTTTCCGAGTTATTCATATGGTTTCCAACTTGTGTGACAATAGTGGGAAGCAAAATTTGAAGTTGTTGAGCGATGATGGCGGCAAAATCGGGGTTTCCGCCGTTGTTGTCATTGTTACCCATGTCGCTACCGCCTTCTCTACCTCCACGCTCACCGTCCTTCCACCCTTTGCGCCGCACCACCTCGGCCGGTCTGCGTGTTACTCTCTTTGGTGCCATGCTCTGCAAGGGAAAGAACCGTTGAATTCCCAATGTCTATTGATAACGCTACACGCGCGTTCGGGGTCAAAGGAACTTCCTTTTCTTGAGCAAGTTTTATAACACCCTAGGCGTTGAACCTAATCGTTGTAGTGTAGTAATTAGGGTAAGCCACGGGCATTGATATCGTTCTCTAGGGAATAGTGTCGTTAGGCTGAATTGTATGTCGAATTAAGTCTAAAGGTGAGGATGATTATTTTGTATTTTATATTTTATGGAATGGAAAGTACGAATCTCGGGGTTTGGATTTGGGGGTGGAATTAGTTGCTAGCCAACTATTCCAAAATATACTAACTAACTAAGGGATCTACCAAGAACGTGAAGCGTATCTACTTATGATGTATTACTCCTTGCTAGCTATCCAATTCTACCCTCTTGAATTGTCACGTCCTATTGATGGTTGAATTGTCACGTCCTTATTCCTAGTTGCGTTGTGTGTCTAAGGTTGTAGGGTATGTCGTTTCTCCCTAACTCTTTGAAGTCACCTTTAAGTGTAGTAAACAAAATCCACTTATTCATTCATAAACTAACTTTAAGGTTATCTTTGATTTAGTAAACGAAATCCACCAAGTCATTCATAAACTATCAAAGATTTATCAAGTATTAAACACAACGATAGCTAGTCGCACTTCCTAAGCCAATTACAATTAAGATAAGAGACAACCAATCAAACAAGAGACAGGTGGGATGCAAGAATTATAAACTAAACCAATTAGACTCATTGAAGTTGTCACACCCTAATGATGAAGATAGACACAAGCATCACTAAGAAATCAATAAGATCTAATTAATTGTATACAAGTTTCACACAATCATAAGCGACACTAGATGAATTAGCCAAGCATAATTAATGAAGAGCAAGCAACAATTATGATAATTGAAGACATACCATAGGATTGGATTAACAAACAAACCAACACACAATGTTTATAGAGTGTTAGGAACCCTTTAAGTTCTTGAAAAACACCTACCTAAACCCTAGAATCGGACTTAGGGTTTAGGGCTTGCAAAAAGTGAAGTTATAATGTTATATTTATAGGCGATTTTCGTCGGCAAGAGTGACGGCGTCACACCTAAAGAGTGACGTCGCGACATCTTTTTTCACCGGTGTAGATTTTCTCGTTAAGTCGCGTGGGCTTTTGAATCACACGAATCCGAGTTCGTATGCAAAGTTATGGCCAAACGATGTCGACTACTTGGCGCATGTCGTGACTTGATTAGCTTGTGACGGCGTCACCTTATTCGTGTGACACCGTCCCTTCAATCTCGGCGCCGTCGGATCAAATCTAGGCCGTCGAGTAGCGACGGCCTATTCCTTTAGAACTCGACGTCGCCCCTTGAAAACATGCAATTTAAACACGAGCCGTCGCAAAATGCCTTCCGACGGCGTGCGGAGATTGCATGGCGTCGCCTTATGTTTCGTGACTTTGAGTGTCTCGATTCGACTTTGGCCATTTCTTCGTATATTCGCGCCTTTTTGTCCAAATAAGCATCATTCCACATTTTGCCTTCAAGAGACCTAAAAAGTGAAAAGGAACGATATTAAGCAATAACGGATACAAAAGTGATCGAATAAGGGCTTAAATGACCCTCAAAAGGTACCTTTAAAACCTTATCAAATATCCCTACACTTGGTATTTGCTTGTCCTCAAGCAAATGTGCTTTAGCCAATTAATTTATAAGTTAGGGGTCATGAAGCATCCATTCAAAACGGTCCACAACACATATAAGCCCCATGAAAAGTCATAACAAGCACGGAATTACATACTAGCACCTCACATGGGGTGTTTGGATACTCACATCTCTCGGTGTATATATGAAATATAACAAATCGGAAATGGAAGATAAACACTCATTAACCGGTCCTAGTACATAGATTACCATAGGCTTGAGAATAGATCAAACCTCCGTCGCTTTGGCGTAAGCACCTAGGAAAGACTATCAAAGAGGTCTTTTAAAGGGTTGTAATGTTAGGCTTACGGTAGGAAATGAAGGGTTTGGTGGAATAGGCTATTTAGTGGTGGATAGTCAAAATCTCTATGTTGCAAGTATATCTGAAGAATGGCGTTGCTAAGCCAAGACTCGACACTCTAAAACTCTAGGCAACGAAATAAACAAACATAATTTAAAAGATAGATGTAGGATGGTAGCCCGTATGTTTTTTTTTTTTTTTTTTTTTTTTTTTTACACTTTTACTCTACCATCCTCTACGGTACATCAAAATGATAGGGATTTATAGACACATCCCTACACTTGAGTTTTATTACTCTAACACTAATTTGACCCGAATTGAAAAGATCAAAACACTTGGAGTACATTATTATGCAAACAAAGGAATTTGAGTTTAACGTTCTCTTCCTATATTTCATAAACTTTAACTTTTCCCATGAATCCCAATCATCCCAAAATCAGTATACAAAGGATATGACTCGACTTAGCAACTCATGCAAGCAACCAGATAATTGAACTAAGGGTTTTAGGTGATAACATAAATTTGCACTAAAAGTGAGTGCAATAAAGGGTAGGCTAAGGCGATTTGGGTGTATATTTGGGGGTGGGGTGTAAACAATGCTCTTCATTGATATTCCGGAAAAACCGAAACATCATGAGAACCGCGAAAAGGATAGGCTCTGAGGGGTTAACTAGGGGTATCGTGTACTAAAGATGAGTACAACGCAAAGGGTGTGGGGGAATTACTCAACCGAGGTGGAAGAAGTAATTATATTATGGGTATCAAACAAGGGTTTATCCTAATGCCTCTTATCATTTAGTTATTCCTAACTACACAAGTGTAGCCTCACTTGCGATCTCGGAATGCATCACAAAACAAGTTCTAGAATCTAATATACTACCGGTTCACACTCTAAGCATTAAAGATTAAAAAGGGTTTTTAAAACCGATTTTGGGGAAATTTTGGGGGGTTTAAAAACCCTTTTTTTCAAAAAATTTTTCCCCCAAAAAAATTGGGGTTAAAGGGTTTGGGGGTGGGCCCAAATTTTGGGAATTTAAAAGGGGGAAGGTTTTTTTGGGTAAAAAATTTTTTTTTTTTTTTTAAAAAAGGGGGCCCAAAAAGGGGGAAATTTCCAAAACCCAAAAAAAAAAACCCCCAAACCCCAAAAAAAAACCAAAAACCCCCAAAAGGGCCCCTTTTTAAAAAAAAAAAATTTTTTAAAAAAAACCCAAAAAAGGGAAATTTTTTAAAAAACCCCCCCAAAAAAATTTTAAAAATTTTAAAAACCAAAACCCTTTTTTGGTTTTCCCAAAAACCGGGGGAAAAAAACCCCAAATTTTTAAATTCCCCTTTTTTTCCTTTTAAAGGGCCCCAAAACCCCCAAAATTTAAAAAAAAAAATTTTTTTTGGGGGGAAAAAAACTTCCCTTAATTTAAAACCCCGGGGGGGCCTTTAAGAAAATTTTGGGGAAAGGGGCCCCCCCCCGGGGGAAAAAAACCTCCAAAAAAACCCCCCAAAATTTAAAAAAAAAAAAAGGGAAAAATAATTAAAATTTTTTTTTTTTGGTTTTTTTTTAAAAAAAAAAATTTTTTTAAATTTTAAAAAAAAATTTTTTTTTTCCCTTTTTCCCCCGGGCCCCCAATTTTTTTAAAACCCCCGGGAAAAAAAAAAATTTTTTAAAAAAAAACCAAAAACCCTTAAAATTTTAAAACCCCCCAAAAAAAAATTTTTAAAAAGGGGAAATTTCCTTTTTTGAAAACGTTTTCCCCAAAAAAATTTTTCCCCTTTTTTTAAAAAAACCTTTTTAAATTTTAAAAAAAAAAAAAAAAAAAAAACCCAAAAAAAAAAAAAGGGGTTTCCCCCTTTTTTTGAGGGGGTTTTTTCCCAAAAAAAAAAAAATTTTTTTTTTTTGGGGCCCAATTTGGAAATTTTTTTAAGGGGGGCCCTTTTTTTTTTTCCCAAATTTTTGGGGGGGGTTTCCTTTTATTTAAAAAAAAATTTTGGGGTTTTAAAATTTTAAATTCCAAAAAATTTTAAAATTAAAATTCCAAAATTTCCCTTTGGTTTTTAAATTTTTTTTTTGGGTTTTTAAATTTTTTTAAATTTTAAAAAGGGGGGTTTTTTAAAAATTTTTTTTAAAAATTTTTTGGGTTTTTTTTCCCCAAATTTTTTAAAATTTTAAAAATTTTTTTTTAAGGTTTTTTTTTTAAAAAAATTTTTTTTCCACTTTTAATTTTTTTTTACCATTTTTAAATTAAATTTTGGCTTTTTTTCCCCCACCAAAAAATTTTTTTAAAAAATTTTTTTAAAAAAAAAAAAAGGGAAAATTTTTTTTTTTGGGTTTAAAAAAAAAATTAAAATTTTAAAAAAACCCCCCCCCCGGGGGTTTTAAAATTTGGTTTTTAAAAATTTTTTTAAAAATTTCCCAAAAAATTTTTTTCCCCCTTTTTTAAAAAATTTTTAAAAAATTTTTTTTTGGGGGGAAAACCCCAAAAACAAAAAAAAAAATTTTTTAAAAATTTGTTTTAACCTAGGGTTTTTGGTTTAAAAAAAAAAAAAACCTTTTTTCCCCCCAAAAATTTTTTAAAATTTTTAAACCCTTTTTTAATTTTTTTTTTTTTTGGGAAGAAGGGTTTTAATTTTTTCTTTTAGGTTTTAAGGGGGATTTAAAAATTCCCAAGGGAATTTTTTTTTTTTTTTTTAAAAAAAAAATTTTTGGGGGGGGGTTTTTTTTAAATTAAAAATTTTTAAAAAAAATTTTCAAAATTTTTGGGGTTTCTTTTAATTTTTCCCCCCAAAAAAATTTTTTTCCTTTTTTGGGAAAATTTTCCCAATTCCTGGTTTTTGGGAAAAAGGGGGTTTAACGGTTTTAAATTTTTTTACCTTTAAATGTTTTTTAAAAAAACCCTTTTTTTTAAAAAAAAATTTTTTAAGGGAAAAAAAAAAAAAAAATTTTTTTAAAAAAAAATTTTTTTCCCCGGGGAAAAAAAATAAGGAAAAATAAAAAGGGGAATTTTTAAAAATTTAAATTAAACCAAAACCTTTTTTTCCAAAATTTTTTTAAAAAAAAAAAAAATTTTAAAAAAATTTTTTGTAAAAAATTTCCCCCCAAAAAAAAAAGGGGGTTTTTAAGAAAAAAAATTTAAATTAAACCAAATTTAAAAAAAAAACCAAACCCGTTTTTTTTTCCCAATTTTAAAAACCCCCAAAAACCTTTAAAAAAATTTAAAAAAGTTTTTAAATTTTTAAAACCCCCCCGGGGGTTTTTTTTGGTTTTAAACCAGGGTTTGAATTTTTTTTTTTTAAAAATTAAAAACCGGTTGGTTTTTGGGTTTTTTTTTGGGGGGAAAAAATTTTTTTTAAAATTTTTTTGGGGGTTAAATTTAAAAGGGCGGGAAAAAGGGAAATTTAAATTTTCCTTAAATTTTTTTTAAAACCCCCTTTTTTTCCACCCCCAATTTTTTGGGGATTTTCCTTTTTCTTTTTTTGGGAATTTCTTTTTTTTTTTTAAAAAATTTTTTCCCAATTTTTTAAAACCTTAAAATTTAAAAATTTTATTTAAAAAAATTTAAAAGGGGAATTAAAAAACCCCTCTTTACCTTTAAAATTTTTTATTTTTTTTAAAATTTTTTTTCCTTGGGTTTCCCAATTTTTTTTTCCCTTATTTTGGGGGGCCAAAAAATTTTTTTTTTTCCCTTTTCCAAACCCTTTCCCAAAAACCTTTTAAATTTTTTCTTTAAAAAAACCTTTAAACCCCCCTTTTTGGAAAAAGGGTTTTTCGGGAAAGGGTTTTTAAGGAAATTTTTTTAAAAAGGGGGGTTTTGGGGGCCCAAAAACCCAAAAAAAAAACCCCCCCCTTAAATTTTTTAAATTATTTTTTAATTTTTTAAATCCCAAAAAAAAAAACCCCCCTTTTTTTTTGGAACCCCTTAATTTTCCCCCCCAAAAAAAAAAAAAGGGGTTTGGGAAAAAAAAAAAAAAAAAAAAAAAAAAAATTTTTAAATTTTTTTTAAAAAAATTTAACCTTTTTTTTTCCTTTCCAATTTTCCCCCAAAAAAGGGGGAAAAAAACCCCCCCAAAAAGGGGAAAAAAGGGACCTTTTTTAAATTTCCCTTCAATTAAATAAAAATTTTTAAAAATTCCCTTTTTAAAAAAGGTTTTTTTTCCCCCTTTTTAACTTTAATTTTAAAAAAAAACCCCCAAAATTTGAAAAAAACCCAAAAACCCATTTTGGCCCCCAAAATTTTGGGGTTTTTTTTTTTTTTTTGGAAATTTTAACCCAAAATTTTGGTCCCTTTTTTTTGGGAAAAACCAAAATTTTTTCCCCCAAAGGGAAATTTTTAAAAAATTTTTTTAAAAAAAAGGGAAACCCAAGGTCCCCCCGGGTTTTTTAAAAACCCAATTAATTTTTAAAAAGGGGGGAAAAAAATGTTGGGAAAATTTTAAAAAATTTTTAAAAAACCCAACCCAAAAGGGGGGTTTGAAAATTTTTTTCCCCAACCAAAGGGGTTTTTTTTTGGAAAAGGTTTTAAATTTTGGAAATTAAATTAATTTCCCCAAAAATTTTTTAAAAAAAAAAAAACCCCGGTTTTTTTAAAAAAAGGGGCCAAAAAGGGGAAAAAACCCCTAAAAAAAATTTTTTGGTTATTTTTTTAAATTTAAAATTGGCCCCCTTTTCGGTTTTTAAACAACCTTTGGGGTTTAATTTTTTAAAAATTTTTTCCCTTTTTAAAAAAAAGGGGGCTTTAAAACCCTCAAAAAAAAAAAGGGGGGGGGAAAAAAACCCAACCCAAAAAAACCCCAAAAAAAATTTTATAAAAAAAATTTCCCCCAAAAAAAAAAAAAAAAAATTTAAAAAAAGGTTTAAAAAAAAAAAAACAAAATTTAAAAAAACCCCGGAAAAAGGGTTTAATTTTAAAAGGGGGGGTTTTTGGAAAAAATTTTTAAAAAAAACCCAAAGGGTTTTTTTTTTTTTTTCCCCCCAAATTTTGTTTAAAAACCCAAAAGGTTTTTTTTGGGGGGCCCAAAATTTTTTCCCAAAAAAAATTAATTTAAATTTTTTTTGGGAAAAAATTTTAAACCAAACCCTTTAAAAAAAAAAAATCCTTTTTTTTAGGATTTTTTTTTAATTTAAAAATTATTTTTTAAAAAAATTTCCCTTTTTCCCTTTTAAAATATTTTTTAAAATTTTTTTTTTTTTTTAATTTTCTTTTAAAATTTTAAACCCCTTTCAAAAGCCCCTTTTTCTTCCCCAATTTTCCAAATTTTTTCCCCCCCCCAAAAAATTAAACCCTTTTAAAGGGTTATGGTTTCTTAAAAAAAAAATAACCCAAAAATTTAAGGAAAAAATTTAAAATTAAACCTTAAAAATTTAAAAAGGGAAAACCAAATTTTAAAAATTTTCCCAAAAAAATTTTAAAAAGGGGAAAAAAAATTGAAAATTTAAAAAAAAGGGTTTAAAACCAAAAATTTTTTCAAGGGTTTTTTTAAAAAAAAAAATTTTTTAAAAAATTTTTTTTTTTTTTTGGGGAAAAAAAAAAAAAAAATTTTTTTTTTTTTTTTTTTTTTTTTAAAAATTTAAAAAAGGGTTTTTTTTAAAATTCCCAAAGGGGTTTTAATTAAAAAAAAAATAATTTTTTGGTTTAATTTAAACCCAAAAAAAAATTGTTTTTTTTTAAAATTTTTAAAAAATTTTTTTTTTTTTTAAATTTTTAAAATTTAAAAATTTTAAAAAAAATTTTTAAAATTTTAAATTTTTAAAGTTTAAATTAATTTTTTTTCCGGGTTTTTAAAAAAATTTTTTTTTTAAAAATTTAAAATTTTTTTTAAAAATTTAAAACCCTTTAAATTTAAAAAATTTTTAAAAAATTAATTTTAAATTTAAATTTTTTAAAAATTTTTTAAAATTTTAAAATTTTTAAAAAAATTTTTATTTTTATTTAAATTAAAAATTTTTAAAATTTAAATTTAAACCAAACTTCCAAATTTTAAAAAAAAAAAAAAAAAAAAAAATTTTTTTCCCCCCAAAAACCGCCTGGGGGAAAAAATTTAAGGGTTTTTTTTTTTTAAATTTAAAGTTTTTCCAAAATTTAAGGTTTGGTTTTTAAAAATTTTCCCTTTGGTTTTAAAAACCGGGAAAATTAAAAAAAGGGGAAAAATTTTTTAAATTGGGGTTTTTTCCCAAAAAACCCGGGGGTTTGGGAAATAAAAAGGGGTTTTTTTTCCTTTTTCCCCCTTAATTAAAACCTTATTTTTTTTATTTTAAATTGTTTCTTTTAAATTTTAAAAATTTTGGTTTTTTTTTTTTCCTTTTTGGTTTTTTTACTTTGGGGAAAAAAAAAATTTTTTTGGGGGGTTGGGGGAAAAAAAAAGGGAATTGGGATTGGTTTTTTTTTTGGGGGTTTAAAAAATTTTGCCCTTTTTTTAAATTAATTTTTTTTCCCCAATTTTTTCTTGGAAAAAAACCCCCCATTTTGGCCCTTTTTTGGGGAAAAAAAAATTTGGGGTTTTGGGGGAAAATTTTAAAAGGGGGGGAAAAATTTTAACCCGGTTTTTTTTTTTGTTTAAATTTGGGCAAAAAAAGGTTCAAAATTTTTTCCCCAAAAATTTTTTTGGGTTAAAATTTTTTTTAAAAATTTAAAAATTTTTCCCCGTTTTTTTCCCCCCTTTTTTCCAAAATTTTTTTTCCTTTAAGGGTTTTTTCCCATGGCAATTTTTTTAAAAAAAAGGGGGAAAACCCAATTTTTTCCCCCCTTAATTTTTAAAACCCCCCCTTTTTCTTTTAAAAAATTTTTTTCCCCTTTTTCCCTTTTTTTTTTTTTTTTTTTTTGAACCCAAAATTGGGTTTTTAAAAATTCCCTGGTTTAAATTTTAATATGGTTTCCAAACTTTTAAAAAAGGGGGTTTTTGAATTTTTTAAAGGCCCCGGGGTTTTTTTTTTCATTATTTTCCCATTTTTTTTCCCCCCTTTTTTTCCCCCCCCCTTTTTTGGGGTTTTTTTTTTAATTAAAGGAAAAAGGTTTTTCCCGTTTTTTAAACCCCAAAAAAAAACCCAAGGGAAAACCCAACCCAAATTTATTTTCCTTTTGGGGTTTTTAAAAATTTTGGGCCCCTTTTAAAATTTTTTCCCCAAAAACCCCCCTTTTCCCTTTTTAATTTTTAAAGGTAATTCCCCTTTTAAAATTTTTTTTTGGGGGGGGTTTGGGGGTTTGTTTTTAAAAATTCCTTTAAATTTTTTTGGGTTTAAACCCCAAAATTTTTTAAAAAAAAATTTTTTTTTTAAATTAACAATTTTAATTTTGGGTTTCATTTCCAAACTTTAAATCAAAATAATTCTTCGGGTCCAAAAAAAAAAAACCCCCCTTTGGTTCAAAAACCCTTTAAAAGGGTTTTAAAGGAAAAATTTAAAAAAATTTTAAAAATTTGGGAAAAAAAAAATTTTTTAAGGCCAAAAAAGGGAAATTTTAAACCGGGTTCGGGAAAACCCCCCCTTTTTGGGGTTTCATTGGGAATTGGGAAAAACCAATTTGGGAAAATTTTCCCTTTTAAAATTTTTTTTTTTTAAAATTTTTAAACACAAACCCTTTTAAAAATTAAGGTTTAAAACAAAATTTGGAATTATAAAACCCAAAAATTTGGGGGACCCCCAAAATTTTGGGGGTTTTTTTTTAAAAAAATTTTTTTTTTCCCCTTTTTTTTTTAATTAAAAAAAAGGTTTTTTATCTTTTTGTTTCCCCTTTTCCTGATTTTGAAAGTTTTGCTACCAAAATATTAATTTCACCAAAATATTATAAAATTTTTTGACTAAAATTGAAAGTATTTTTGAAGGGTAAGAAAAATTTTCGCATGTAATATTTTCAAACCAAATATTTCATTGGATATAAATTAATTGCAACTCATTTTATACATTCTCGTAAAATATTTACGTAGTTACGCTTAACCTCCCTTTTGAATCGAATTGGTCCATGGAGTTAAGCCCAACCTTTTTGCATAATGCTTGGGAATCATCTCATTTTTTATCATTCCAATCTTTTCAAAAAAATTTATGATTAAGTTTGTATATTTATCATACAATTGTTTAAATGTTTTGGAATTTAAGCAATTTTATTATCATTGTGCAATTTTGGGATTTTTGGAAATGGCTTGGATTATACTAGAATTCTTGGGATTAAAATTCAATTTTTTAAAATATTTTCCAAATTTGGTTGGTTCCAAAAGTTCAAATTTTGTTCTAAAAGGTTTGGTTCCAATTTTGTCCCAAAAGGTTTCTTAAAGGCTTTCATTTCAAAAAAACTTATAATAAACCTTGTTGACACTTTTAGCAGTTTATTCGTACTAAGCATTAAAATCATGCTTTGAAATTATGGATTTGTTGCGACGTCACTTGGTTTTAACTTTTTAAAACTCGTGTTTAACCTTTTCCGCATTTGGTTTCTTTGGATATTTTAAACTCATTATTTTATTACTTTCGAATTTTTCCAAACAAACTAGGCCCTCAAAAATTGATATGATTTTTGCCAAACCTAATTCAACACAAAAATTGAATTTACCACCACCTTTAGGGTCCTGGGATCCGGAAATAATTTTTATAAAAGGAGATTTTTATTATTTATAACAACTTTTCCCCTTAATCTTAAATTAACCAAAATCTATGTTTTATTTTTTGATTTTATTTTTAAAAAAACAAATTGAATCCAAGAAATTATGAGGTTTCCAAGTTTCCAAACATTGAAGTTTTTATTGAAACTTCTTCCAAAAGAACTAGTGTTAAAAAATTTTGAAAATTTAATGTCCCCGGTTTTGTGGAGGAATTTTGCCAGGAAAAGATTGTGGTCTTGAATCGGAAAGAAGATTGTTGAAAGGGTTAATAAACACAAGTGAAAGGTTTTCAAGTAAAGACACAACTGGAAAGGTATTTAATAAAAAAAGGATTTTGATGCTTAATTAATTGAAATGGGTGTTTCATTAAGATAATAACTTGTAAATATTAAGCCTTTAGTGTTGTAAAAAATTTCTCGGAAATTATTGAGTGTTAATTTCATTCATTGGAAAGTTAGGAATAAATATAAGGGTTGAATTTGAAGGGTAGTTAAATAAAAAACCTTTTAGCCAAAAATTTAAAAAGGTACAAATAAATTTTTAACTTTTGAATAAAATTATTTAGTTAGTACCGAAAAGGTTCATTGTAAGCTTTCGCCTAAAAGATTTTATGTTTAAAATGAAGACCCTTTGGGGTGGCAAGGAAGGTGTCCTTGAAGCCGAACCACTATAAATACTCGCGGTGTGGTTTTGTGCTTACTCTTACTCTTATCACTTTACATATCCTTATATGATTGTTTATTAACATCCAACACACACAACCAAATAGATTGACATAAGTCGATCAAAATAGTTTAAAAGGAAGTTTTAATTGGTAAAACTATTCAACCCCCTTCTAGTTTTCCACAGATCGAATATTTGTCTTTCAAATAGTAATGATTTGGTATGTGGATATGTGGTTGTATGTATGTGAAGTTGAGCTAAAACACCCATATAAATGGTATGTATTTGTGTAACTTTGAATCAGACGTGGTTTAGTATGTGTATTGATCCGAATGAATTTGGTTCAACTAGTAAGGATTTGTATTTGTGTGTCGTGTATCTCAGGGAGGTGTTTCAACTAGTAATGATTTGATGTGTATCTATGTATATGTGAATTGGTATGTATGTACCCATGTACCTGTGAATCAGTTTATATGTGAATTGGTATGATACGTATGTACCCGTATATCTTGACAATTTGAATAACTGATATGTATTCATGTATTTGTGTATATGTGTATTGATTTGAATATTTGTCTTTCAAATATTAATGATTTGTATATGTGGATATGTAGATTTTTATGTATGTGAAGTTGAGCCAAAACACCCATATAACTAGTATGTATTTGTGTAACTTTGAATCTGTACGTGGTTTGGTATGTATATTGATTTGAATGAATCTGGTTCAACTAATAAGGATTTGTATTTGTGTGTCTGTGTATATGTGCAGGTGTTTCAACTAGTAATGATTTGATGTGTATCTGTGTATATGTGAATTGGTATATATGTACCCATGTACCGTGAACTGCTTATATGTGAATTGGTATGGTATGTATGTACCCATTTACCTATGAATCCAGAGTTATTTATGTACATGTAAATCGATGTATCTCGTATATATGAGTCTGTGAGTTGCATTTGTATCTCAGATATTTGAAGTGTTTTTCCTCAGATATGTGTATATGTGAATTGGTATGTATCCATGCATTTGTGTATATGTGAATCATTGTGTATCCGTGTATCTACATGTATGTGATTCGGCATGAATATGTGTTTCAACTAGTAATGATTTATGTTGCTATAACATATGTATATCTATGATGTAAATGACACAAGAATGTATACATGGGCAATGTTTATGTTGAATCACCGATGAAGTCGATTTCGAGACACCATCTGGTAGTTGAATAAAAATAGCAGTTTGGAAAGCAGTTAAGGTATAAACACATCCCGATTGAGCAACTGATATACACACAAACCGAAGGCAGATGGATGTTTAAACTGAATTTTTTGGTTTTATACTTCACATCTATTGGAGAAGCAAATAAGAACGCTACTGTGAATTTAAGGTTTTTGAACTGTATCCAGGATGAAAACGATATCCATAGATTTGATTGGTGTACTATTACAATGTTATTGAGTGCCTGGTTAGGACCAAAAGAAGCTGGGTCAGGACTTCACATTACTACGTGCCTGTCATCGTTATGGTGGTATGCTAGTTATTATAATGTAACAGTTTTTTTTTTTTTGTTAAAGAAAAAAGTTGTTTTATATTGAAAATTGTAATGATCCCGCAGATTGTGTACGCCGACTGGATAAGCAAAAGTAGAGGAAATGGGCATGTTGAGATGCCTCTGGTAAACAATTGGACCGTTGACCTTTTAAACAAGCTAGAAGAAGATAGGTTAAGTCCAACGAATGTTGAGGTAATTATAAGTAGTTTTAAAAAAGTATTCGTAGAATGTATGTGTATAAAATAGAGTATCATTACCTTTTCCTAAAAAAAGTAGCCATATAGTGAATTTGCTGATGTGTTGATGTATCCCATAGTATACCAACCAAATAATTAAAACTAATATGTTGCTACATTTGTTCTTCGTTTGTATGCCAACTATTACCAATTTGATGTCCGTTTTGGCTGATATATCTATAGAATGATACACTTATGCATATGTTTGTTCAGATTCAAGCTGCAACTTTAAATGGTAAACCAGAAACAGATGTTTTATTTATGACTATCAAATATATGTAGATCGTGATGATTTGTTGTTGTACAAGTATAGTATATTAGGTATAAAGTAAAAAGTAGTGTTTTGTATACATTTGTATGTTTAACTTCTTGTGTAGCAGTGCTAATAGATTTATGATAAAAGAGTACACACGTTGATGTAAAAGATTACAAGATGTTCGAATTTCCATTTGATAGCACTATACACTTGTGTGTTTGATACATTTACAGTAAAATCTCTATAAATTAATACTCGATAAATTAATAACCTCAATAAAATTAATAATTTGTCCAGTCCCAACTTGGGACCAGTACAAATTTGGATCCCAATCGATAAAATAATAAGATAATAATTTTTTTGAAACCCCGGTGTATATATATTAGTCCCAACGAAACTATAAACTAATAATTACTAAAAATTTCATATATATATATATGTATATATATGTGTGTGTGAGAGAGATACACTTCAAAATCCTAAGATTTTTAGTAAAAAATGAATCCATAGTCACTTGTTTTTTGTTGAACTTCAAATCTATATTGAGTTTATCTTAAAATCTCCTTATTGCACTAAAGAGTTGGTGCGTTGTCTTCTCGTATTGCAACAAAAAGTGTAAATTTTATTTTCATAAAATGTGAATGTTAATTCATAAAATGTTAATTGGAACTTGTTTTTCAAATTTATTTCATCTCTAATGAGTATACATTGTAACTAGCTAGTATATTAGACTTGAAAATTTAATGGTCATACGTAAAACCTCTTTAAATTAATAAATTATTAATTTATCGATATAATAATATCTCGCTAAATTAATAAAATATCTCGGTCCCAACACCATTAATTTATAGAGGTTTTACTATACACATTTGTATGTATGTTAGTTCTGCTTAAAATATGCTATATAAATGTTAAACCAGAAGCACGTGTTTTGTGACTATAAGTTAATGGACTCTTGTGTTAGTTTGTACATTTGTATGCTGATGTGTCATTGATTTTCGATTGTAAAAACAGGAAGTTAAAAAGAAGGTAGTAGCCAAATTCAAGTTAGCGGGGGAGCTTATAGATGAGGTAGACGAGGACTTGGATGATTCGCTTGAACAAAATCCAGATTATGCAGAACTTGTTCAGTTGAAGGAGGTTCGAAATGTTTTGTTCCGAGCACGCGTGTATAGTGACCCCGCAAATGAAACTAAGAAGCCAACTGAGGAAGAGGATGATGGGGAATATTGTACTCCGGTAAAAGATGTACCAAATGCTTGGAGTTTCAAGGATACGAACGAGCCATTCCCGTTCACTCAGTTCTATGGGACACCATCTGCATATGTAGCATACAGTGAGCAGGTGTCAATAGAAAGAAGTAATAAAGAGAAACGGCTAAGAAGTGAGAATGTCAATGTTTCAAAGTTTGACTTAAACATAACACAACCTCCTGCAACACATGGCAGAATAGACGTTGTGTCAATGGTTGATGAATCAATGGATAAAGGGGAAGAGGTGCTGGAATTCCTACCCCTTTATTTCTCAAGACCTACCACATTGTGAATTGTTTACTCCTGAAAAATTAATAGTTGGTAGACAAGAATCAGGTGTGTCGAGAAACGATTCTAATAGTGCAATTACTCCGTACACCATTTGTGATGAATCACCCTTACAGACCACTCCTGAAGGATAAAAATACAAGGCCTAAACGTTATGTCAGACCAGGGGAAGTCTTATGTTCCCCGTACTTAAGAAGGGCATGTTCTTTGGCTATTGGTTTGTCCGGGCACGAGAAAAGAGCTACTAACTGTTTGTTTAGTGGTCGTTTCTCACAAACGTAAGTAAACGTGCATTGTTAATAACATGTTTTTACATATAACCTGGTGAAATTTTATGTTTATTCATTGTTATTTGTGTTATAGGGACATATTGTTCCAAAATGATTATGCATATGCACCGAGGGGCGTGTTTGAGAGCTTGTGCCCGGGTATAAAGATATCAAGTGAGGTGGTGGACATGTTCACAAAGGTCCTAAATCATGCTGAGAATTATCGTGATCCAAAGAAGCCGATGTCCAAGGTGTTCTGTGATACATCATTGCTGGTATGCATTATTTAACACATTAGTAGAATGTTAGATAGTAAGAATACGGGAACCTTGTTTTCAGAATCTTAATTATTTTTGTAAACTGTGATTAATTAAACAAAAAAAATAAAATTCATGGGAACAACATGAATGGGATGTAAATGATTCGGCAGACAAGAAAGTGAATGTAAAGGAGGCATGAGATAAATTAAGAAAACGCGTGATCAACATTTTGCGAAGGACAGTGTATCGGACTTTGGCTAATGTGGATTTGGTAAAATTCGCACCCTAAACGTATAATTATGTGATAATGATGCATAATTGTAATAATTATATGACTGCTATGAAATAGAATAATAATCTATGTGTATACTTTCATGTTGTAAGTGTTTTTCCCCATATACTTCCGTGCATCTCAAAAGGAATGAGGTGCATATACTGGATAATATGCTGTCAAATGTCACAGATGCATCAAAAGAAAACGGTGATCTAGTTGAATTTCTGGTACGTTTATCTACTAATAAAGTTACTCTAGTTTAACTAATATGCGTATAAATGAAGTAATAGGGTTCTGATACACGCACTGAAGCGACATAAATTGGACACTTTGTGGGATTCATGGGTGTTTTGGTTTACAAAAAAGGTTGTGTTGTCTTATAACCAAAAGGGTGTTTGGGTTATAATTTGGGGACGTTTATTGCAGAAATAATATTCTTTAAACTAACACCCGTAATTTTTAATCAATTGAACAAATCGCGAGGTATGAAGACTTCCTTTCATCCGAAAGTCATCCAGCACAGAGGTTCATGAGGAATGTTGATCGCAAGATCCTACAGTTGGGATGTATGACAAAACATAACGTCATTGGCTGTGGGGTTTTTACGATGCGACACATGGAGACATACCTCTTCGGCAGGGAAAGTGATGACCTTTGTGGTTTAAGAAGAGAAGGGAAGAATCAACATGTTAATACAAATAAACCGTAAAAACGTTTATTTATATTTACGATCTTCTAATGTTTTGTCATTAACAAACGTAAAATTATTTTAACGAAACAAATAGAATACGTAAATAGTTTGAGTTAATAGTTTCCTAACACACTTACGTTTTCACATAAAACATTAAACATGTATAAGTGATTTTATGATACATATGTACAACAACTAGTGTTTACATATTGGGTTAGCATATACTTAAACTAAGTATACTAAAATGGGTAAAAACATGTATATACTAAAATGGGTAAACACTAGCAAATGGTATTGACCCATAACCCATAGTTTTATATATACCACTTAACCATGTTCATTGTATCCTTAAGATACATTGTATCTAGAAAGAAAACCATGAATCAACCCATAACCCATGACCCATGACCCATAACCAAAAATACCCACGGGCAAAGAAGAGCGTTCCACGGATCCCTGGCTTTGTGCTAGCCGGATCTCTTGTGGTAAGGATCCGTGGGATCCGGGGAACAGTAGAGAATTTTCTCTATAAATAGAGAGCCATTTCTTCATTTCTACTCACCACTTTACACACATACTTCCCCAAGTATTATAACCCTCTAACCTCAGATCCAAGTGATATATGTAGTATGTCTTTTGTTTTTGTGTGATCTTCTAGGTTCCTTTTAAAGGCGAGATCAACACTTCTTGAAGATGAGCAAGCTCAAGTCCATGAGTTGCCATGCTTCGTCATCATCAAGACAACTAAGGTTCTCTTGTTGATAGTTCTTTCTTTCTCCATAGATATTGGGTTGAAGGCATTAGTGAAGAATGCCGAAAGTGTCAAGATGAAAGCATTAGTGAAAGGTGCTCATCATCCGTGTCAAAGCATTATTGAAGAATGCTAAAGGTGTCAAGACGAAGGCATTAGTGAAGGGTGCCAAGCGTTGTGTCTAAGGAATTAGTGAAGGATGCCGAAGAATCAAATCAAGTCGCATTTGGGAAGAATGCCTAGGTCGTATAATCGATGAGGTGCATCGTTATACATATAAGTATTTGTTTATTTCCAAGGATGGTGATATCCTTGATGGTGTTGTAACAAGGAGTGGATCTCCTTGATATTAGGTGTTGTGTTGTGAAGGGTAGTAGTTCCTCCATAGTAATGGAACTAGGTGCTTAGCCTAGTACCTAATAAAGGGTAGGCGACGTTATGATATGATTAGTTCTTCTTGGTGTGAAAGAACTCGGTGGTTAGCCTAGCACCATATAAAGGGTAGGCGACGTTGTCTTAGGTGTGGTTCGCCTTGGTGTGAAGGAACTCGGTATTTAGCTTTGTACCGTAAAAAGGTTAAGCGATGTTGTGAAGGCTTCTCCGCCATAAGGAGATTGGTGTAGTGTTTACGAACTCGAGTAGGTGACTCGGGAGTGGAGTAGGGCAAGGAAGGTGTCCTTGTAGCGAACCACTATAAATACTTGTGTCGGGTGATGTGCTTCTTACTCTTTATCTTTCATTACACGCTTATATATCTATCTATCAACGTCCAACATAAATGTACCAAATAGATTGACATAAGTCGATCTAAATATTTAAAATGAAGTTTTAAATTGGTAAAACTATTCAACCCCCCCCTCTAGTTTTCCACAAGGAATATAAAGAAACCAAACGCCGTCGTCACATATGAACCCTTGATATGTGATTCATCAAAACCCGTCATCCAAAAAAAATCTTCATCTAATACCTCCAAACTATTTTTTTGTAAGCTAGTTTATAAGCCTACTTCAAAAATAATGCCAAACAACCCCTTTTTTGTCCACAGTAGCCGGATCCCTCTAGTTGTACTAGCCGGATCCCAAATACAAGGGATCCGGGAACTGTGGAATGTAACTCACTATACGCTTTCAAAAAAAAATCATGCATCTTTTCCTCTACTCACATAACACAAAAACGACTAAACCACTGATTTCATCCTCATTGGATTCCATACTCTCAAGTATTCCTTCCTAGAACACCATTGTAAGTAATTACATTAACTTGTTCTAATTTTCATCATCCTCATTCTAGGGTTTATGGTTTCACAAATCTTTGATCAATTAGTTTAATTAAGGTTTTTCAAAACTAATCATGAAAAGGGGCTTTTAACATAACTAAGTTCACATTGTGTTCACAACTTTGTTAATACAAATCAAAACCATAAACCCACCACAACTAATTTTACCTAATTGAAAATTTTGTGTTTTTAGGACCAACCATGCCTAAAGCCACTCAACAAGATCATCATGATACCGTCCATTACCTTACTCATTATTATCGAAATGAGGAATTCTCAAAAACCGACCGCAAGGTCTTCAAAAAGCTCGAAAAACGACTTATCCACGAAGGTCGTGTAATCAAGGAATGTTTCCTTGAAGATACCGACATTCGTCAAGTCTTCTCGGCAATCAATTTTGATTTTCTTCTTGACATTGATGAACAAATTTGTCCGGTCTTCATCTTTGACTTTTATAGAAGCATTAGGATCATTCGAAACGTCGATGATAGCATTTCAATCGCTTTCATCGTCAATACACGAAAACTCCTTCTTCCTCTCAACACCTTTGCTCAAATTCTTCGCATTCCTTGTGAAGGAATTTGTATGTACTCTCAATATTGGGAAATCAATACTCAAAACCTTGCACTTGATTCTAAACCAATGTACCATACTCCTCTTGATGAACCCGAAACCATCCGAGACACCATTTTCAAAATAAGAGCCGACCAATCTCGTTTCGACTGAAACAAGAAACTCATTAACCGTAATCCTTTTCAAATGGAACTTTTCGAAATCCATCCCATGTATAGAAAATGGGAAGAAATTCTTAGGGAAAACGTCATAAGCCTAGTTGGAAACAAAGATCATCCAAACGCATGTCTTGTGCAAATGATCTATTGTCTTATCCACCATAAGCCATTTAATCTCGCCTATTACATGGTAAGGAGAATGGCTGGGGTATTCAAAGCTTCCAACATGGTACTTCCATATGGTATGCTCCTAACACGACTTTGTAAGTATGTTAGTGCATTGCAACCATCCCCTATCAACAATGATCATTTCCTTGCCGATCATGTAATGGTACCTCTTACCAAAATACCCTCTAAATGCTTCAAGGTCAATGGAAAGAGACCTAAAGCTCTCTCGACTCTCGGAAGGAGAAGAAGAAAATGAAGAAGAAGATGTCAATTTATAGCCAACATCAAATTGGAACCCTTTGATTACTACGAACAACTTCCAACCATTCCAAACGAAACCGCGGAATTCAAACAATTGAGGGGCATGATTCAAAACCTTGCTTACAACCTCACTAAGCGGTCAAAAAGGAAAAGAAAGGATTGATGAAAGAGACAATAGGAATATGATTATTTTCTTTTATGTTTATGTATGAATGATTACGTTTTAGCACTTTGGTTTGTGGTAATTTGGATATTGTTACTTTATCATGTTTCTATAAGTGGTGCTTTGTGATAACCTGCTTGTTCTTATTGCTTTATTTAACAATTTATTAGTGTGCAAATTCTGCACATCAATTCTGTGAAGATTCTAATCTGCAGATGCCGGATCCCTAGGATTAGCCTAGACGGATCCCTTCCTTAAGGGAACCATGGGATCCGTGACATCAGATCAACAAAACAGCATCCCTTACATCAAGATAGCTTTCTAGATAACATCACATCAGCTAAACATATGATATTAGAACCCAACTAAGCCCACTTCATGGATGAGAAAGGCTTAGACTCATTTATGGCTTAATTAAGATCCTAGTCAAAATGCCTCTTGATTTATCAACACATCAAATCTCACCATATTTCCGCTTCAACACTCACAAATTGTTTCTTATCTTTTAAAACACTTAGGTGGATATATTGAACAAATTTAGGAAATTGTTTCTAGTCATCTCTATCTCAAAATGGGTCAAGAATCAAGCTTTTTAATTCTTTTGATTTTTAAAGATTTTTCAAATTTCACCTCAAGCTTAAATCTGATCACTATGATCATTTATTATGACTTGACACCACCAAAACTCTTAGTGTTATTCTTGGACATCCATTGGTAGTCATCTTGTCCCATCTCCTTTCCATAAGAAGCAATCATTTGCTATAACACTTATTACCTTTGATCATTCAAGTACCCTCTCATCTTTAAACACTTAGCTGAAACACTCAAAATGAGATAGGCTTTAGCTCATAGAAACCTCATTTCAAACCTGTCATAACTGCTGAGAGCCGGATCCCTAGGATTAACCTAGGCGGATCCCTCCAAGGAAGGAACCGTGGGATCCGGGTGACAGTTTATGTCTAATATTGCTAAAACAATCATTTCAACTCATCTTCCTAACTCAAACACTCCATCTCATCTTAAATGAGTTCCTAGATCAGTGAAACTCTGAACCTCAACCTTGTGCATCTTAATCATCACATTTTCAAGAATCTTAGTGGCTTAAGTCTAAAATGCATTTGCCAAGCTCTTCCCTTTATAAGCCATATTGCTGAGAACACTTTAGTCATCAAACACAAACACAATTATCAGCAATTACAACCATCTTCCTTAGTCATTTCATCATGAGAAAGGCTCCTAGTGCTAACTCATCCACTCAAGAACCACCCAAGAAACTTGCTAGGATCATACACGTTTCCTCAACCGAATCATCTCGGTTAAGTCCACAAATGCTAGGATTTCCCTACACCAAGGAAACCAATCAAACTAATCCCCAAGAAGATTGTTCCCACTAGGATTTCACCCTCCACAACTCAACCAACATCATTAGTGCCTAGAGCCACCTCACAATCATCTCCACATTCTCACAATGTAGAAGACTTACCTCCTTGGCCATCTTATCTTCCACCACTACCAACAAATTCACTTGAAAAGGGTGAGCAACAAAATCAAAGTGTTAAATCAACACTTGCTCCAACATCAAACTCTCTCATTCCCCCCAATAGTCCATTTTGTATTATGAGAAGACATCAAAGGCAACCACCCGACCACATGGAATTTGATGCTTCTTTACCTCCACCCTCAAACATTATAGATCCATCACTTAATGAGCCTCTACCAATTCTTCCTTCATTTGAAGATCCTCAACCCATTTCACTTGAACTTCAACTTCAAGAAAATCAAAACCACGACAAGGATTGCTATCATTGTAAACATGTTGAAAGGTTGATACATGAACTACGTGAAGAGCAACGTTTCATGTTTTATCACCTCCTCGAAGGTTTCGAAGGGGTCAACAAGCCTAAACTACAATGAGCATCATAAGTCACAAGCTCAAACTTAGAATGTTTAGGAAACCTATCTCATTTTTTATCATCATTAAGCTTTTAGTTGAATCTAGAGTTTGGGTAACTCATTAGCATTAGTAGCACTTATATGGCTAGTTCATTCTCTTAGTTTTAGAGATTTGGTTGATCATCTCTTGTTTTTATTGAATGAATATCTATATGCCATAACTGTTATGTGCTTTATGGGTTGTGCTTGATATATCATATACTACCTCACATATTCGTTAGCATTGATTGAAACACTCTCATTGTTGAAGAAACTCACAACGCATGACCGGATCCTCCAAAATGCCTAGACGGATCCCTTCAAGAAGGGAACCGGGGATCCGTGGATCAAGCACAAACTTCTACTAACTTGAGTTTATTTGCAGGAAATTATGCATTATACTCTTGTTTTCTAACCTTTACTTTGTAGATTTTCAAAATACACATGAAGATTTTGACACCATAAAGCTAGGGGGAGCTTTGTGTCAAACAATATTGCAAAAACATTTGCAACTTAATCCGATTTTGGACTATACTTCAGACACCCCATTGCAACTTTGCAATCTTCAAGGGGAGCAAGTTTTCACTTAGATTTAACCATTTGCAAACATAATTGCAAACACAATTAGTTTACTTTACGTCATGTCCTAGACGCCTTTCAAAGGGATGGACTCGTCGAGGGGAGTTAAGATTAGTACCATTCCCGTCACTTGCTCTCTTTACATTTTTACATATTTTTTAAATTGTGTTAGTGTTGGGAATTACAAGTTTGAGTTGATAAAGACAAAAGAATGAAACAAGAGGACTTAATATGACAAGAAGGAAACCTACTAAAAGATGGAAGGACTTGCTTGCAATGGAAGTTTTATTATTTAGTCCTTATCCTCTAGTATATAAAGAGGACATAGGTGTAGTTTTTAAAAAGTCTTCCAATAATGTAGTCGACTAAAAGGTGTGTTTAGCCCAGGCGTTGGGGAGAACGCCTAGGGTATTAGATTTAGATTAGTGTGTCCTAGGCGATGGTTCATTGTAAACGCCTAGGTTATTAGTTTAGTTATTAGGCAATCGGTATTATTTTTTTTGGTCGATCATTAAATCTCGTGTTATATATTCTCGAGTTAAGTGTAATTGATTCTATTTTTAAAAGACAAATATTGGTCCCTATTTTGATTGGATATTATGTTCGTACTTTCTGATGATTGGTCGAGAATAGTATAATATGCATCGAATATTATGGTGATGGTGAAAGTTTAATATTATTTGTTATCATCCATGGACATTGTGATCACGTGGGTGAAAGAGACATATTAGTTTGATCGTTGTGATTGGTCGGTGAGGTCACCGTCATTTGATTATCTCTACTGAGTTGCTATAGACGAGGTACTGGTCGGTGGGGTCAACATGTTTATTTAACTCATTACAAGCTGCTTTAGACAAGACGAGAATATTAATGAAGATATATTGGTTCATGGGATGTTGACTTCACGTGATATTACATCTACGCATGGGAAAAGTGATTGGTTAAATTGATGAATGTTTTGCTCATGATCTTTTAAAGCATCGTATATTGAAGTTTAAAAGTCTTCGCTTCGAATTTATGCAAAAGTATCACACCAAATTTATTTGGCTTCAAGATATCAAAGCATCGCCGGAGGTTTTGAAAGTCTTGTTACACAAAGCATCTTGCTTGCTCAAGGTCTTGCTCAACGCAGAAATCGCTTGGTGTTTTATGAAAGTCTCGCAGCTATTTCAAAGCACCGCAGATTTTGATGAAAATCCGCTCCTTCCCAATGTCTTGCTCATGGTTTATTACGAGAAGATTTGGAATTAAGGGAAGTCGAGCATGATTTTGGATGACACACACGTAGAGGTTATTTGGTTCATACAGGAAGAAGTTTTATTCTTAAAAGGATTTAAAAGGCTTGTTATGGAGATTTATTGAAGAATTGATTACTGAAGAGGATTATTTATCACTTATTTGAAGGTGAAGTGAAATTGTTGATTTGTGTTCTTATCATCTAGCTTGTTGAATCTAGCAATGTGTGATTTTCTTATAATGCTCTATGCACATTGTCTATCACTTGAAGGAGTTACATTGTAGTGCTCAAAGTGTCTCATACTAGTTGAGGATTCTTTTCAAGGATTGCGGTCTACTTATATTGGTGGTTCGTATAAGTATGGAGTTCCGTGGATAGTAAACGATTTAAGACGCAAGTTTGGGAAATTTTACTTCTTCATCAAGTTCGTTATATTTGGTGTTCTTCACAAAGTGATCATTACAAGGAGCTTCGTGATTTTGAAGAATCAAGAAGATGGTTAACATATGGTTTTTAGGAGAAGCTTATTGTTAAAAGTTTAACCATCTACATGCATCACCAAGGGAAGTTTTGATTTTTACTATTGTTGATCATTATTACTACTCGCTAGTTGAAGTTTTCTATTGTTTTGGATCCATTTTTCCTATGGTGCGTAATGGTGGGTGATTTGAAGCATTGAAGTCTTAGATTGGAAGTATGATATTGGTTCGTGGTGGTCAAGATCATTATTTGCATACATTCCCTATTTGAATAATAACAAAAAGGGGAAGAGATGTTTGAGTGACGTGGCATGGATTAAGGGAAGACAAAGGAAGGCATACTTGTTTTCATTCATGGTGAGATCCCCGATCTCAACTTCGCTACTGCCTCTAGGGAAGTTCAGACAAGAATGGTTTGTCATTATCAACTAGGGGAAGATTGTTGGGAATTACAAGTTTGAGTTGATAAAGACAAAAAGAATGAAACAAGAGGGACTTAATATGACAAGAAGGAAACCTACTAAAAGATGGAAGGACTTGCTTGCAATGGAAGTTTTATTATTTAGTCCTTATCCTCTAGTATATAAAGAGGACATAGTGTAGGTTTTTAAAAAAGTCTTCAACAATGTAGTCGACTAAAAGGTGTAGTTTAGCCTAGACGTTAGGGAGAAAACGTCTAGGTATTAGATTTAGATTAGTGTGTCCTAGGCGATGGTTCATTGTAAACGCCTAGGTTATTAGTTTAGTTATTAGACGTGTTCCTATAAACGTCTAAGATTAGTTCTTTTAACACTTTTTAACAAAGTTTCGACAAATTATCTTTGGGGAGAAGAAAGTAAAACACTTTTGTTTCGACAAATTCAAACTTTCACTTTACAATTTTAGCTTTTCCTTAAAATAATTTTATGTTTTGTCATCAACAAAAAGGGGGAGATTGTTAATACAAATAAACCGTAAAAACGTTTATTTATATTTTACGATCTTCTAATGTTTTGTCGATAACAAACGTAAAATCATTTTAACGAAACAAATAGAATACGTAAATAGTTTGAGTTAATAGTTTCCTAACACACTTACGTTTTCACATAAAACACTAAAACATGTATAAGTGATTTTATGATACATATGTACAACAACTAGTGTTTACATATTGGGTTAGCATATACTTAAACTAAGTATACTAAAATGGGTAAAAACATGTATATACTAAAATGGGTAAAAACTAGCAAATGGTATTGACCCATAATCCATGGTTTTATATGTACCACTTAACCATGTTCATTGTATCCTTAAGATACATTGTATCTAGAAAGAAAACCATGGATCAACCCATAACCCATGACCCATAACCAAAAATACCCATGGGCAAAGAGGAGCGTTCCACGGATCCCTGGCTTTGTGCTAGCCGGATCCCTTGTGGTAAGGATCCGTGGGATCCGGGGAACAGTAGAGAATTTTCTCTACAAATAGAGAGCCATTTCTTCCTTTCTACTCACCACTTTACACACATACTTCCCCAAGTATTATAACCCTCTAACCTCAGATCCAAGTGATCTATGTAGTATGTGTCTTTTGTTTTTGTGTGATCTTCTAGGTTCCTCTTAAAGGTGAGATCAACAATTCTTGAAGACGAGCAAGCTCAAGTCCATGAGTTGCCATGCTTCGTCATCATCAAGACAACTAAGGTTCTCTTGTTCATAGTTCTTTCTTTCTCCATAGATATTGGGTTGAAGGCATTAGTGAAGAATGCCGAAAGTGTCAAGATGAAAGCATTAGTAAAAGGTGCTCATCATCCGTGTCAAAGCATTAGTGAAGAATGCTAAAGGTGTCAAGACGAAGGCATTAGTGAAGGGTGCCAAGCGTTGTGTCTAAGGCATTAGTAAAGGATGCCGAAGAATCAAATCAAGTCGCATTTGGGAAGAATGCCTAGGTCGTATAATTGATGAGGTGCATCGTTATACATATAAGTATTTATTTATTTCCAAGGATGGTGATATCCTTGATGGTGTTGTAACAAGGAGTGGATCTCCTTGATATTAGGTGTTGTGTCGTGAAGGGTAGTAGTTCCTCCATAGTAATGGAACTAGGTGCTTAGCCTAGTACCTAATAAAGGGTAGGCGACGTTGTGATAGGATTAGTTCTCCTTGGTGTGAAAGAACTCGGTGGTTAGCCTAGCACCGTATAAAGGGTA
The DNA here is from genome assembly GCA_022545495.1 of Chrysanthemum lavandulifolium. Lineage (NCBI taxonomy): Eukaryota > Viridiplantae > Streptophyta > Magnoliopsida > Asterales > Asteraceae > Chrysanthemum > Chrysanthemum lavandulifolium. Next base: position 210,752,666 of record CM040239.1, read on the forward strand.
GGCGACGTTGTGTTAGGTGTGGTTCACCTTGGTGTGAAGGAACTCGGTATTTAGCTTTTTACCGGAAAAAGGTTAAGCGACATTGTGAAGGCTTCTCCGCCATAAGGAGATTGGTGTAGTGCTTACGAACTCTCGAGTAGGTGACTCGGGGAGTGGAGTAGGGCAAGGAAGGTGTCCTTGTAGCCGAACCACTATAAATACTTGTGTCGTGGTGATGTGCTTCTTACTCTTTATCTTTCATTACACGTTTATATATCTATCTATCAACGTCCAACATAAACAGCCAAATAGATTGACATAAGTCGATCTAGATATTTAAAAGGAAGTTTTAAATTGGTAAAACTATTCAACCCCCCCCCCTTCTAGTTTTCCACACAACAATATCAACTAGATGAACTCCGTAAGAAGTATGCTGCAAAAATACTGTTTTCGGACATAAAAAAGAAGAAAAGCAAAGGTTGGAGGCTGCTTCATTTGAAACAGTTAAGGCGCGTTTTAGGCATATGCTTTAGTGTCTGCCTGCTGAAGGTGGTTTGCAGTTACTTTGTTTTGAACAATGGGTTTGTAGTTACAGTAGTGGTATGCAATTAGGTTCTTTTGTGTTTCATAACGGATGGTGTAGCACCGATTCCAAACATGTGTTCTTTTGGGTCCACAGATCAGTTAAACTGATGTATAGCAGTACCTTGAATATCTTTTACGCAATTATCTAATTTCACTCTAATGTTAACTTTGCTTCATTTATAAAATACTATAATTGGATACCTGAATGTAGCTTATGATGTTGAAAAATGATGATGTACCAAGTATGAATACCCTTTATTGCAAACTTATTGTTGTTGTTTAGCATACACAAGGTTCATGAATAAGTTGTTTGTGAGTAAAAATAGGAACTGATATGTATGTTGAGATTTGCAGTTTAAGCAACTGTCTTAACCAAACTGTTTGGTAAGTAGGTTTATGTCAAGTATGTCGAGGTATGCAGTTAAGTTTCAGTGTTCACCTAATTGTTTGGTCTTGAAAACTGCTTCGGTGGTTTAAGTGTATTTGACGCATTTGGTCAGCCAAAGTTTAAAAACCAACAGGCCATAACCAATTTGCAGCAACATGTGTTGAGATGGTACAAAACCAGATTGACAAAGAATATTTTCTATAATAAACTTGTCTAACCCAATTTGGAAAAGTGTTTGTTTAGATGGTACAAAACCATTTTGACAACCAGTTTGACGAAAATACAAACTTGCTGAAACCCAAAAAAGATGTGGTTAGCAAAGTACAGGTTTATATGGGTGTTTGGTTCAGGGCACGTACAAGTATCGGGGGGTCTTTGGTTCTTCGCAACTATAATTCACAAATAAAAATACCGATTCATAGAAACAAAAGAGCCATGAAAACACACATGAACCTCGAATATTATTTTCATGCTACATGATAAACAATTGGAACTTACTTACACCAATAAAATGAACTTGTGCAGAAAAAAACAGTTGTAATCTGTTAACATAAGGTTGCTGATTCACGCTCCATTTTGTGTTAGTGTCAGCAAGAATAAAATAAAGAAACATGTATAATTAGGTAGGATGTATCATAAAAAGGTAAGAAAAAGCGACATATACCGCATATACCAGTAAAAAACAATCTGGGAATACCATTTTGCTGATAGGAACTAATTGTCCCAAACGCCCATTTTGCTGATAGTAAATTATTAGGAGTTTGGTGACCCATAAAAAACACAACCACTTATCATTTTTTTATCTCATGGTACATGGTAAATACTGAGAACCAATAACAAAAAAAAGCACACCACAAATGAATAATGAGATTTAAAAGTACTGATATTCAATAACAAAAAAATATTGAGATTCAAAAATACAAAAAGATACACAGATAAGAATACAAAGATACACATACACAAAATACTGAGAACCAATAACAAAAAAATGCACACCACAAATAAAATACTGGGATTCAAAAATATTAATATTCATTAGCAAAAAAAGACTGAGGTTCAATAATCAGACTGCATTCCATTAAAATGATTCAGAAACACAAACATGAGTACAAAAAACCAATAAAGCAAAGGATTGATATTGTTTTGAAAGTAAAATAAAAGACAAAGAGTTATTCTTCAACAACGTTGGAATCGTCCATGGCTTCATCCAAATCTTGCTTATTTTTGGGACAGTTGTGAGAATCATTGTAGCCATACGTGTCACAGTAGCTGCAATGACGCGGAGTCTTGTTTGTCTGAATCATAGCTATCTTAGCCTGTGTTTGATGCGTCTTCAACGAAACAAATCCTTTATTGTGACATTTAGGGGCAACGATATTAACCTCCAAAGGTTCCTTGACACCAAGCGCAGCAGCATACCCTTTTTGTTCATTTTAGGGGCGTTTGGTATATCGAGTTTCACTTGTTCTAGTAATGAAGCAAGGTCGTCCTTGTAAAGGTGAAGCTTCTGAATGTCAGTCACCAAACGAGTAACAAAATCTTCAACACTACCATATATATCCCGTATAACAACATTGACACATTCAACCGGATTTGACGGGCTAACAACATCCGTGGACCTACGCACGGTCTTGATAGGCAAAGCATTCTTTGACCATCTTCGCTGCAAGTATTTTCTAGGAAAATGGTACACCTTGGACAACCTAAGAACATAGAAAATATGGTGACATAACAACCCATAACACTAGTTGATAAGGTTTTAAAAGGTACCTTTTTGAGGGGTCATTTAAGCCCTTATTTGATCACTTTTGTATCCGTTATTGCTTAATATCGCTCCTTTTCACTTTTAGGTCTCTTGAAGGCAAAATGCTGGAATGATGCTTATTTGGACAAAAGGCGCGAATATACGAAGAAAATGGCCAAAGTCGAATCGAGACACTCAAAGTCATTGAAACATAAGGCGACGGCGTCCATCAGATATCTGCGACGCCGTCGGAAGGCATTTTCTGACGGCTCGTGGCTTAAATTGCATGTTTTCAAGGGACGACGCCAGTTCTAAAGGAATAGGCCGTCGCTACTCGGGACGCCTAGATTTGATCCAGACGGCGCCGAGATTAAAGGGACGTCACACGAATAAGGTGGCGCCGCCACAAGCTAATCAAGTCACTGACATCGCCAAGTAGCGATCTTGTTTTGGCCATAACTTTGCATACGAACTCGGTTCGTGTGATTCAAAGCCCACGCGACCGAACGAGAAAATCTACAGTCCGGTGAAAAAGATGTCGCGACGCTCGTCACTCTTTAGGTGTGACGCCGTCACTCTTTCTTGCCGACGTAAAATCTGCCATAAATATAACATTATAACTTCACTTTTTGCAAGCCCTAAACCCTAAGTCCGATTCTAGGGTTTAGGTAGGTGTTTTCCAAGAACTTAAAGGGTTCCTAACACTCTATAAACATTGTGTGTTGGTTTGTTTGTTAATCCAATCCTATGGTATGTCTTCAATTATCATAATTGTTGCTTGCTCTTCATTAATTATGCTTGGCTAATTCATCTAGTGTTTGCTTATGATTGTGTGAAACTTGTATATAATTAATTAGATCTTATTGATTTCTTAGTGATGCTTGTGTCTATCTTCATCATTAGGTCGTGACAATTTCAATGAGTCTAATTGGTTTAGTTTATAATTCTTGCATCCCACTGCCTCTTGTTTGATTGGTTGTCTCTTATCTTAATTGTAATTGGCTTAGGAAGTGCGACTAGGCTATCGTTGTGTTTAACACTTGATAAATCCTTGATAGTTTATGAATGACTTGGTGGATTTCGTTTACTAAATCAAAGATAACCTTAAAGTTAGTTTATGAATGAATAAGTGGATTTTGTTTACTACACTTAAAGGTGAATTCAAAGAGTTAGGGAGAAAACGCATACCCTATAACCTTAGACACACAACGCAACTAGGAATAAGGACGTGACAATTCAACCATCAATAGGACGTAACAATTCAAGAGGTAGAATTGGATAGCTAGCAAGGAGTAATACATCATAAGTAGATACGCTTCACGCATCTTGGTAGATCCCTTAGTTAGTTAGTATATTTTGGAATAGTTGGCTAGCAACTAATTCCACCCCCAAATCCAAACCCCGAGATTTGTACCTTTCCATTCCATAAAATATAAAAATACAAAATAATCATCCTCACCTTTAGACTTAATTCGACATACAATTCACCCTAACGACACTATTCCCTAGAGAACGATATCAATGCCCGTGGCTTACCCTAATTACTACACTACAACGATTAGGTTCAACGCCTAGGGTGTTATAAAACTTGCTCGAAGAAAAGGAAGTTCCTTTGACCCCGAACGACGCTGTAGCGTTATCAAGTTTTGGCGCCGCCGCGGGAATAGTTATTGTTTAGGCTTGATTTCTATCTCGCTTAGGTCTACTCACAAGATTCCTATCAAGTGAGATTTTTTTTTCTTTTATTAGCTTCCTCGTAGTCTATCCCCTTCTTTGTGCCTTTGTTCGTAAAACTTTTCCATTGACTCTTCCGTTCACCATTATGGAGAACGCGAATCCACTATATCCGCGATTAGGTTTATTCGTAAGAAATTATGATATTACCAAAGTGGATTATTCAAGATGGTGGGAAGAAAGTAACCAAGTCCATAAACCTTTGAGGATTTCACCATTCCATCAAGCCCACAAAATACCTCATCTAGTGAAACCTATGCTTCGCTTGATCCTTCACCTAGGATAGACTTTCGTGAACAACCTCCGTGTTTAGAAACTATTTTAGTGAGGCCCTTAGGAGAACCCACCAAATTTATGAAAAGTTTATGGTAAGCAACCAAGCATTAAACCATAAGTTGGATCAATTACTAGAGTTGGTTTCATCACGACCTAAGGAAATAATACATGACGAGCATATAGATGATGTAGATGTGATTGAGGATAAGGTGATAAGTCTAGACCCACAAGGTATCCCACAAGTCCCACCATCATTTAAGGCATACACACCACACGTGACTTACCCGGAAGTAGTAGGAGAGACTTTAGGAATCCCAATGGAGGTAGAACATTTGAACCAAACGCAACTAGAGAATATAGGTTTGAATACTTGTAGTCTCAGTCTTATTCTTAGTTCTAGGAATTTCCTAGTGTTGATGAGCGGAACCTCAATCTTTACTTCCATCCTTAAATAAACGAGGAACCGACCCACCCATCAACCAATTTAGTCCGGTAGTTTTAGGATGAAGGAAGCCATTCACACACCCCTTCACCTCACGTGGCATATTTCCACCCTAAGGGTGTGTATCGCTACTATCACCCGCACTTGAACTTAAGTGTAGGGAAAACTTCCCTTTATCCTGTTAAATAAGGGTAGAGTCGCTCGTGACTCGAACAAAACAAGCGCTTCTTGGGAGGCAACCCATGTATATTTGTTTTTCATTTTCATTTGTGTGTCGTATATCTTTCATTGATTGTTTATTCTCATGTTTAAATTTGTAAAAATGCTTTATTTTGTTTTTAACCTCGCCTTTAATTACATATAAAGGTATTTTACATAAGGGATAAGTGTAGGAGGATTACACACGTTTTCAAAAGAAACGTGAACATGAGAATTACAATTATTTAAAAGATATACATGTGTGTTTGTTCGAGTCAAATGCTTGTATCGAGTCATAATGGATGTTATTGCAGAAATTTTCCAGATTTTAAAGATAAAATTTTCCAATTTTTCCGTAAAATCGCAGCACCGGTCATTATGATAACTTTGACGGGCGTCAGTCGCAACAGACGCGTCGGGAGGAGTAGAAACAACTTCTAACTTTTCGTTTTACGTTACTTGTAAATTTCGGAATTTTCCGGTCCTAATTTTCTAGAAAATCGCAAACATCCATTCCACAAGCATTATATCTTATCTAAGTCTGGAATTACATCTTGTTGTGATTTTTCTTTGTTCGGTTTGATGCGTTGGGTTGTTTGTTTTCTTCAAGTGTGCGTGTTTTGTTTAACAAGAAGAAGATACATAAGTTTGGAAGGAGCTTTTCACGCATAATTCTTCTTGAAAAGATTTAACCACCACTTTTCACGGATCCTACCGAGCTAATCGTCGGGAGTATTAGTTTCTTTCGTTTTTAATTACTTTCCATTATCATAACTTTGATGCTTTCGGGGAACATTGGGGACAATGTTCAGTTTAAGTGTAGGGAGGGAAAATAAAACGGGAACTTTGAAACTATGCTTATCCTTGATTATTTGCTTTGTCCAAATTGCATTTGCGTAATAAACCATGAGAAAATGTCGGTTAGGGTAATTTTGGCACCAAATTTAAAATTTTTCATGACATATAGGAGTGGGCCATTAGTCTTAACAAAAGCGTCTCACGGATAGGAAGTTGCATGACTAGCACAAAAACCCTTTACCACCCAAATTCCACCCAAAATGTGAGGATCGCCTCTTAGATTAGTAGGAATTAAAGCATTCATCTTCAATGCTTAGAGTGTGAACCGGTAGTATATTAGATTCTAGAACTTGTTTTGTGATGCATTCCGAGATCGCTAGTGAGACTAAACTTGTGTAGTTAGGAATAACTAAATGATAAGAGGCATTAGGATAAACCCTTGTTTGATACCGTAATATAATTACTTCTTCCACCTCGGTTGAGTAATTCCCCCACCCTTTGCGTTGTACTCATCTTTAGTACACGATACCCCTAGTTAACCCCTCGAGCCTATCCTTTTCGCGGTTCTCGTGATGTTTCGTTTTTCCGGAATATCAATGAAGAGAATTGTTTACACCCCACCCCAAATATACACCCAAATCGCCTTAGCCTACCCTTTATTGCACTCACTTTTAGTGCAAATTTATGTTATCACCTAAAACCCTTAGTTCAATTATCCGTTGCTTGCATGAGTTGCTAAGTCGAGTCATATCCTTTGTATACGCTTTGGGATGATTGGGATTCATGGGAAAAGTTAAAGTTTATGAAATATAGGAAGAGAACGTTAAACTCAAATTCCCTTTGTTTGCATAATAATGTACTCCAAGTGTTTTGATCTTTTCAATTCGGGTCAAATTAGTGTTAGAGTAAAAAAACTCAAGTGTAGGGATGTGTCTATAAATCCCTATCATTTTGATGTACCGTAGAGGATGGTAGAGTAAAAGTGTATAAAAAAAAAAAAAAAAAAAAAAAAAAAATCCGAAAAATATAAAAAAAAAAAAAAACACCATACGGCTACCATCCTACATCTATCTTTTAAATTATGTTTGTTTATTTTCGTTGCCTAGAGTTTTAGAGTGTCGAGTCTTGGCTTAGCAACGCCATTCTTCGTATACTTGCAACATAGAGATTTTTGACTATCCACCACTAAATAGCCTATTCCACCAAACCCTTCATTTCCCTACCGTAAGCCTAACATTACAACCCTTTAAAAGACCTCTTTGATAGTCTTTCCTAGGTGCTTACGCCAAAGCGACGGAGGTTTGATCTATTCTCAAGCCTATGGTAATCTATGTACTAGGACCGGTTAATGAGTGTTTATCTTCCATTTCCGATTTGTTATATTTCATATATACACCGAGAGAGATGTGAGTATCCAAACACCCCATGTGAGGTGCTAGAATGTAATTTTCGTGCTTGTTATGACTTTCATGGGGCTTATATGTGTTGTGGACCGCTTTTGAATGGATGCTTCATGACCCCTAACTTATAAATTAATTGGCTAAAAGCACATTTGCTTGAGGACAAGCAAATACCAAGTGTAGGGATATTTGATAAGGTTTTAAAGGTACCTTTTGAGGGTCATTTAAGCCCTTATTCGATCACTTTGTATCCGTTATTGCTTAATATCGCCTTTTCACTTTTAGGTCTCTTGAAGGCAAAATGTTGGAATGATGCTTATTTGGACAAAAAGGCGCGAATATACGAAGAAAATGGCCAAAGTCGAATCGAGACACTCAAAGCTGCTTAAACATAAGGCGACGGCGTCATCGCATATCTGCGACGCCGTCGGAAGGCATTTTGCGACGGCTCGAGGCGAAATTGCATGTTTTCAAGGGACGACGTCAGTTCTAAAGGAATAGGTCGCCGCTACTCGACGGCCTAGATTTGATCCAGACGGCGCCGAGATTAAAGGGACGGCGTCACGAATAAGGTGACGCCACAAGCTAATCAAGTCACGACATCGCGTAGTAGTCGATCTGTTTTGGCCATAACTTTTGCATACGAACTCGGATTCGTGTGATTCAAAAGCCCACGCGACCGAACGAGAAAATCTACAACCGGTGAAAAAAAGATGTCGCGACGTCACTCTTTAGGTGTGACGTCACTCTTTGCCGACGTAAAATCCTATAAATATAACATTATAACTTCACTTTTGCAAGCCCTAAACCCTAAGTCCGATTCTAGGGTTTAGGTAGGTGTTTTTCAAAGAACTTAAAGGGTTCCAAACACTCTATAAACATTGTGTGTTGGTTTGTTTGTTAATCCAATCCTATGGTATGTCTTCAATTATCATAATTGTTGCTTGCTCTTCATTAATTATGCTTGGCTAATTCATCTAGTGTTTGCTTATGATTGTGTGAAACTTGTATATAATTTATTAGATCTTATTGATTTCTTAGTGATGCTTGTGTCTATCTTCATCATTAGGTCGTGACAATTTCAATGAGTCTAATTGGTTTAGTTTATAATTCTTGCATCCTACTGTCTCTTGTTTGATTGGTTGTCTCTTATCTTAATTGTAATTGGCTTAGGAAGTGCGACTAGGCTATCGTTGTGTTTAACACTTGATAAATCCTTGATAGTTTATGAATGACTTGGTGGATTTCGTTTACTAAATCAAAGATAACCTTAAAGTTAGTTTATGAATGAATAAGTGGATTTTGTTTACTACACTTAAAGGTGAATTCAAAGAGTTAGGGAGAAAACGCATACCCTATAACCTTAGACACACAACGCAACTAGGAATAAGGACGTGACAATTCAACCATCAATAGGACGTGACAATTCAAGAGGTAGAATTGGATAGCTAGCAAGGAGTAATACATCATAAGTAGATACGCTTCACGCATCTTGGTAGATCCCTTGTTAGTTAGTATATTTTGGAATAGTTGGCTAGCAACTAATTCCACCCCCAAATCCAAACCCCGAGATTCGTACTTTCCATTCCATAAAATATAAAATTACAAAATAATCATCCTCACCTTTAGACTTAATTCGACATACAATTCAAATTCTAACGACACTATTCCCCTAGAGAACGATATCAATGCCCGTGGCTTACCCTAATTACTACACTACAACGATTAGGTTCATCGCCTAGGGTGTTATAAAACTTGCTCAAGAAAAGGAAGTTCCTTTGACCCCGAACGACGCGTGTAGCGTTATCACTAGTACTTTAAGTAGCTGCATTGGACCAAACAATCAGATGGTATATACGTGACCTACATTAAAAGAAACATGTGAAATTGATTAAAACCAGGCAGAGTATGCATGTTATGAAACTGGGTTGACATGTATAGATTATATGCACAAAACTGGGATGATAAACTTATGAAAAATCAGTACATGTTACCTCATATGTAACTTCGACCGGCACACCTTGTATCTTGTAATCCGCTTCAGTATCACGAGTCACATAAGTAGATGATGTATCATTTTGTCGTACCTGAATTGAGTGATGAAAAAATCTCATCCTGAACATCATCAAACAAGGTGTGTGTGTGTGTGTCTATAGTTCTGACGCTTCCTTTTCAACTTGCAAGTGAGTTTTAAAATCAGGTGTTGTGTACTTGGAATCATGGGTATTCTTCCCATATTTGAATCTTTGTGAATCCATGGCCGTATCGAAATGGCTCAATAATTCAATCAAACTCAAATGTAGGTTTGTGACATGCCCAAAGAAGTGATTCTCACTTTCAGACCTCGAGGTTGTGCACATCAGCCAAGACATCGGTTTGTGCCTGAAGTAGGCAGGTATCCACTTTGACCGCATTTCGAACATGTCGTGTAACCATTTGTGTTCACCCAGTTCAAAATTTTCCATTATCGCAGCGCACTGCTCGTCAAACACATCTGCTTCAATCTTGTCAGTCCATACAATGTCACACAAACGCTTTTTGAAATCGGTATTGCTACACTACGCTGGTCCGACCTACACATATTTTAACATTGTAAAAAACATATACACATACACAGGCGGTGGCGCGTGTCTAGGAATATCAAAGGACATCACAGATTACTTGTAACGAATACCTTTGTAGTGAGTTTCTGCATAATGTGCCACATACACAGTCAGTGGCGCGTGTCTGGGAATATCTTTTCTATAGCGATTTTCATCGCTGGGTCTTGATCCGTAACAGCAACCTTTGGAATGTTTATGAAAACTTTTAAACCTCTTCAACAACCATGTATATCTTTTGCAGATTCGCTCTCTAACAAAGAAGCAGCAAATATTACGCATCTGTTGTGGTTGTCAATGCCGGTAAAAGGTACCAACACCATGTTGTACCAACACCATGTTGTACCTACATATACACAGATACAGGGATAAATATTGATTCACGTATAAACATATAGACACCGATTCACATATACAATGACACATTACCAGTTATATGGCTGTTTGTTCAGGACATATACAATTTATAAGGGGTGTTTGGTTCAACACAACTATAATTCACACATACAAGTACAAAAATTTATAGATACAAAATACAAAAATAGTAACACCATATAACACAAATCATTATTAGTTGAAACACATATTCGTACCGATTCACATATAAACAGATACACGGATACCACAACGATTCACATATGCACAAGTAAATGGATACATACCAAATCACATACTCATATAAAAATACAAGTCAAAGACTCACACCACATAATTAGGTGAAACACATATTCGTACGGATTCACATATACACAGATACACGGAAACCACAACGATTCACATATACACAAGTACATGGATACATACCAAATCATGTACTTAGATACAAACCCAAGTCACAGACTCACATATACACAGATACACGGATACATTCATATTCACTTATGAACAGATAACAACCGATTCATAGGTAAAAGATACATAGATACCAATTCACATATAAACAGATAACTACCGGTTCACAGCTACATAGTAAAATTTATGAAAACAGTTCTATAAGCTAGAAATCAGTTACACAATAAAATTTGTGATAACAGTTCACAGGTAACAAGGGGACTGAGACAGAACTTGTTGCTTTTCAAGTTGGTTCTGCAGCTGAACTGCCTACTTCTAAGGCCAAATTAAGCTATCTAAAGCTTATGCTAATGACTAAATATTGAAAACAGGTAAAGATTAGCAACTAGAGATCTTATAAAACTATTTTTTTGATGATCTTTCCTAAAAAATAAGCTTAAAACACACTGATGAAAATGATAGATCAGACACTACTTGTGGCATTTTGAGTTCGTGCAAACACAGATTAGACTTGAAAAGAAACTTGGACACTTACATAAAACTTAAAAAACATGTATTTAGGACTAACTATGCATCACTTTGGTCACGAAAACTGTGACACGTAGTTGGTCAACTAGTTGAAACACATGCATTCAGAGCAATACACATACCATGTTGTAGCTACATTTACACAAATACAGTGATAGATATTGATCACATATAAATGCCGATTCACATATGCAAAAGACATATTACCAGTTATAGGGGGTGTTTGGTTCAGAACCACATAACACAAAATTAAAGATACATGGATACAAAATGGATGGTTACAGGTTCTTATACACACAAATAAGAACCTGTGGTACATATCAGCAAACCAAATTTTGGCATATCAGCAAACCAAATTGAAAACATTATTATGCTTAAACAAAAAACAAAGTTAATACAAAACCGATGTGTCACAATAACTGAATTTAATGCAACCACATAAAAGAAATGAATGTTACCTATTTGAGCAAAACGTAGCATCAAAGGAGACAACGTCACGAAAAGCAGCATAGTTATGCTTGGCCTCCACGTCATCCCAAAACAATCCAATCAACACTTTAGTTTCTTTATCCTTCTTGTATTCTACTTAAAAATTTGTGAAGAATTCTTCACGACTCATAAGCTTATCAATAACCATTTGGGCATCACGATCACTAATAAAATCATTCAACCCACGCCTATAATTCTTACATTCAACATCTGTTGCACCAATGTTTTCAAACCCACCGTACATGTCTTTCAAAACTTTACAGGATCTAACTGGACCAATATTGGCATTGGAAAGTTGGTTCAAGATTTGTTGCTTGGTGAAAGTCAGCCCTACTTTGTAAGCTCTAACCAAAATTTCATTGTACTTAAGACCTTAATCGTAAATTAAGCACGTATTTATATCATCATGAAATTTTCTAAACATCACATTTGCATATCATTTGGCATATGCATGATCAACGCAGCTTGAGCGCTCATAAATATACCGTTGTGATCGTAACAAAATTCCACGATCCCGATAATCTTAAAATACGAACGAATACGTAAAATTTGTAAAAATATGAAATAAATTATAATAAAATATATTAAAATTTATATTGGGCTTCGAAACTTATTGGACTTTATACCACCTCACGACCCAACCCAACATGCTATTGGGCCTCAGAACCGAACCAAGCCCACACCATATTTGTTCTTGGGCCTCGCCCCTACTCGAGCCCAACTCGCCTAAATATTTCCTTGGGCCTAACCATTTTACACGATCCAACAAACCCAGCCCACGGGCCCTTATTTAATTTGGGCCTCCTCTATCCAACCCAACTCACACAAAATTAGCAAGACTTGCAAATTTGAAATATTATTCCCTTGTGAAATTTTGTAACCGATCGAAGAAAAGGAAAACCAAACCAAATCAAAACTAGAAACCCTTCTTTGGATCCTAAACCAATCGTAAAGAGGTAGACAAAGGAGAAAAGCACTAACTTTAGCCACCCTAAAAATAATATAATATATAAACATGAATAAGACCTTTGACCATGCTTTGACTTCTTACACAATGGGTAATGTGTTTTCTTAGTCTAAGGAGCTCAACATACCACCTTTTGTTCCCACATAATTGGCTACCACACCACGCCTAAGACCAATATCAAACACACATGTCTAATATTTCTAAGAATAGGTAATCTAAGAGTAAAATATAGGAAGAACCATACCTAAGCTTCCCTTATAAACACACGACACACACACTCATTTACTTACTACTCTCACACAACACTATCACAAGGCAAACTCACAAGAACATACACTCACATACACCTAAACCGTTCACCGTGAGCATCAAGGAGGAGCAAAGGGTGTCGAATAGAAGCAAGCTAAGGAAACTTGGGTAAAACAATAATTTGGGTAATTTATAAGGAGAACACGGGTTAGAGCTCAAATCATCACTTTACATTGTTCATCTCCACTCATAACGAGTGTTGTAAGTAACTCTAAACTCTTTTCATTTCCAACTCGCCTAGTTACACGATACACTTGATTATCACACGATATAAATGTTACGTGCACCATTTCAAATAGATACTCATCATGTACTTATTATAGACAATCAAGACACAAAGTCACAAACTAACACTAGTCTAAAACGTTGAAAACACATCACAACCCTATAAGAAACTCTCGACACCTTAAAACACACGCAAAGCGTTAATGGGCCTAAAGCCCAACCGTTAAGCCCATTAAGCCCAAACGAAAGTCCAATTAAAACCCAACCCGCCCAATAAGTCTAAAATAAGCTAATAAGCTATGAAAATAAGTTAGAAATAAGTTTGTGATCATTTTACAAAGTTTTCGCTTTCTAAAATATATTCGGACCAAATTTGCAAATATTATAGTCCATGGGTTGAAATTGTAACTTTTCTTAAAGATAAAGGGTCCTATTTTACGTATAACAAACATAGTATGAAAAGTATAAGGACCATTATGGCCATATTCGAAAGTATAGGGGTAGAAACTCACGTGCATGCGCACGATATAAAACCACGAGGACCGCTTCGTAATTAGCTTAAACTAGTTATAAGTAAAGTTTTGGGTGAAAAGTGTAAACTTGGAAAATATAAGGTTTAAGCGTATAAAACAAACTTGAGGGTTGTTTTGTAAAAGCAGTTTTACCAAGGGTAAAACCATCAAACTGAAAGTTTTGGTATAAAATACATCGGGTAGAAAGTGTCATTTTCTCAAACTTGGAGGACTAAACTCGTACTTTTCGTAACTTGAGGGTAAAAGTGTAAATTCGGGAAAAGTTTAGAAAAACTTATAATCTTATCAGAACTTCGTAAAACGAGTATTTTGATCATATGAGTATCTTATTTTCGGATATCGATAAACATATTACATATATGAATATATATATATATATATAGATATAATATATATATATATATATATATATATATATATATATATATATATATATATATATATATATATATATATAAAATCCGATAAAACGCACGGGAATCTAAACAAGTTAAAATACTCAACAAACCTATCAAGATCACAACGGGGAAAACATTTCACTTATGCGTAAGTGAGGATCATTAAATAAGGCAATGTAGCAAGTAAATTAACTTAAAACGTTAAGCACGCACGCACACTATTGGATTGGACAATCCAATGATCTATTGAATAAGAATATTCAATGCTCTATTATTTTGGTCGCGAACCAAAATGTTCATCATACTGAGACTCGCCATCTCATCATTTTTAGGTTTCGGTTTGGAACCTCCGCTACATTGTGCTTGATCTGTTTGTGCTTGTTCATATCATCAAGGTGAGTTCATAGCCTCGCTTTTACTTTATTTTGCAAACCCCGCGAGGGAGATACATGCTCTAAACTAGAACACAAGGTTTTTCATAAATGTTCGCCTCTTGATTATTGGTACTGCCTAAGTATTTAGCCATAAGTCCCCTGTATCATGAACCATTAGTCACCGCGAGTGAACGAGATATCGTGAATAGTACTATGGGGATTAACGACCCGCCTTGGTTATAGAGAAATAACCGGGCGCACCATATTTGAATTTCATTAGGTAATTGGCTATTACCTCCTTTGGGGCAAACTTACGTACACCGGTAATTCGGTGTATGCAATGAGTCTTGGTTGCATGAGCTTAGCGATAATAATCTGTGATTTTCTTTATGATATTGTTAGTTTACAATGATCATGCTCTTATACTTGTGTTCAACTTTATTTAAACCTATGAATTTCACTCAACATTTTTGTTGACCTTTTAAGCATGTTATCTCGTGTAATCGTGAAGATTATGACCAAGGCGCGGAATGGGGCATGGCAAGGCTTATCCGGTGGTGTAAAACATAAAGTTGTCATTTCTTTCAAACTCATGATCTTTGTTTTGGGAAAACGCTTGAACAATTTACAATGTTTTGTAACTACTATGAGTTTTCGATGAATGATAACTACTTTTAATAAAACGCCTCTTTCGAGTCGTTTTCTATAATTATTGACTATGATCTCCATTCGAGTAACACCCGAATTAGTCTTCTACTGTCATTAAGATTTTCGGGGGTGTTACAGATTGGCATCAGAGCCAAGGTTATAGAGAACCAAAGAGTTTTTCAAAAACATTTGGACTATAACCGCACTTTTAAAACGGGACTATTTTACACCACTGCCTTATGCCCTTCCGTGACCGCTCTATGCATTAGGATTGATGCATCACTAGATCATAAGTAAATTGCATTCATTTTAGTTAGGCATGGAGATTTGCTTGGCAAATATGCGTAGCTAACTAAAATCTTGTTAATCATACTATTTGGCATTTTACTTACATTATTTTATGGGTTGTTACAGTACCATGTCTGCTTCCCACCCGGTTGTTCTCGTCTCTCGACAATCGAGATGGAAGACACTATGTCCTCTACGATCGTCAATATGCCACCATCCCACCCAAATATACCAACCATCGCTTTGGACGAGACCGAACCTTTGAGGAAGGTGAAGTTGCCCAACTCCCACTGCTCCAACTTTGATTGCTCGCTCGCTCAAGAGCATAATGCTTTTGCTACTATGACCTTAGATCAAGATACGAGTCGCAACAATGGCTACCGCTTCAGATGTCGCTGTGGATGATGGATCATCCAAGTCATCCGAGAGCACCGACTCGCTTCATCGACTCTTCAAGATCATCCTCTCTACCGATCCGTCGTCCGCCGACGAGGATCCGTGTTCTTAAGCCTTATGAGCCCGAGCCGCTTTGGAGTGCCTTATAGACGCATCCTAAGGGTACGATCCTTCAAACACACCGCTAGGAAGCGTGTGCGATCCATCACTATGACTCATGTGATACCATCACCGCCACCATCATCTACTCACCATCCATCACCACCACACCTACTGCTCCACCCATCGCTACTTCACCACCATCGCCACCTCATCAGATTCTACCATCGACCACCACTGTTCCTGTTTCATCACCGCCACAACATCACCTCCATTGGACACTTTCAGTGAGCCATCCTTACCGCTTTGCATTAAGTGTTATCCACCATCACTATCTGATCCTGACATGCCTACTCAAGTGGACGTTGAGACCGGACCAAGGAAGAAGGCCGGTGCTAGGCGATGGTCATTCTTGATACCACTACTTCGTCGTTGGAGAGAAGAGGAGGGAGCACCTAGTTCATTCGAGCTTGGAGAGAGCTCAACCACTGCACCACCCCAGCTTCGCTCACACGGTGAGCCTGTACACCACACCATTCCTCTATTGGCTACGAGACTCGTTAGACACGAGGACCAGTTGAGTGAGCTCCTGGCGCATTATGATGAGATTCCACTGGTTAGGATAGAGAGCTTGGAGGAGGAGGTCGAGAACCTCGTGATAGGTCGCTACTCTATTGAGATTGTGTTTGACATGATGAGCGCCCAGATTGTGGAGGCGAGAGAGGCCGTGACCAGATTGACCCAGAGGCTTGAGACTACTGTTCGAGATGCTAGTACTTTGAGAGACACTGCCTTAGGCCGAGAGAGAGCCTTGCATCACGAGCTTGCATCCGCTCATGCTCACACCGCTATCCTAGAGCAGAGGATTGATGACCTCGAGGCGAGAGATCGAGCACGTGAGCAGCAGATCCGAGATTTGACAGCCATGGTTGAGGAGATTCGCCGTCGTCATGATGACGCATCGGGAGATGCGTAGATTCTAGTCATCTTTATTTTAGTATGTATCATAAAGCCGCCATATGAGGCATTAAGGCTTGTATCCTTTTGGTTTGTAACTATGGAACAAGAATTATGATGTTGTAACCTATGGTTGTGAACAATTACTATGTAATGATGTATTCTATGTATCCTATGGTTGTATTTCTTATATTCTTGTGTTGTGATATTATTCATCGGTAATGTATGCCGAACCGATCCTTATGTCCTTATATATATGTTTTGATTTGTTGAGAAAAATCATGATTCACTTGTTGGTATTCATAACGATACCATATCATTGATTTAAAGTGGTGATCTTGACTATTATGATATTTATAATGTGTAATCACTTTTATTATCAATCGATGATTTCTTAATCTTGGTGTTTATTTCTTGGTAATTTTAGAAAAATGGTCAAGAAGAAAGCTACCTCATCCACCATCACACCCGCAGATGTTCGAAAATTGGTCGCTGAAAGCGTTAAGCGCCGCTATAGCTCAAGATGTCACCGACATCGCTAGAGCCAAGTCGAACGCATTGCTCGGTCGAACGAATTGCCCAAGAGGCACGTGAAGTCAAGTCAAGCCGCAAGAGAAGCCGAAATTGCAAGACAAGCTAAGATTGCAAGAGAAGTCGAAATTGCAAGAGAAGTCGAGATTGCCCGAGAAGCGGAGATCGCTCGAGAAGTCGAATCGAGCGTGTTGCCCAAGCAACACGCGAGGTCAAGTCGCCGTCTTGCCGAAGCAACTCGTGTCGCAGGTCGCACGCCTTGTTGAAATGGCAAACTCAAATGCAACTAACACTCCACAAATCAAAGTGAGTCTTCCGTAGCTCGTAAGTGTAGCTACAAAGAGTTCATGAACCGCAGTCGACATTCTTCAAGGGCAATCAAGGTGCTATTGGTTTACTTCATTGGTTTGAGAGAACCGAGACTCGATTTCGCTAAGTGATCGCACGATGATTGCAAAGTCAAGTTCGCAACTCGAACTTTGCTAGAAGATGCGTTATCTTGGTGGAAAGCCCATGCTCAACCAATTGGAATGGAAGAAGCTTGTAAGATTTCATGGTCGATCTGAAACAACTGTTAATGAAACAAGATTGCCCGAGAACCGAGATCAAGAAGCTCAAGATGAGTATTACCACCGGTCGCTAAAGGTAATGATCTCAAGACATACTTCAAGAGATTCCATGAGTGAGAGCTCTGTGTCCTCATCTGCTTCCCACCAATGAAAAGCTTTTGGAAGCTTTGATCGGAGGTCTACCTCGAGCATCAAGGAGATGTCATCGCTTCAAATCCAAAGATCGTTGAAGAAGTTGTCATTGTATCCCACCGCCTTATGGAGCCGATATTGAAGCTTGCAAATGCACAAGGCTCAAGTGACAACAAAAGAAAGCTTGATGATCGGAAAAGCTCAAATTCCAACCACCATCACCCAACAACAACAATCGAACAACAACCAAGATCACCGCAATGTAAACCATCATCACAATCGGCAAAACCGAAGACAAGAAGCCGCAAGGGCTTATGCCGCACCCACCGCCGGAAAAGGGTATGTAGGACCACATCCCCGCAGTAATGTATGTTTGATGCACCATTCGGACCTTGTACCGTGAAGTGTGACAAGTGCAACAAGGTAGGTCATCAAGGAAAGCATTGCCGAAACCCTGGAGGGGGAAACACTGTGGCAAACATGAATTGTTATGGATGTGGAGAAAAGGGTCATTTCAAGAGTCAATGCCCAAAGTTGAATGCAACTCAACCAAACAATGCGCGTGCAAGAGCGTACGTGCTAGGAGATGGAGATGTGCCGTTGAACCCTGACGTTGTGACGGGTACGTATTCTCTTAACAATCATTCCGCAAAAATCTTGTTTGACTCTGGAGCCGATAAGAGTTTTGTATCTACTACCTTTGCACCATTACTTGAAATATCCCCAATTGCCTTAGATACAACTTATGAGATAGAACTTGCCGATGGAAAGATAATAGGAACCAACACCGTAATCCGTAATTGCCCTATTCTTTTACAAGACCACTCGTTCCTCATAGATCTTTTGCCAATCAAACTTGGTAGTTTCGATGTCGTAATTGGCATGGATTGGTTGTCCAAACACCGTGCTAGGATTGTTTGCGACGAGAAAACCGTTCATATCCCGATCAACGGTGAAACTTTGGTTATCCAAGGAGATCAAAGTAGAAAGTACTTAAGTATCATATCCTGTGCGAAATCGATAAAGTACATGGAGAAAGGATGTTATGCCTTCTTAGCTCAAGTAACGGAAAAGAAGTCGGAAGAGAAACGACTAGAGGATGTACCTGTAGTCAGAGAATTTCCTGAGGTGTTTCCAGAAGATTTGCTCGACTCCCACCGCCGACAAGTCGAATTTCAAATCGATCTTATTCCCGGAGCTACTCCCATAGCACGAGCACCATACCGCTTAGCACCCTCGAAATGCAAGAATTGTCCAAACAACTAGAAGAGCTATCTCAAAAGGATTCATTAGACCAAGTTCCTCACCCCGGGAGCACCGGTTTTATTCGTTAAGAAGAAAGATGGATCATTTCGGATGTGTATCGATTATAGAGAATTGAACAAGCTCACAATCAAGAACCGTTATCCCTTACCAAGAATCGATGATCCGCTTGATCACATACAAGGCTCGAGTGTATACTCAAGATTGATTTAAGATCCGGATATCATCGCTAAGGGTAAAAGAGGAAGATATACCCAAGACCGCGTTTAGAACTCGATATGGCCATTATGAATTCCAAGTAATGCCATTCGGTTTAACTAATGCACCACCAGATTTATGGACCTCATGAATAGAGTCTGTAAACCATATCTGGATAAATTCGTCATTGTGTTCATCGACGATATTCTTATCTACTCTCGTGATAAAGAAGAACATGCGAACATCTGAGAACTGTCCTGAAGTTACTCAAGGATGAAGAATTGTACGCAAAGTTTTCCAAATGCGATTTTGGATTGAGACAATCCAATTTCTTGGTCATGTGATCGACAAGTGAAGGAATCCACGTGGATCCCGCAAAGATCGAATCCATAAAGAATTGGTCAAGACTCACCAACCCCACTGAAATTCATCAATTTAGGACTTCTTGGTTATTATCGAAGATTCATCAAGGTTTCTCAAGATAGCCAAACCATTGACCGAGTTAACCCATAAAATGAAGAAATTCGAATGGGGAGACGATCAAGAATCAGCTTTTCAACTCCTAAAGAACAAGCTTTGTGAAGCACCCATCTTGGCACTACCGGAAGGAGTCGAAGATTTTGTAGTATATTGCGATGCTTCACACATGGGTTTAGGCGCTGTTCTCATGCAAAGGAACAAAGTGATTGCTTACGCATCACGACAACTCAAAACTCATGAGAAGAATTATACTACTCACGATCTAGAACTTGGCGTTGTGGTATTTGCACTCAAGTTATGGAGACATTATTTGTACGGAACCAAGTGTATAGTGTACACTGATCACAAAAGTCTTCAACACATCTTAGATAAAAAAGAACTGAATATGCGTCAACGTCACTGGCTAGAATTGCTCAGTGATTATGACTGCGAGATTCGTTACCATCCTGGAAAGGCGAACGTTGTTGCCGACGCCTTGAGCAGAAAAGATCGCCCTAAGCCACTTAGAGTGAGATCATTGGGTATGGTAATCAATTCACCCCTACCATCGAAAATTCTTGAAGCTCGATCAAGCACTTAAAGAAGAAAATAGGCCGAATGAGAAGATTTATGGCATGCCGAGAGAATGAAAATGGATTTGTGAAGAGATCGGACGAACGTTATGTTTCAAAGATCAAGTTGGATTCCACTCTACGGAGGTATCCGAGAACTCATCATGCATGAATCACATAAATCAAAGTATTCCATACATCCCGGTCCCAACAAGATGTATCAAGATCTAAAGCTTTTGTACGGGTGGCCTAACATGAAGGTTGATATCGCCGAATACGCCAAGAATGCTTGACATGTTTGAAAGTCAAAGTCGAACATCAAAAGCCATCAAGATTATTAACCCAACCAGAACTTCCCGTATGGAAATGGGAAAGAATCACAATGGATTTCATCACAAATTTACCGAGAACTTCTAATGGTTTTGACACCATTTGGGTCATTGTAGACCGCCTCACGAAGTCCGCTCATTTCTTGCCAATCAAGGAGAACGACGAGATGATTACACTCGCTATACTGTACATCAAAGAGATTGTTTCTCGTCATGGTGTACCAATCTCTATCATATCTAATCGTGATAGCCGATTCACCTCGAGATTTTGGCAAACGCTTCAAAAAGCCATGGGTATATGCGTACCGCGTACCATCCTTAAACAGATGGACAAAGTGAAAGAACGATCCAAACTCTGGAAGCATGCTAAGAGCATGTGTGATTGATTTCGAAAAGGATGGGATAAGCACTTACCTCTTGGTGAATTCTCTTACAATAACAGCTACCACGCCAAAGATTAAAGTTGCTCCTTTGAAGCACTCTATGGAAGAAAATGCCGATCGCCAGTTTGCTGGGCATAAGTTGGAGAAGTACAAATCACAGGCCCCAAAATTGTCCAAGAGACAACTGAAAAGATAATGCAAATTAGGCAACAACTGCAAGCAACTCGAGATAGACAAAAGAGCTACGCAGATGTCCGAAGGAAACCAATGGAATTCCAAGTCGGAGACCGAGTAATGCTCAAAGTATCACCCTGGAAAGGAATGGTCAGATTTGGAAAAAGAGGAAAACTCAAACCTCGATACGTTGGACCGTTCAAAATTCTTCAAAGAATTGGTCCAGTGGCATATAAACTCGAACTTCCCGAAGAACTTAGTCGAGTACATGACACTTTCCATGTCTCGAATCTTAAGAAGTGTCTATCGGATGAAACTCTAGTCGTACCCCTCAAGGACATCCAACTCAATGACAAACTTAGCTTTGTCAAAGAACCCGTTGAGATCATGGACAGGGAAGTCAAGAGGCTTAAGCAAAGCCGCATTCCTATCGTTAAAGTTCGATGGAATCACAAGAAACGAGGTGCAGAGTTCACCTGGGAGCGCGAGGATGTAATGCGTTCCAAGTATCCCCACCTGTTCATCTAACCACCCATGACAACCTCTGCGAGTTAAACCGCGGGACGCGGTTCTCTTAAGGGTAGGTACTGAAGCTCCCGGAAAATTTCATTGTACTTAAACCTTAATCGAAATTAAGCACGATTTATATCATCATGAAATTTTCTAAACATCACATTTGCATATCATTTGGCATATGCATGATCAACGCAACTGAGCGCTCATAAATATACCGTTGTGATCGTAACAAAATTCCCCACGATCCCGATAATCTTAAAATACGAACGGATACGTAAAATTTGTAAAATACGAAATAAATTATAATAAAATATATTAAAATTCATATTGGGCCTCGAAACTTATTGGACTTTATACCACCTCACGACCCAACCCAACATGTTATTGGGCCTCATATCCAAACCAAGCCCACCCCTTTTTATCATTGCCTCGTCCCAACTCGAGCCCACCCACACACTTTAATTCCTTGGGCCTAGCTACACGACCTATATAGCCCAACTCGCTTTAACACTTTCTTGGGCCTAGCCATTGTACACGACCCAACAAACGAGCCCACGCACCCTTATTAAATTTTGGGCCTAGCTATCGAGCTAAATACAACACCAAATTTGCAAGACTTGAAACTTTTGAAATATTATTCCCTTGTGAAATTTGTAACCGGTCGAAGAAAAGAAAACCAAACCAAATCAAACCAAGCAAGAAACTAGAAACCCTTCTTCATGATCCTAAACCAATCGTGTGTGGTTACAAAGGAGACAAAACACTAACTTTAGCCACCCTAATACAATAATATAATACTCTAAACATGCCCAAGACCTACCATTTGACTTTAATACCAATGGGTAATGTGTTTGTTTAGGTCAAAATAACTCAACATGACCATGGCATGCCCCACAATCGGCTACCATGCACGCCTAAGACCAAGATCAAACACACATGTCTAATATTTCTAAGAATAGGTAATCTAAGAGTTTAAATAATAAAGAACCATACTTGTTTTTCCCTTATAAACATCACGAGACACACGCTCATTTACCCATACTACACAAACACATCACAAGGCAAACTCACAAGAACACTCTCACATAACCTAAACCTTTCACCGTGAACATCAAGGAGGAAAAGGGTGTCGTTGAATAGGAAGAAAGCTAAGGAAGACTTGGGTAAAAATAATAGTTTTGGGTAACGTTATAAGGAGAACACGGGTTAGAGCTCGAATCATCTTACATTGTTCACCTCCACTCACTAACGAGTGTTGTAAGTAACTTTATGCTCATTTCATTTCCAACTCGTCTAGTTACACGATTTGATTATCACATGTTATAAATTATTACGCACCATTTCAATATACCTCTGTATGATGCACTTGTTATTGACAATCACGACACAAAGTTTACAAGCTAACACTAGTCTAACACGTTAAAAACACATCACAAACCTATAAGAAAATATCGTACACTTTAAAACACACGCAAAGCATTAATGGGCCTAAAGCCCAATCGTTAAGCCCAATAAGCCCAAACCGTGTCCAATTAAAACCCAACCCGCCCAATATGATAAAAATAAGCTAATAAGCTATGAAAATAAGTTGGAAATAAGTTTGTACTCATTTTACAAAGTTTTCATTTTTCTAAAATATATTCGGACCAAATTTGCAAATATTATAGTCCATGGGTTGAAATTGTAACTTTTTCAAAAGATAAAGGGTCCTATTTTACGATAACAAACATATATGAAAAGTATAAGGACTATTATGGCTATATTCGAAAGTATAAGGGAGAAACTCACGTGCATGCGCACGAATAAAAACCACGAGGACCAAATATGTAATTAGCTTAAACTAGTTATAAGTAAAACTTTTGGGTGAAAAGTGTAAACTTGGAAAGTATAAGGTTTAAAGCGTATAAAACAAACTTGGAGGGTTGTTTTTGTAAAATCGCTTTTACCAAGGGTAAAACCACAAATCGAAAGTTTTGGTATAAAAATACATTCGGTAGAAAGTGTCATTTTCTCAAACTTGGAGGACTAAACTCGTACTTTTCAGTAACTTGAGGGTAAAAGTGTAAATTGGGAAAAGTTTAGAAAAACTTATAATCTTATCGTAACTTCGTAAAACGAGTATTTTGATCATATGAGTATCTTATTTTCGGATATCGATAAACATATTTATATATATATATATATATATATATATATATATATATATATATATATATATATATATATATATATATATATATATATATATATATATAAGAAAATAATTATATATATGAACGAATCATGTGTTTTGTTCTTGAACAGAATCATGTGTTTCGATTTATTTCGATATTGAATGGCAAACCATGGTGGATCTGAAGCTTTGTTTTTTTATTTTATGTTAGATGAAACAAGTGGAAGTGGAAGAACTGTTAGAACAACGTCGTTATGGCTATACACGGATCTGTTATATATATTAGTTTTTTAACTTTTTTTACATCCATATTAATCGTAGTTTTATTGTAGTCATGGTTTAAGGTTGGGTTTCAATATCCTCGTTCTTTTCTGTAATTGGGTTTCAAGAGGTTATTTGGTTTTGAACAGCTTGTGTATCATTTTTTATGTAAATATTGGTGTATAAAAGAGTAATAGTATTTGTTGTATCGATTTTGTGTCTTCGGGTATGATCAGTATTAGCAATCATGTATCATTTCATTATTAATCCATGTATTGGTTTATTTTTTTTAATCATGAATGAGTTGAATTTTTAGTTTTTTAACATAAATATTATGCGTCGTTTTCCGATGAATGTCAAGAAACAAATGTTGGCCAATATTATTGTTTGGTGTTTCATTATTTTAGTGATTGTGTATAAAAAATGGGCTAGGAAAAACATTAAAAAAATTGTGTAAAGTAGTCCAAGGAAAAAAAGGTGCACTTGCTGTAAATGTACCATTTTATATCAAGGTGTATTATCGTTTTGGTAAACTGTGTACTTGGTATATTAGTTGTGTACTAGATGTATCAAATAAATTGTCAAATTTTATCACTTAATGTATCAGTTGTGTACTCGATGTATCAAATAGAAAACGTGGACCAGATTTTTGTATAAAAAATAGCTGAAAATTTAAAAAAGATTGACCACATTTGGATTTTGAATTCCCAAAATACCCTTGAAACCCTATTTAATTACTATAAAGGCACTCATTAAATGTTAATCTCATTAAACACATCATACAATTATCCAACGGTTTATATTGGGTCTTACTTTTAGAACTTTTAGCATGATCTCACATAACCCTCCCTATATATATATATATATGTATATATATATATATATATATATATATATATATATATATATATATATATATATATATATACAGGAGGCATTTGGCATTAATGCCACCTCAATGCCACATAATCAAATTTCATGCCACATAAGCATTTTTTTGTCCAACTAAGCACTAACTTTTTAATTTATTTAGAGTTTATTTAAATTTGGATTTTAATAATTATTTTTGTAAATTTTGGTTTTTAGTAATTATTTTGAAAATTATTTATAAAAATGAGCTATGCAAGGATTGAACCTTGGTCATTTGGATAAATAACTTGTGTGTTTACCACTTAGGCAACAAGTTATTTTGATAATTATGTTGCATGTTATAATTTATAAATGGCTATAATTATATTGGAATCCTATACTAAATACAATTTATCTACAAAAATTATATTAAGTAATTATCTTTTTTAAAATTTTTTATACATATCTTTTCCTTAAATATATATTTTTTCCTAATTCATTATTAACAAAAACCATTGTTAAAAACACAAAATAAAAATCGGTATGTCTTTTTCCCTAAGTCTCTTTTCCCTCAAAACCCTAATGATGAAACTTTGTTACTCTATATGCATATGTTGGTTCTTTTGCATGTTAATCTATTGGACTTCCTCATGGTTTCGATTGTACAGGTACGTGTATAGGCAAAAGTTAGTGTGAAATTAGAGATACCAGTGTCGTCATTGGTGATAAGAAACCGAAAAAAGTCATTATGCACATAAAAGCCTGTGTCTTGTGGTGCCAACAAGAATGTCTGAGAGAATCTTTTCATGGTACTATCTTTACTCAATACGCCTACTACTCCTATAACAATCGAGTTTTCTAACAAAAGCTTTTATCATGAAAAAACCAAAATTTAACTAATCGCTAAAAGCATACATTGACATTGAGATTAAAATTAAAATAAGATCATAAAATCAAATCGACCACATGCTTTTCTATGAGATTTAGTGTGCTATATTGTTAACACTACGAAGTTTCCGTAATTCGGCGTGTGGTTTTGAAGTTACCTATTTGGAATGAGTGATGTTGTCGCGGCACAATCATCAGATGCGGAGTTTCCTACACTCAGTATGAACATTAAGAACCCGAGCTTGAGCTGGATGATTGGTTTTCTCTTCCTCGTTCGTTTTATAGGACTTTTTTGGGTCATTCCTCTTCGAAAGGTAAAAGAAGACATTACATTTGTGACACTACATTTAAACATGTGTTTCATGAACTAGCAAATACTGACTTTACAAAGTAAGTCTAAAATCACCGGAAAATTGCATAATAAGATTATTATATTTAAAACATTTTATGCAATTTTAATATGTATAAACTATTATAACAAGTAACATAGCAGAAACTTTTGTGAATTAATCAAGTAACTATCAAGATTTTGTACTAAAGTATTTGATTGGAATATACAGATCATGATCATAGACTTCAAGTCGACATACCCAAGTGGGCCGAACCGCCACCTTATTAACGACTTCCATACCCCTCGTGGTGCCAAGCTCAAAAGTAAAGCATCTCTTAATCGGCATATACTTTATAAAAGATTGAGTATAAATACGTGCATACCCCGAGTTCCTTTTTGATCGGTTGCGTAAGAAGTGATGGGTCACGTGATTAATTAATAAATTAACTTACAGCTTGGTGATTTATATAGAAAACAAGTTAGTGCATTGGGAAGTTCTTCCTTGACTTCTTATGGAGTTTCTTCCAATGGTTCTTTAGTTACGAAACTTGCGGTTTTGAAAAGTTCCCTACTTTTTGCCTCAAAGCTTACGATAACACGTAATTATCATTCTACCCTTTTGAATACTATCATTGCATAGCTGATTTCCAGCCAAGTATCTCAACCTAATAAGTACAATTACGGTATATTAACATGAAAGAGATGATTTGTACACTGATAAAATAGATGCACAAAAAGTAAAGTTTACATTTTACCTCTTAAAACACATTTTATTATCAAAAGGCATAATGATTGATGTTCTTAGTTAATTAAGTTTTATAGCTTTTTACTAAATATTTACATTGAAATTAAAAAATGCAGGTTTTACTTTGATTTCTCAACAATGTATGTTGGGGTAGGGATGATATGTCCGTACATTATAAACGTATCATTGTTGCTTGGGGCAATACTTTCATGGGGATCATGTGGCCTATCATCGAGACAAAAAGAGGTGGCGGTATGCAGCGATCTCAAACCCACCAGCTTCCATGGCCTCCAAGGTTACAAGGTATAATTTATTTCTACAAATCCTTCATCATATCTACACACTTTATATTGCCCAAAACCCGTTATAACCATATTTATAAGTGGTCCATATCTATTCTATGTATGATATGGGCAGCATTGGTTGAGAAAAAGAGGTTATCAACTGCAAAGAAAGAGAAAAGCAATGTTCTTTCGATGAGCGCGTTTTGGTTAGACAATACTTGCTTTTCGGAATAGGAGATGCGTTTGCGCTTGTGGGGCTGCAGGAATTTTTCTATGACCAAGTGCCTGACTCGATTAGAAGCATAGGTATAGCTTTGTACTTAAGTGTGATTGGAGTTGGAGGCTTCTTCACCAGTTTCTTGATAATCGTCGTAAACCATTTTACTAAATAAACTGGGAAGCCTTGGATCAAGAAGGATATAAATAGCAGTCGCTTAGACAAGTTCTACTGGCTGTTGTCTACATTAACATATTATATAGGAATTATCCAAAGTGTCAGTGAACCAAAAAAGTACAAAAGTGCTACTACAAATAGGGTGATAGTAAAAAACATTTGTATTCTTATTTTGTAGCTTGATACGTAAACTTACACACTGCTTGTTTTTTCAAATGCAACACTCGGACCTTTACCTTATGGAACGAGATGGAAACAAACTTTGAAGAAGACCAATGTATGGAGCAGTCAAAACCAGTCGTTATAGCTGTCACCTCATGTTGGGTTACAAGATATACAGGTACAACTAAAACTAAAAAATTGTCAACACAAATATATCCCTATACCTGTTACTTTTATAACCTTTTTTGCAGTCACCGGAGTATTGCAGCTCTCAGGAACATCAGCCACGCGCTACCTTTTTAGTCCCAACATTCCTAAGACAGAGGAGAATCATACTCCTCATGTAAGTCTATTATTAACCTACACATATCATGTTTTTCTATTATTTATAAATTTATACAGTTAACATAAGATGATGGGACATGTTTTGTAATACAGGTGTACAAGAGATATCTCTTAATGTGGTCTCATTCTACATCAAAATAAGCAGCTCCTGATGTAAGCCTATTGTTATTATTTCTTTTAAATATGAATCTACACAGTTAAGCTCATGGCACTGATTTTGTAATAAAGGAGGAACGTAATAGATTGTTTTATTGGAAACATGTAATGAGGGGCGTGAGTCTCATAATGTTTGTACATCCCGCACTAAGAAGCGCATTTTCGATGTAATCCATTTAAGCACATCTTCTAATGTAATCCATTTATTGACTTACACATTATCATGTTTTTTAAACTTATAAAATTACGCTTAGTTGAAATACGTTGCTCAACATCAAGCTTAATAAGATGATGGACCAAAATCGATGCTTCTCCCGACACATATCATGGTTTCCCTGGTGGGTAAGACTCAATTTCAAAATATTGAATGTGTTGACTTGACTACATAGTTTAAATCATTAGAGATTTTTCGTGTTTTGATTAGTCGAAAGTTAATTTTTTTTAATATTTTTTTGTAGCATTCAAAGGACAAAATGTAAGTAGATTTGATGCAAGATTTTCGTCTTGGATTATGAGTTTTATTTTTCGTAACCACAGGAATGATCCATAGTACAACCTTTGATGTAGTTAATTATGATAGGAAGGTCAAGCTCAATAAACATAAATGTATATAAATTTTGTTTGATATAATCTCATAATTGTATGAAACGGGATTGATTCTTATAGGCGTCTAGAATTGCTAGAAATGAAACAATTATAATTGAGAAAACCTTGCATGGTTCTTTTACACAAAAACCCACAAGGCCACAACTTTAAAACAAAAAATAGGGCAATCTCCAGTCATCTGACGCAAGGCCACAACGCTCTTTATAATATATGAAACCAAATGATACAACCATTGATCTTTAATGGGTTAAACGGGGCAATAACATTTTCATTTTAGGAATGTATTTAAACTAAAAGCATATACTTTGTAATGGCAGAATAATATATTAAGTTTTCTTTACTCTATCGAATTACCATTCATTTCGTTTTTTTCTTTATTCACCGTAATTTTACAATGTTTGTTATTCATCAAATGTTACTTAATTTATTCACATGACACTTTTTCAGCCATTTTTTACATACCTTCTTTCGCTATAGTAAAATATGTCAACGATAATTATAAGTCATGCCCGCCCATTGGGGCGAGCTTTAAAGTTAGTATATATATATATATATATATATATATATACTAGTAAAATTCGCGCCACTAGCGGCGGTGTCTAGTTTCGATCAAGTTTTGAGGCTTATTAATATTTTCAACAAATTAATTTATGGTGTTAGGAATCGTTTTTTGATAGAAATGTTTTAAGTTGAAATGTATTTCCGAGAAATATTTTTGATGGCAAGATTACATTGTTTTTCTTAGAGCGACATTTTGTCTGCAATAGATTAAAACTATAAATGTTATGTTTCAATTGTATTTAATAGTCGAGTATTCGTGACTAGCGGTAGCGATAGTATAGTTTTGACAAAACATTATTATATTGCGCAAACATGTGTCATTTCATTTTTCTAGACAAACCAATGGTTCTTCTTTCAGCGATAGTTGAACAGTTAAGGTGACTTTTGAGTGTAAAAGAAAAAAAAACAATTATAATTGTATCCTTATCCTTAATTAGAAACATAACATTTTTAATTAGAAACAATATGGTAGACTTTTTATCTAAGTGTTATTCCATTAATGAAGTCATTTGACCAAGTGTAATGATAGGTGGTCCAACATGATCGACCTTCATTTTGGACGTGTCTCCTCTTTACACCTTGTTGCGTCTGCTGGCGTCTTGGGCAAAAAAAAAAAAAAAAAAAAAAAACTCGATCGTCGTCGACCGAGTTGTCCTCTCTTATTGCGTGTGTGAGTGTCATTTATTTAAGTGTTAAGTGGGGTATATTTGTGGTGTCTTGGTCTCTTCAATACAATAAGTTAATCATGAAGTTGTTCAGGAAAGAAAATGGTGTCGTCGATGTTTGGTGGAAGTGTTTATTTATTTCAAATTATTTATCTTGGTTTTTGTGTCACACGTCATGAAGATCTCAACTATTTGTATTTTTTTTTTGCAACAAAGCATGTTTTTAACCTTTTAGTTTATTTCCACTCTCTTGCAGCGATGTACAACTTTCGATAAAGGTTTGCGTCAATATGTGTATGCATTTTGTTTCAAGTTGTATTTTGAGTCTGAGTATGTCATATTTGATGAACAACCATTTACAACTGCGTCAATATGTGTATGTATGCTTTTTTAATGAACAACCATTTACAACTTTCGTGTATCCACACCTAGCGGGCAATGATGTATAATTTTCTACAAAATTATGTTTCTGTCTATTTTTGTGTGCGTGCTTGTGGCCATTTTTTTATTTTAAAAAAATCATCAAGAGTTTTGGTTTGATTTGTTGGTGACGCAGCGGCAATTCAATGGTGGTAATTCAATCGCGATGATGAGATAGCCACAATTACTTTCAAAGCTTTTTCTCAACTTGAATCCACCCAAAAAACATGTGTTCTGTAATGTTCTACAAATGTGACCTGGAGCGATCGTCTGTAATTTTCAAATAAACCGAATCACAATTACGAAATTCTAAATATGAGCCGCCATTTGTAATATACAAATGAATTGTTGTTTACTTTTAGCAAATTAAACTTTTAAACAGCTAAAAATACATTCTATTGTCATTATCCAGTCCATTCAAAATGTTGTCCAAAGTTTCTACTTACTTTTGTTTCCCCGGTTTACGATGCAAAATTTGTCCAGTCAATTCAAATGTCTTACAACTTTCTACTTTCCGGGTATAAAAAAAACTTTTCTACTTTTTGAGATTTCTTATACAAAAAACTTTTCTACTTCCCATCTGCTACAAAGTAGAAAGCTTCCCATCTGCTACAAAGTAGAAAGCAAGAATAGTCATTGTCACGGATCTCAAAATATAGTACTTTATAGTTTCAATATTTTATAAGATTTTAAAACATAAAAAGTAACAAAATTTTAAAATTTTAACTAATTTACATTATTGTCATAACATAAATTTAGACATGATTTTTTTTAACAACCAATATACAAAATACACCAGCAAAATGTACCGAATATATAGAAATTTACACAATCATACTTTACAGTTTATCAACATACTCTTTAATTTTGTTCTTATTTCGTTGTTTTGTTTAGACCTCAGTGAACTTTTTGATAAGAATCAAAAATGATCATCACCCCACTACGAATAAGATCCTACATGTGAGAAGATTTCTTTATCCATAAATTACTTCCCAAAATATTTCGGTAAAATAAATACCTCTTTGTTTAAAAACAATCTTATTTAACTACATATGGGTCAACCAAACCAACAAAATAATAAAAAGATTTGACACAATTTACAATAAAATTTACACAACAAATATACACTACCAATGATGGCAGATTCCGGTGGAGGCGGCGTTGGCCTTGAAAATTCTGGCGACGGTACATGTGAATCGTACGACAGCAGCGGCTCCAGCAAATCCTATAAAAGCTATTTGTTAAATAAAAAAACACTTATGAAAACTTAGATCTAAAAAAAATGCTTGAATCTAAAAAAAAAACTTGGTAGCTTGAAGTGTTTCGCGTCGGCAACGGTTATTGCATCAGCAGATGAGTATTCCGTCAACAGAGGCGGCGGCTGAACTGGAAAAAAGAAAAAAATCGTTATAAAACTCAGATCTACAAAAAGAATTATAGATCTACAAAAAAATACTCAAAAGCACATAAGTACATGAAAAGCCCTTCCGTTTGTTGGTGGTGGTCGGATTGCGATGTGGTGTTGTTGGTGATGGGTGAGAGAGCTTTGTATGGATTTTTAAAAGATATTTTGTGTGTTATGTGAGTTTCAGGCGTGGTGATGGATGAAAAAATATAGGTTTTTGTATGTTTTGTGTAGGGTATTATTTTTTTAAGATGAGAGAGATTTTCTGGTTTGTGTAGGTGAGAGATGAGAAAAAGAAGATGAAAGTATATGTGGTGGGAGGGTGATGTTTATATAGATATTTGGTTTGGATTTTTTTTTTAGGTATGGATGTTGGTTTGGTGTGTGTAAATTTAGGTTCGGATATTGGGTTGGGTGGCTGAATCTTAAGATTTAGGGTGGGTTTTAAGTTGGGTATATTGGTGCATTTAAAGGAGTAAGATATATATATATATATATATATATATATATATATATATATATATATATATATATATATATATATATATATATATATATATATATATATATATATATATATATATAGGGAGGGTTAATGTGAGAGAAAACTAAAGTTGTTAAAATAAGAACTTATTTGGATATATATATATATATATATATATATATATATATATATATATATATATATATATATATACTAGTGTCAAAACCGTCCGATGGACGGGTATGACTTGTGGTTTTATTTTTAGGATTTAGTAGAACAAATATATACTAAAAAGTAATTAAAAGTTAATTAAAAGGTTAAGATCGGTGCCATGACTTGTAATTATTCTTTGGATAGTATTATGTAATATTTAGAAATTTTCAACACAATAAACATTATAAGGGATTTAATAATTGTTAATTTTTACCGATGAGTGTTGTTATTGCCGTTTTGGTTTGAAACTCTAAACAAATTCTTGTATAAACATATTTACACATTGTTTTTTTACCGATGAGTGTTGTTATTGCCATTTTTAAACTATATCCAAGTTCTTTTATTTAATAATCAATTTTTTTATTCTTTTCTTAAATGCATTTTCTTCATGTAATGCTTTTACTCAAAGTTGTGTTCTGATGTTTGTCAATTAGGCAATCATAGGCATCTACTATAGGTTAATTTTAACACATTTTATACTCCTCATCTCATTTATATTTGACATGCATTTCATGAGTTTGTTTAGTCTTTCTTTTCTGGTTACTTTCAATATCAGTTTTTGTTTGTCTAATATTTTCATCAAAGGTATCTAATCTTTGTATCTCTTTTTCTTTTGTTTTTTTTTTGGTTTGTTGATTTTATTTTATCAGTGTTTGCCTGATTGTGTTAGGTTTTGTTCATTTTAATGCGGCACTTTTGGGTTTATTATTTAGGTTTATTGTATGACATTGTTGTTGCTTTGCCTAATTGTGATCTGATTATATGTGGTGTTGTGGTTTGTAAAAAGTTAATGGTTGATTTTGTCGGTGGATTTATATTTTTGGAGGTGGTGTTTTGATGTAGTTAGATTGGGGTTTTTTTCCTAATTTTGTTGTTCTGCTTTTGAAGTCAGATTCAGAAGTGTGATGCATATTTTGTCATTTATTATTTGTTATAAATGAGTTTTAGAAGTTTATGTTTTTGCAATAGTGTGAGAAAGTAGGTGATAAGTGGTAGGTACGTTGGAACGTAACAATGATATGTTTTTTTTGTATGAAAGGCGTTTGTTACATTAAGTGTTTATGCTAAATTTTGAAATAAATCAAGCAATATCTGCTAGTAATTGTGTTGTTAGATTATTTGTGGTATTGTGTATTTGAATAGTGTTGGGTGAGTATATTTTTTGGTTATAGTTTCATATAGTTTGTGACTATCGCTTATAACACCTTGTTATGTTGAGCAGACTAAAGTTTAGTATTTTAGTTGGGCGGACATGACTTATAATTATCGTTGACATATGTTTGTATAGCGTAAGAAGGGTTTTAAAAAATGGTTGCAAAAAGTGGACATGTGGAAAATTCGCCCGCCCAATGGGTGGTCTACACTTATGAATATCGTTGAAAGAATTAAGTTAACGAAAATAAGGTATAACCCTATCGCTTTTATATTGAATGCATAACAATGAAAATATATGAACATCAAGATATATATAACAATTCAAATATACAATTTTTTTGTAACAACACAATATATGAATTAAACTCAAATGAACGTTAAAATTTATATAACAATTAAAAATACAAAGTAAATTTATTTAAATTTACATCAAAGTTTAATCTCAATGACACATCGAAGCGTCTTTAGTACTCATATTACATGCAATTTAATATGAATAAACCTCCATAACTTTATCTTGTGTCGAAATAGGACCATTCACAAACACAATTGGCTCGTATCAAATATAAAATAAGGAAATATAAAATAAACTAATTACTCTTCGACCCTTGTGTGTTAATTAAACTAATGTATGACTTGTCGACCAAGAATATAAAATAAAGAAATATAAAATAAACTAATTACTCTTCGACCCTTGTGTGTTAATTAATTGTCGAATGACCCTTGTTGTTTGGATTATCTTTTATACCATTTTCCCATCTTCCCGGAGTCGTATCAAATAAGTACTCGTGACATGTGTGTATATTAATTTACCTTTTATATCATCGCTTTTCGACCGGGATCGCTTTACTCTTCAAAACTTTAATTAATTCTTGTACAGTCCTCTCAATTCCTTTCTTTAAAGAAATAGGATTTGCTCCAAATGCGATAGCCAATAATCTAGATTTAATCATTTCTCTTGCTAGAAAAATTGCATTGGTAGTACCGTCACCGGTGAATCGTTTGTTTTAGTTGCAACCTAAAAGAGAAAATATTTACTATGACAATTTCTTAGTCGAATGTGGCGGTGACGGTTTATGATTTGGTTAACATGAATACCTCTTGGATAAGCATTGTTCCCGCATTTTAAATTGAATCAGAAAGCTCCATGGCTTTAGCAATCGTGACACCATCATTGATAACTTAAGTGATCCAGATTCAGAAAGAACAACATTTCAGCCTGCATGCCAGGATTTCGAGGTAAATATCCTCCCCAACTCCCATGTTACCCACTCTTAAGCCATGGAAAGAACTATGGTTGAGCGTCTTAAAACATTTTGAAGTTAAGAAGTTGCGTTCATAGTCTCTTGTTATAAATTGCATTGTCCAAGCTTCCAAAAATAGCTCACAAACTTGACTGGAGTGAGATTATTAAAGAAGAAGCTTTTGATGCAAAGAATAATGATCTTGAGAGTGTATCAACAATTTATCATCTAAAACAATGATCGAGTTATGTCAATGTTTAAACATCCATTACCTTTATATTGCTACGTTGAATCACAAGTCTAGTGGTTAGTACGTGGAATATGAGCCAATTTGTCTTGAATAGAGTTAATTACATCATATGATAATACAATCTTCATTTCCCAAATCTGAACTATTAATTATATAAATATTACTTTGATGAGTTTAGTTCATATATATTACGAGTCCATACCTAAAGCAATATCAAACCTTAAATCCAATAATATAAATTGACAAAAGTAATCAAAACCCCAAATCAAAAACATAAATATATTCCATATCTATAAATAATATTTTATAAAAAATCAACCATAGTACTTTTCAAAATCCAAATAAAATACCCATTAATAATATAGTACTTTTATAACTTAATGCGGTTAAACAACTTAATCAAACAATCTTTTACGCTCTGTTCTTGAGTTTTCTTTTGTGGGAATAGAAATGATAGGTAAAGAAAAGTAAAGAAAAGTGGAAAGAAAAGAAAGTGGCATTTATATTTCATGTTCTCGAGTTGAAAGGAAATGACATCAATGAAAGGAAAATAAACAAAGTCGTGTTCCCGAGTTGGAAGGAAAAGAAAGAAAAAAAAAATTATAGTTATGACTTTTAAACATAGAAATACATCTATAACAAAAGATATATAAAATAATGAAGGTTATATAACTTAGTTTATAACAAATAGTTTATGTGTAAATTTGTTTCCTTCAAATCCGCCCATATTTGGCGGAAAATTTGGTAGGAAAATCTTTTTCCTATCAAATCAACCATAGTACTTTTCAAAATCCAAATAAAATACCCATTAATAATATAGTACCTTTTATAACTTAATGCAGTTAAACAACTTAATCAAACAATCTTTTAGTGTAATTTAAATGGCTTCTTATAGCACTTTTGCACCAATCTTATTCTTGCTACTTCTCTTGATTAGTAACACTACACCATCCGAAGCACAATTATCTACTACGTTTTACGACGGTACATGTCCAAATGCATTGCGTACCATTAGGAACTCCATCCGAACTGCTATATCTCGTGAACGTCGCATGGCAGCTTCCATTCTTCATCTCCACTTTCATGACTGCTTTGTTCAGGTACTAATTTAAAAGCATATGATTCAAAAACTTTGTAACATTTATCAAACATGTTCTTATTGTTATATTAAAAGAAAATAAGACATTTAATTACCGAGACAGAAGCTTGAAAATTTTAATCAATGATTCAAAAAACATCCTATTTTCACAATACTGCATTATTCTCAAGTATTCAAGGCTACAGAAATGCAAAGATCAAAATGCATGACCAAGTATATGACATCAAGTGCCAATTTCAACAATTTTTTACGTATAAACAATTATCCTACTTATCACCACAAGTCATTTTAGTGATAATATACAAATTTTTACTATTAACATATGTATCACATTTAATCAACTCGATCACCGGCTAGTGTTCGTTGTGCATCTGACGTTGGAGTAGCCTCACTTCTCATGTCTTCTTGTAATTTTAGATTGCAAATTTGAGCTCTTTTAACCTTTATATTATGTTTTGCCTGTATATTTATTTGTGCAAATCTTCATAAAAAAAACCACATACATATTTACGCATGTTTGTATAAACCAAGAGAGTGATGAACTTACACAGGAGACAAGAACAAAATGATCGAGATAACACCAACAAGCAAGAGCAATATTACGAGCTGAATCAGCAGAAACGATGGCTTGGATGAAATGTGTGTGTGAGAAATGAAGATAAAGCAAGAGCAAGCTTGTATATAATTAAGGTATAAGTATCGAAGAGTGTAAAACAGGAACGGAAGAATAGTGACTGGAAGAACCCACGGTCTATTGAAGATTGATTCATGATAACAGAATCTTCTTGCTTGTATCCGGAGTAGCAAGCAGTGGCAACCATGGCATTCTGTTCACAAGGGGAATCAGATAAATTCGCAAGTCCAAAATAAAGAAGTAGTGACTATAGCAGTAACCACACAAAACACCATAATGTTTAGGACTATGATTTAAAGGAAATAACTTGAACTTCATGACAACAATTACGACAATGTAGTATGTTTGAGCATGTTCTTTTGACTGTGATTGTCTTATTATTTGCATTTTCATATTTCATGTTGCAGTTATAATCAGTTTATAGTGTTTGGGTATAGTGAAATTGAATGCTTCTCTAGGGTTCAAATAATCAGTTTTGAATAACTAAATTGGGAACAGATGCAATAGAACAGATTTTAATATCTGATAATTTGCGGGTCATTTCACACACAACTCCTAAATAATAAAAAATTCATCAATCACTCAAATAGCTGATCATCTGATTATCACAACTTCTAACTCTCACTATCACAACTTCACATAGCTGCGTAGCATAAGGCCGTAAGCGAACTTAAACAGTACCTCCGACGAAGTAGTATCTCAAGTGTGGATGCAAACTAATTCATACATAGACATGATTATGGTTGCAGAAGTATACTACAAATAGATATCAGTACGTGTGACTGGTGAAGGAGGTGATGGATCAGGTTTGGTATTATCCAGTACTAACTTTAGTAGTGAAAGAATCACGAGCCTCACAGTAAAATATCATGATGCATACCTGAACATCAAGAATCGATCACAGATTCGTGTCCACGCCCCATTTGAGTATCCGGATCTATATCTAACAATATGTTGAGTGGTATACAATTCCTTAACTTTTCTTGTTCCAGGTTAGCGTATCTTTCTATTTCAATTTCTAACGTTAGTGCTGGTCCGAGAGAAAAAAATAACCAAAATCTGCACATATTTGTACTTTTGGTTTCAGCTATGATGCGTACTGTGTGACTGGTTTCAGCTATGACGCGATCTGCACAGCCAATCAAGATTATTTTCACATGCATAGAAATGTATAAACAGAATGGTGGCGGGAAAGGAAAAGAATAACTTTTAAGAGGCAGTAAATCATGCACTCATAACGTGGTTGGTTGAAAAGGTATGCGTCACCCACTAATCTTTTAATTATCCCTGTGGTTTGGTGAAAATAACAGAGATCATCTGGCGTCTATGCTATTTGCATGATCATCAGTTATCGGTTATTAGATTTCAATAAAAGTGGAAAGCAAGTACTCACTTGATCATAACCTCGTTGTAGAAATGATAAATAGATAGCACAAAATGGCTTAAAAACTTCTGTTGCTAAACCTGTTGCAAAAGTGACCGCATGTTGTTCGGCAATACCAACATCAAAGCAATGATCCGGGTACTTTTTCTGGGAAAAGTTGAGTCCTGTCCCACCTCGCATAGCTGAATGTATTGCCACAATCTTGTTATCTACTTCTGCTTCTTTTATGAGTGCTTCAGCAAAATACTGCGTATATGAAAGAGTAGGAGATTTTGTCTTGAAGAAAAAGGCAAAAATAAAAAATAAAAAAAGAAGAAGGAAGAGGAACGTAGTTAAATTGAATCAGTTATCAACAGGTGGGCATATTCCATGTGTGAATACAGTAACCCGAACGTAGTGGCACTTGAATATACCTTTGCCAGTTGTTCGTGAAGTTCCTCTATAGAATGTAGTGTGCAAGATTTTAATCTTGAAGTTACTTATGAATTGGTCGACTGGAGCTAACTTATTGTGTATAAGTGGTCGCCAAATAGTAACATTGAAACAATATGCTTAAATCCTATCATAGCTAATTATTTATATTTAATCCAGTTGACCCATTTGTAATAAACACAACCCAGTATGCTTAAATCCTATAGTACCTTCTATCATTTCTCTGTTGTCCTGCACCTTTTGCCTGCTAAACTGAAGGGTGGACGGGGTTGTTGCCACTTTCCAAGAGTCTAGCCTGTAGAGAAAAAGTGCATGGAGGAAGAGAACCAGAGTACGTGTAAATACAGAAAAAAGCATATAAGTTCTCATTGTTTTCTCCTCCACACAAGGAAATACAAATCAAGTCACTCATCCCTTTGAATTTATTTTATGCACACAAGGAAAAACAAATCCAAATGTTGATATTGATACAATGTAGTGCGGGTACATTTGGACAGATCAGGGGGATGGGTAACAAACCAGGTCTGGTTGGTGACACAAGCATGAACATGAGTACAGCCATGTTACATGAGGGAATTGCTCAGAACACATCAGGAAGTGTTTTCTTCTCAAGGTACTCTCTCGTAACCTTTTCCCATCTGAATTTTTTTTCTTATTCTATATATAAAGTTTTTGCAAATCTAGATAAATACCGTACTTTAAAATAACAGATATACTTTGAAGTTACATTTTTCATACACAAAGCACCATCATTCTCAACAGCTTCACCAGTATTATAAAATCTTTCAAATGCAGAATTCAAACTCAAACTTATGAGTATCGTTGTTTTTACTTAAGTTCAGATGATTAATTTTACTTTAAAAGATTTTGTCTTGTCTTTTTCCTATTAAGTATCTCCTTGTTACCTCATCAAATGCCTCAAATATGCGAATGCTCGGTTGATGAATGGTAGAGACAATTGTTCTTCCTCTGTCAGCAATATTCTTCACAGCATGCATATGGAACACCCTTTTTATTTATTTTTTAAATTTCTTTTTAACAATCTTTAAGAATAAGCCAAAATAAGCACGATTAAATTGAAAATGTTTTTGAACTTTAAGGAATAAGCCAGAAAAAGCACTTTAAAGACTGAAAAGTTGAAACAAAGCTGAAATTAAATACAACTTTAACTGTTAGGGACCTAAAAGCTATGAAAAGCTTATCCTAAAGCTAAAATAAGCTATTATTACTTTAAAAACAGACTTAATTAACTATTCTAATCCTAAAAAACAGATTCTAAAGGGAAAATAAGCAATGGACAAACAAATAAGCACAATAGGACTGCTGTTACAACAGCAGCCTATATGGGCTAGTATGAGCTTAAGCACAAGCTTATATTAATAAGCTGAAGGGTCCAATAAGGCAGCTAAGCAAAACTATCATACAAGGAATATTTTACCAAGTTTCAGATTACATGAAGCTTTTAAAGAGCTTAAAATGAGCTTTTGAAAACCAAATGCATGCAACTGCATGTAAAGAACCTTATGAAAAACTTTGACTGAGACAAGTTTGAGCACAAAATAAATAATGCAAAACTTACCAAATTCTAATTAAGTTGAAACAGATGGGATTCAGCCATCAGATATTACTAAAAAGCAATTTGAAAGGCAAAATGAGCTCAAATAAGCACTTAAAAGAAGCCGTGAAGAAGCCTACTTATGAACTGCACCAGGTTGCCCTGGTGCTAAAGGGCTTATTTGAAAGCGCTTTTAGCTTTAAATTCATCAAGGAATTCAAGTTAACACTTGACAGATTGAAATTGACTTCCAAACAACAACAAAAAAAAAAAAAAAAAAAAAAAAAAAAAAAACTTTGTGAACTTGATTGAATTGTTAACAATCTAAACTGAGATCTGATAAAGGCCAAGTCAGAAACTGTTTTTGAGATTTTTGACTTTTGAAAAAGCTTGTAAATGCAGTTTTGACTCTAAACCATTGGACTAAAGATCAAAACAGACTCAAAAGGCTGAAAAGACTCTAATTAAACTTGCACTTTTAGACTAAATGAGAGCTTAATACAATAAGCTATATAGACTAACTTAAAACCTTTCACTTAACACATAAATTTTTAAACTATACTAAATTGACTCAAAACTAATCTAAACTAATTTAAATGAACCATAAGTAGTTTAAAAGTGCAAGTTTAATTACAGCGAATAATGTTGGCTTAATCCGATGGACGAAACTTTATGTATTCAGATATAAACCTCAAGTTATTTTTGATTTTATTAAAAAAGAATGTTATCACATACCAAGTAGTCGTGTTACACTTGACTCTCTTCCAATTACAACACACATCAAGAGTTTCACCACTGCCGATCCGAGTATTGGCTTGGGCTCAAATGACACATCGTGTCTCTATGCCAGCCAACTTAAAGCAAGTCTAGGAAACAATAGCAGCATGTATTCCACCTAAACAAAACAGATGTTATAAGAGCTTGAAATGTTATTTTTAAATTATTATATCTTGGCCATTTGACTGATCCCACGAAAGTGTAGATGTAATGTTAAATCATCATCACAAGTAATGAGTAGCAAGTCATTTTCCTCATCCTTGTATTTTATACTAAGCCCTTTACCCTTTAAATCGCGTCTTTGTGCTACTTCATTTTCCAGGTCTGAAGTAATAGGGAACCCGAACTTTATCATATCACCTTTAAAAATTTCTTTCACCATCGATATGTACTATCTGATTTAGATGGAAGACAACTATGCCTGCCTGAAGAACTCAAACGCTTAACCCTTACTACAATGAGCACAACATGGCGTCTAGCAAACCATTGGCTTGAAGACCGTTGCGAGCTTTGCTGTGACACTACTTCTGACATCTTCGGGTCAGTAGCATGACAAGTTTTTTTTGCTCTGAATTGGCTTTGGCCAACTCGATATACCATTCTCTCAACAAAAACGCTTCAATGTAGACCTGCTAACTGAAAACCGAACATTTTTGGACAAAAGTTACGATTATGCTAGATATATGTGGAATAATGGAAGACTGCATATAAACATAAATGATTAAGTAAAGACTAAATATGACTCACCTCCAAAGCTCTCTGTAACTTGACGTATTGGTTTTCCAACATGTTGCTCAACGGCCTTCATGGAAAGTGAAACAATTTTACGCTTTCTGCCTCGTTTTAAAGGTCTGCTGTTTTCTCTAGCATCAGTGATGGTGTCGTTTGTTGTCTGGTTTATCACAATGGAATAGAAATTAGCATTGCCATCTTCTCTTGAACCAACCATATTAACGTTGTCACTCATATCATTGGGGTCATGTTCTTTGGATGAACATTGGCTTTGGACGTTTGTAGAGTCAGTTTCAACAACATTTGCCAAAATGACCCTGAATATGATGATTCCATCCCAAACGCCAAGGTGTTGGCTGTTGTGGCTGTGGAAATTTCGATACTTTGAGGTTTTATATTTAATGACAAATAACCTGCATCCCTGGGTCGTCCAGTGGGTGATGATATGTCACCCAAGTTAAAGCTTCCAATTCAGCCTGAGAGCCATTCCAAATGTCAATAATGCAACAAATATATGTGCAACCCAAAAATAAAACTATAAAATTAAATTCTAGTGTAAAAGGGTCAATAACCGTACTATGCATGATCTTTAGATCTCATGTAGATATTGCTAACTTAGACGTAAATCTATATAGGTTATACTGATTATTTCGTTACTTTTATTTTCTTATGCTACATGTTTTAGGTATTTCATGTAATTGTAGGTCATATGGATTATCACAATTAATTGCAGTTGCCTCTCATTGATTCCAAATTCTGCATTCTGTATGTTTAATAGGTTCTTTTCGTGTCAAGGTTCTTTGGAGTTCTTGGGAATCAGATGGGCAGTGTAAACATGGTTTCCAATAGCCTTATGGACCTGTAAGAATTCAATCAAGATTACCCCATGGGCACCATGCAGGTAAATACTCAAACGACATCTAATATCACAGTCAATTCCGTTCAAAATGAAATTACAGTATTAAAAGAACAGTGATGTTACATACTAACTTTTTATTTATTTATTTATGTGAAGATGTTATCAAAATATACCTCTTGAAAACTTTAGCATAGACAGAGAGTACTAAAGGTGCGTTAAATACACCAAAGACATCCACGCACATTTTTTCTTAATCCTATCACGAGGTGTTGTTTCATACCACTGTTCCCACTAAAAAATCTTATATTACCACTCCCCATAATTGCAATTTTCTCTAGAAAATGACTATCCTGTGTATGAAGATGACACGCTTGGAGCTAAATTTTTTGTCACTGGATCCTTCTTTCTTGCAAATTCGACAGCTACACATTTCGTTACTACAAATATCAATACACTTTTAACGTTAATACACAACCTTTGTTGCAAATGCTGCCACCAAATGCACTAAAATATGCACTCTCTCTTATTATATAACCAAACAAATTCTTAAACAGAATAACCAAAAAAATGTTGCCACCAAAGAACGCAAACTTTTGGATCATTGGCATGCTAGCAGCCTTGACCAGGTTAGGAAGATTTGAAATACTTCATGCTTATTTAAAAAAAAATAATAATTCAAAATTCTATTCTATAAAGTTTTAGTTTAAATTAAATGTACCAAGCTCTGCGTACAATCAGTCATTATTAGTACATATTTATTAAGAGAAAGAATGGGTTTCAATACATTTGTAACTTTTAAGTTAAATCCCAGCTTTCTTTGCCATCTCTTCTTCCATTGCAGTATTGTTTGAACCTAATATACACATAATATCAACTCATGTTTGTGGTCTAAATGAAAGGAACTCGAACTTCGCGCATAAAACAATAAAATTTTACTTGTTTAAAGTCCTGATGATGAGTATCCATCGTACCACTAACTCGACCTTCACGCATAAAGCATCAAAAACATCACTTATGATACCACATGAGACGTAGGCA
This sequence comes from Chrysanthemum lavandulifolium, assembly GCA_022545495.1. Lineage (NCBI taxonomy): Eukaryota > Viridiplantae > Streptophyta > Magnoliopsida > Asterales > Asteraceae > Chrysanthemum > Chrysanthemum lavandulifolium. The sequence continues at coordinate 210,797,040 of CM040239.1, forward strand.
GATACAAACTCTCAATCATATTCGTCAACACAATAGCCTGCATTATTGTAAATGGTACAACTAAAGTCCTGAATGGCTAAAATAATTATATTCTCACACATATTCATGTCCACTTGATGCTTTAGAATGAGCCAAATTATTTATGTCATATACTATCACATCATCACAAAAGAGGAATCATATATGATAAGCTCATAATCTAAAAATCATATATGACCAATTATAAGGGGGTGTTTGAGTTAGCTTACTTTTGTGACTTATGAGCTTATTGCTTATTTAAAGCAATAAAATCTACTTGATAATCTCATAATCTAAAAATTAGACTTCTCACTTTTCCAATATCAAATAAGCTTAAAATAAAACTAATCCAAACACCACCAACATAAGCCGATGATGCAAGAAAATCATTGTTGTGACAAAATTGCTCCTCATAGCGAAAACCGCTTGTTTATACCGAAAACAAAAAGAGATGACAATTTCGAACGCAAGCGAATGATCACTATAGTTGTAATTTAAAACTTGACCATGTTTCAAGTGTTTGTTCACTCCCCAGTTTTTGAATGCACAGTCGCAATGCTCATGAGGCAACAATAAGGAGGTTAGCTGCACAACAAAGAATATCATAAGCCTTGAGCTAAAATTACGTTATGGAAGAAAATAAAAGTGCGACCTTATCTCATGAGTTACATAGAGTCGGCATATATATTTTGGAGCTATAATCATGCTCTGTGGTTTTAAAAGTTACGTGTACTTACACTTTGTCTTACCCTTGCTTGTTCTATTTGTGCCTCCATCTTTGTATATATCGATAACACGTAAGAAATTCAAACTTGATAAAACCAGTAAAACTTTAAAGTTGATAAAACTTGTTAAGGATTAGTAACCTCACGAATAATATAATAGGTGTATTTATACACAAAAAATAGCTTAAAATATATAAGGTATAATTATCTTGTAAGTAATATATATCATATTTTTTATTAATTGTTATCTTCATAATATACATTCCTAAATTACAAATTGCGAATTTTTTAGCATGTCCTTATTTGTATTAATTTCAAACATATAAATCAAAAACAATTTAGTCTAGTGGTAAGTTGTTTACAAAACTCATGAATGACCCAAGTTCAAATCCAATACATGTCTTCTTTTAATTAAGTCAATTAAAATTTAAAATTAACAAATACAAACCAAATTTTAAAAGTAAAAAATTAAAATCCAATTTTAAAAGCAAAAAATTAAAATTGTACATATATTTAAAAAATGCCACATGTCATTAAAAAATTAAAAAATGCCACGTAAATAGAATGATGACATGGAAATATGACATGGCATTATGGGATGCCAAGTGGCATTTTATGTGGCATGCCTCCTCTTATATATAATGTATATATATATATATATATATATATATATAAAACCAATCTGATATTAAGCTTTTTACATGTAAAAATGAACCGTGATATTAAGAAACATATGATAGTTACTATGATATTAACAATTTTATTAAAAAACATATGATAGTTACGTGATATTAACAATTATATTAAAAAAAAAAAAAAAAAAAATTCGTGATATAAAAGTAACCGTGATATTAAAATTTTTAATTAAAAAGTTACGATGATATTAATAATATTAGTAAAAAACAAAAAGTTCGTGATATAAAAAAAGTTAGTGTGATATTAACAATTTGTATTTAAAAGTTTATGTGATATTAAGATCGATCTTGACTTTTTACAAAAGTCAAAATCGACCTTAATATCACAATACCTTTAATCATGAAAACGATTTTTTTTAATAATTTTTCAAATGATTCTTAATAATTTATCATCCTCTTTATTTTTTAATTTTTTAAGATTTTTTGAATTTTTTTAAAAGCTACGTGATATTTCCGCACATCCCAACTTAAAAGCCTAAAACCCACCCGATCCTTCCCTATATATATATATATATATATATATATATATATATATATATATATATATATATATATATATATATATATATATATATATATATATATATATATATATATATATATATATATATATATATATATATATATATATATATATATCCGATAAAATGCACGGGGAATCTAAACAAGTTAAAATACTCAACAAATCTATTAAGATCACAACGAGGGTAAAACATTTCACTTATGCGTAAGTGAGGATCATTAAATAAGACAATGTAGCACTTAAATTAACTTAAAACGTTAAGCACACACATTAACTATTGGATTGGATAATCCAATGATCTATTGAATAAAAATATTCAATGCTCTATTATTTTGGTCATGAACCAAAATGTTCATCATCTTGAGACTCGCCATCTCATCATTTTTGGTTTCGGTTTGGAACCTCCGCGCATTGTGCTTGATCACCAGTGCTTGTTCATATCATCAAGGTGAGTTCATAGCCTCGCTTTTACTTTTATTTTCAAACCCATGAGGAGATACATGCTCTAAACTAGAACACAAGGTTTTTCAGAATGGTCTCCTCTTGATTATTGGTACTGCCTAAGTATTTAGCCATAAGTCCCCTGAGCATGAACCATTAATCACCGCGACTGAACGCAGATATCGTGAATAGTACTATGGGGATTAACGACCCCATTTCGGTTAAAGAGAAATAACCGGGGCGCACCATATTTGAATTTCATTAGGTAATTGGCTATTACCTCCTTTGGGGCAAACTTTACGTACACTTGGTAATTCAGTCTATGCAGTTGAGTCTTGGTTGCATGAGTTTAGCGCAAAATAATCTGAGATTTTTCTTTGTGAGACTGTTAGTTTACAATGATCATGATCTTATACTTGTGTTCAACTTATTTTAAACCTATGAATTTCACTCAATATTTTTGTTGACCTTTTTAAGCATGTTATCTCAGGTAATCGATGAAGATTATGATTAAGGCGCGGAATGGGGCATGGCAAGGCTTATATGGTGGTGTAAAACATAAAAGTTGTCATTTCTTTCAAACTCATGATCTTTCTTTTGGGAAAAACACTTGAACAATTTACAACGTTTTGTAACAACTATGAGTTTTCGATGAATGATAAATATTTTTAATAAAACGTCTCTTTCGAGTCGTTTTCTATAATTGTTGACTATGATCTCCATTTGAGTAACACCCGAATTAGTCTTCCGATGTCATTAAGATTTTCGAGGGTGTTACACAGTGTACCCAGTCGTGTGTAGTGTAGTCATCGGTACAATCAAGGTTGTCCCAAGAGCTATGTTCAAAAATTTGATGCGCTCCCGAACAGTCAAGCTTTATCACACAAGCCCGCCACTTGGAATGGCGGACCGTAAGAGGCTTAAACGGCTCGTGAACGAACTCAATGAAGATCTCGAGGGAGTATAGGGTTTCCCGGTCGTTATGTCCCAAATGAGCTATGCAATGGATTATCAAACGATAGTGATCGGAGATTTGAACGGAAAATGGGATTGTGAATTATGATTATAACTAAGGAAAAGCCCATAAACTACAGGGGCTTAAATGCAAATTAAAGGAAATTAAAAAGATAAAAAATATTAAATAAACGCTATCACTATTTTTAAAATGATGAACGTGTAAAACTTAAAACTAAAAACTTACGTTTAAACTAAAAATACGTAGACGACAAAACAAAAAGTGAAAACTAAGGAATACAAGTCCTAGAAATATGAAAATACATTTTACAATCCTAATTATATAAGAAATTTATTAGAAAAGGAAAATTATTTTTAAAACTATTTAATTAATTTTGTTAATTAAAAACTATTTTAAACTATTTAATAATACTCTAAAATAAAAGAAAATATGAAATAAGACTAGAAAATAAAATTAAAACTTAGAAAATCTAAAATATGATAAAACTAATTTTAAAACTGAAAATATATTTTTTGACTTTTATATATTTATTATTAATTAATTACTATTAAAAACTAATTAAATTACTTAAAAATACAAATTTAACTAAGAAAAATCTAGAAAAATATTTTGTTCTCTTTTTATATTTATCTAAACCTAAGAAAAATGAAAAATTAATTTTTGGAACTTTTTCTGAATTAAATGCAATTAAAGGTATTTAAAATGATTAAAAACTGATTTTAATTAAGAAAAATACTAAACAGTGTCTAAAAATTATGAAAAATTCAGGGAAATCCTAAAATATTATTCTAAATCAGAGAAAAATATAAAAACTAGGGCTTATGTGTAATAAACTGAAGCTGCAATGTAAACTAGTGGGAAAAAGCACTTGAAAATAAGCTAACAAGCAAAATAATGAACCAACTGATCAAATAAGCTAATGCATGCTAAAACTACTCTAACTCAACTAATTAAAGCTACTCCTAACTGCTAAACAATGATCTACCAAGGATTTAGCTAAATGACTACTTAAGCTAATAAGCAAATTGACCCCTACTATTGAGCTTATCTAACTGCTTATCAGATATGCTAAAGGGAAAACCAACAGTTGAGATCTCAAGACCACCAGCAGAGAGTGTATCCAAAGTTACAGCTAATGAGGGCTAGTATTGAAGATATTGAGATCAAAACAAAAGTGGCCATGTGGATGTGTTACTGGCGATGTACGATCGCCATCAGGACACTAGTTTGAGCTTGTCTAAAAGCTTATCGAAAAGCTAAAAGGCAAAAGATATAGGGTCTTGAAGACCACCTGGAAAACTGCAAAAGTGCCAAATCTAAGACCCTAACTAGCTAAAATGAACACTAAGCATTAGCTGCAAGATCTGTAAAAACCAGTATGGAAATGCTTTTTGACTTTTAAAACAGTTGAAAGGTTTGACCAAAATGAGATTCAAATGCAAATGAGGGACAGATTTGGATGTAAAATGATGAAATAAGACTTAAGCAAGCTAGTTTGTTAACTTCTAAAACCTATATGATGATTTCAAAAACTGCTTCCAACAGGAGAGATGACAAGAGCGATTCAAAACATATTGACTTAGAGCACAAATTTCATCAAACCAAAGATGATATGACATGAATAACATATAACAAGCTTGAAGTAATTGATCTAACCCATAATGATAACCTCTAAAACAGATTTAAGCCTAATCCAAACAATCCTTAATTAACTCTAGCAAACAAATTACACTACTACTACCGATTCTACTTAAGCAAGCATTCTAACAACCTGGAAACCGAGATCATAGTGCATCAAATAACATAAAACAAGCATCAAACAGCAGGCCATAAGATCATTCATAAAAAACAGATTTGAGAAGAAAGAAAAAGACTACTCACTTGGTTATTCCAACCAAATTTGAGCAGAGTAACAACATCAAACAAGTGTGAAACATCAACCAACAACCCAATCAAGCATCACAATCAACTCATTCCAATTTCTGAACCAAATGAGCAATGCAGTTGACTTTCGTTGACCATTTTGGAATTTTGAATTACAAACCATAAGACTTCTCCAATTCTCTTTATTAACCAAATACAAGCTTAAACAAACAATTTGAAACACTTTCATCAACCAAAAATTGTAATTTGATAACAATGGCTTTTAAGGAAAATGAGAACAATCATAAAACCGAAATGATTTGCTAAAAGCGATATATTGATACATAAATTACTTGTTTGTTACATAAAACTTGAATCCAGCTAAAAGATTACATAAAACTTAAAACGACTAAACATGAAATTAAGGATTTGGTCTAAAAGCAGTGACACCCCTTCTCTGCCTTCTCTTCCTTTATATGCTCCATTAGGGTTTCTTAACTCAATCCTAGCCATTGATTAGGTTCATTTGATCCCCACCTTGATTTCCCATTTTGGCGCCAAAACTTGCACATGGGTCCCGAACTTGTGATGAGGAAAGATGTCACTTGTGTTTTGGAGGGTAGGAGTAGTTGTGATGATGGGGGGGGGGGTGGAGTATTGCAGGTGCTTGAGTGTTGCAGAGATGGATATGGTGTCTCGTGACTTTGGAGGGAAGGGTGGAGTCAAAGGATTTGACTGGGATATTAATAATAGGGAGGGTCAAAGGTAGGGGGTCCAAAAGGCTAGAATGGCAGGGGTTCATATTGGGTTGACAAGGCCAAAAGAGGTGAAAGGGGTCTTAATTATCAAGAGCCTATGTTGCCATTTCTGAAACTGTAAGGACCAGAACTGCCAAATCTGCAAAGTTGATGCAAGGGCTGAAATTGACAAGTATCAATAGTACAAGGACCAAAGTTGCCATTTTCACATTTTCCAGGGACTATTTCTGCCAATTCTTAAACTTGAAGGACCAATTTGTAATTTTCTCAAAACTTTCTATATTTTTCACCAAAGGACTAAATTTGACAAGTTATGATTTAAAAAGGACCTTTGGTGATTTTTCTTTTGAAATTAGGACTCAGGGACTATTTTTGACAACTTTTGAAACTTGGGGGACTACAACTGCAATTTTTGCAAATTTGATACGTTTTCATCCGATTTTGATATTTTTGCATTTAAACACATAAAACATCGATTTGTGGTATTTTGATTATTTTGATGTGTTTACGAGTGTTTTCGATGATTTTGCGCTTATTTTGTACAAAATGATGAGTATTTAGACACTCATCAATTCCCCACATCGAGATATTGCTAGTCCTAGAAATGATTTGAGAAAACACAATGGATTTTAATCTCTTTACCAAAAGCCATTACTCGGAGTAGCCAAATGTTTCGGTTCAAGTAAGAACCTTGGTACACTCGATAACCAAATGATTTTGAGCAAATCATAAGTCAGAACGGATTTGATTTGTCTTTACCGTAGCCGCACCTTCCGGACTAGCCAACTCTTAGATAAATTATCGAATTATCTTTGGTGAGCTGATTACCAATTATGGTTTTTCCACCGCCTTTACCACAAGCCATAAACTTATGGGCTAGCCAACTCTTCACTTTTTAGGATATGGTGAGTTGAATACCATACAATTTTGGGCAAATTGCAAGTCAAACGGATTTGAGATATCTTTACCAAGAGCCGCTTGCTCCTGGATTAGCCAATCCTTTAGTTTATTAGACAAGGCGGATCGATAACCAATTGAGTAAGTGTAGAACACTTACTCCAAAAAAAAAATGTTGGCCAAAACTGGGAATTGGTATAATTATATGATAAAATTCGTGAGAATTCCCCACACTTAAAATGAATATTGCCCTCAATATTCAAAGTACCGCGGTTATGCCGAAACAAAGAACGTAAAAGGGAAATACTACGCCATTATTTATAAAGATTTTTTTTTTTTTTTTTTTTTTTTTTTTAGAAACTTATATATAAACATGTGGGTAACTCCCCACACTTAGTAGAACACATGGGTGAAACCCATGTTAAGCTACTTATTTTTGATTACCGAGTCGCTAGCTTGACTCGACCCAATTCATTTGTTCATGGGAAGCAAAGTGGAAGAAACAATCTCCATCGGACTTTCATTCAAGATGTTTGGACAAACATTTGAAGCACGTGAAAGTTCCACACCGATGAGATATAGAGAGAACCGCTCAAAATGATAAATGAAAATGCCGGATCAAAATAGTGTCCTCATTCCCGAAGGAGAAAAGGGAACGAGAGTCACACCATATGTGAAGAAAATAAGGAAAATCATGATGATGATCATGACTAACTCCTCATTATCGTAAGGGGAATTCATGATTTTGGATCATGAATCTCATCTGTGAGGATAGAATCGCCATCACATGATGGAAGAGATGTTAGAATACGAGGTGGGACAAGTGGTGTGCTCGAGAGCTAGCAATTTCCACCACTTCCGTGATGGTCTCAGATCGGCCTCGGACATTTCATCGAAAAGAGGATTTACTTTCCCAAAAGTGTAGTCATTATTAAATTCAAAAGAGGATTTGAGAAAATCCCGAAGTAACCTCGTAAATGTCGAGAGAATCACAAAAGGCAAATCACAATCACTATCGGATATATCCTCGGACTCACTTGGGATTGGGACGAAGTTCTCAACATTAGACGATTCCGCTTCGGAATTGTGCCAAGATGCTCATCCTCCATTATGAGAGAGTCTTTGGAAGCAATACTAGGTAAGATAGGTGTGATGTTAATAGACCGGGGAGTTGAGAAATAAGATCGCTCAATTGAGTAACACTCTCCTCGTCGTAATCATAGTATTCCTTCATTTGAATACTATCCTCATCATCATCGCCATCATATCTCGATTCTTATATTCATCTGTGAAGCTTACACACCATTCTTTTCATTTGCGCTTTCTTTGGAATGCGTATTTCTTCGTAACTTTGAGGAAGATTACACTCTCGTAATCATTGAAATGATGTGAAGGCTCGAAGTCCGATGACCGATTGAATCTTGGGGGTTGGAAATTGTCAAACCGGAGAATTGAATTTTGAAAATTTTGATTCATCGGTTGACATTCAAAAGTCTCATGAGGACCCCGCAATTCTCACAATGTAGATAATTGGGAAAATAACTTCACCAAAGTTCGATTGTAACATGGTTCTAGCTCATAGACAAGCGGACCGTGGTGGACAATCAAAACCGTAATGAGAATCATTCCCACAAAACTCGCATGAGTAGGATTCGTATTGACAATGTGGAGGTAGGTAGGAAAAATCGGGTGTTTCATTTGAAATGGGATCGGATTACCGACAAATTTGTCTCCGAAACTCTCATTGGTACATCACGACAATTTCCACCGTTAAATGGACCTCCACACCAGGAACATGTCGAAAACCATGACATAAAGAATTAAACGGATAAGAGGGATAAGAGATGAAGAATCAAACGGTTATAGAGGATAAGAAATGTAGAATTAAACAGATTTGAGGATAAAGAAATGTAGAATTAAACAGATTAGAGGATAAAAGATGGATATTTTTGGATTTTTTGAAAAACAGGCTATAAAAACAAAGAATGAAAACATTTTTGGGTTTTTGATTTTTAAAAGAAAATATAAACATATACAGATGGTATAAACAAGGAGTGAATATTCAAATCACTAATCTGCTAGACGGAAGATAATCAAAGACAACTCCAAGAAGGCGCTAAAAATTTGATGCGCCCCGAACAATCAAGCTTTATCACACAAGCTCGCCACTTGTGAATGGCGGATCGTAAGAGGCTTAAACGGCTCAGAACGAACTCAATGAAGATCCGAGGAGTATAGGGTTTCCCCGGGTCGTTATGTCCCAGCGAGCTATGCAATGGATTATCAAACGTATAGTGATCGGGAGATTTGAACGGAAAATGGGATTGTGAATTATGATTATAACTAAGGAAAAGCCCATAAACTACAGGGGCTTAAATGCAAATTAAAGGAAATTAAAAAGATAAAAAATATTAAATAAACGCTATCACTATTTTTAAAATGATGAACGTGTAAAACTTAAAACTAAAAACTTACGTTTAAACTAAAAATACGTAGACGTACAAAACAAAAAGTGAAAACTAAGGAATACAAGTCCTAGAAATATGAAAAATACATTTTTACAATCCTAATTATATAAGAAATTTATTAGAAAAGGAAAATTATTTTTAAAACTATTTAATTAATTTTTGTTAATTAAAAACTATTTTAAACTATTTAATAATACTCTAAAATAAAAGAAAATATGAAATAAGACTAGAAAAATAAAATTAAAACTTAGAAAAATCTAAAATATGATAAAACTAATTTTAAAACTGAAAATATATTTTTGACTTTTATATATTTATTATTAATTAATTACTATTAAAACTAATTAAATTACTTAAAAATACAAATTTAACTAAGAAAAATCTAGAAAAATATTTTTTTCTTTTTATATTTATCTAAACCTAAGAAAATGAAAATTAATTTTGGAACTTTTTCTCAATTAAATGCAATTAAAGGTATTTAAAATGATTAAAACCGATTTTAATTAAGAAAATACTAAACAGTGTCTAAAAATTATGAAAAATTCAGGAAATCCTAAAATATTATTCTAAATCAGAGAAAAATATAAAACTAGGGCTTATGTGTAATAAACTCAAGTCGCAATGTAAACTAGTGGGAAAAAGCACTCAAAATAAGCTAACAAGCAAAATAATGAACCAACTGATCAAATAAGCTAATGCATGCTAAAACTACTCTAACTCAACTAATTAAAGCTACTCCTAACTGCTAAACAATGATCTACCAAGGATTTAGCTAAATGACTACTTAAGCTAATAAGCAAATCGACCCCTACTATCGAGCTTATCTAACGCTATCGATATGCTAAAGGAAAACCAACAGCTGAGATCTCAAGACCACCGCGAGAGTGTATATCCAAAGTTACAGCTAATAAGGGCTAGTATTGAAGATATTGAGATCAAAACAAAAGTGGCCATGTGGACAAAGTTACTGGCGATGTACGATCGCCATCAGGACACTAGTTTGAGCTTGTCTAAAAGCTTATCAGAAAAGCTAAAAGGCAAAACAGATATAGGGTCTTGAAGACCACCTGGAAAACTGCAAAAGTGCCAAATCTAAGACCCTAACTAGCTAAAATGAACACTAAGCATTAGCTGCAAGATCTGTAAAAACCAGTATGGAAATGCTTTTTGACTTTTAAAAACAGTTGAAAGGTTTGACCAAAATGAGATTCAAATGCAAATGAGGGACAGATTTGGATGTAAAATGATGAAATAAGACTTAAGCAAGCTAGTTTGTTAACTTCTAAAACCTATATGATGATTTCAAAAACTGCTTCCAACAGGAGAGATGACAAGAGCAGATTCAAAACATATTGACTTAGAGCACAAATTTCATCAAACCAAAGACAGATATGACATGAATAACATATAACAAGCTTGAAGCAATTGATCTAACCCATAATGATAACCTCTAAAACAGATTTTAAGCCTAATCCAAACAGTCCTTAATTAACTCTAGCAAACAAATTACACTACCACTACTGATTCTACTTAAGCAAGCATTCTAACAACTGGAAAACTGAGATCATAGTGCATCAAATAACATAAAACAAGCATCAAACAGCAGGCCATAAGATCATTCATAAAAAACAGATTTGAGAAGAAAGAAAAAGACTACTCACTTGGTTATTCCAACCAAATTTGAGCAGAGTAACAACATCAAACAAGTGTGAAACATCAACCAACAACCCAATCAAGCATCACAATCAACTCATTCCAATTTCTGAACCAAATGAGCAATGCAGTTGACTTTCGTTGACCATTTTGGAATTTTGAATTACAAACCATAAGACTTCTCTAATTCTCTTTATTAACCAAATACAAGCTTAAACAAACAATTTGAAACACTTTCATCAACCAAAAAATTTTAATTTGATAACAATGGCTTTTGGCGGGAAAATGAGAACAATCATAAAACTGGAAATGATTTGCTAAAACTGATATATTGATACATAAATTACTTGTTTGTTACATAAAAACTTGAATCCCAGCTAAAAGATTACATAAAAACTTAAAACGACTAAACATGAAATTAAGGATTTGGTCTAAAAACAGTGACACCCCCTTCTCTGTCTTCTCTCTTCCTTTATATGCTCCATTAGGGTTTCTTAACTCAATCCTAGCCATTGATTAGGTTCATTTGATCCCCACCTTTGATTTCCCATTTTGGCGCCAAAACTTGCACATGGGTCCTGAACTTGTGACAGAGGAAAGATGTCACTTGTGTTTTGGAGGTTTGTGTTCGAGGGTAGGAGTAGTTGTGATGATGGGGGTGGAGTATTGCAGGTGCTTGAGTGTTGCAGAGATGGATATGGTGTCTCGTGACTTTGGAGGGAAGGGTGGAGTCAAAGGATTTGACCGGGATATTAATAATAGGGAGGGTCAAGGTAGGGGTCCAAAAGGCTAGAATAGCAGGGTTCATATTGGGTTGACAAGGCGAAAAGAGTGAAAGGGTCTTAATTATCAAGGCCTATGTTGCCATTTCAAACTGTAAGGACCGAATCGCCAAATCTGCAAAGTTGATGCAAGGGCTGAAATTGACAAGTATCAATAGTACAAGGACCAAAGTTGCCATTTTCACATTTTCCGTGGACTATTTCGCCATTCTTAAACTCAAGGACCAATTTGTAATTTTCTCAAAACTTTCTATATTTTTCACCAAAGGACTAAATTTGACAAGTTATGATTTAAAAGGACCTTTGGTGATTTTTCTTTTGAAATTAGGACTCGTGGACTATTTTGACAACTTTTGAAACTTGGGGACTACAACCGCAATTTTGCAAATTTGATACGTTTTCATCCGATTTTGATATTTTGCATTTAAAACACATAAAACACCGATTTGTGGTATTTTGATCATTTTGATGTGTTTCGAGTGTTTCGGATGATTTTGCGCTTATTTTGTACAAAATGATGAGTATTTAGACACTCATCATGAGCGGATCTATATTAAGTCTGGGTGTCACTGGTTTTAATTGTTATAAGGATTGAAATGATTAATTAACTAGAAAACAAGAAATAAACGCAAACAAATAAAGTAGTGGTTGTGATCAATAGGGGTAATGTGTGCTAACCTAGTTACTCAACCTATCATGTTATGTTCACGCCTTACTACTTCCAATTAATTCAAGTGGGGTTTTAGGTCGCTAGGACAGCATTTGGTCAGTTCGTCCTAACCTATCAACAAAGGCTTCCACCGGAGATCAAGCTACTACCCTTGAAAGTCTAGTTGTTTTTAGTCCCCTAAGCCAAGTCATTAAGCACCTCTACATGCAAGATTCATAACAATGAGTGCTCTCGGTAGCATCTTAGACACTCATCCCTAACTTCTTAAGTTCATCCAAACGGCAGGTGATCATTTGGTCAATTCGCACAAGCGAGGAAGGGTCGTCGCTTAGTCAATTCTACCCTCCCAACTCAACCTAACTACTTAGGTCGGTTGGTCAATTCTCCTAAGCAACTAGATACTACAGCCATTCAAAACTACCGAAGCTAGGGTAGCTACCAACGAACTATGCATGCATACACTAGAAACAATTATACGAAAGCACGTAAACGTAAACAAAACAATTAAGGAATCGTAACTAGGCTAACACCAAAGGTGTTTAGCCGATCATATTAAAAGAAACCAAAGATTCAATGTTTGACATAATGAAATACATGAATCGAAAGTAAAAGATAAATTAATCGCTAATGCCTATCGTTAGGGAGTGATTTCTCCCTTGGAGATGGCTCCGTATGCTCTTCAAGATCTGCCTTTGGACCCCTCTTGACGTTTTCTGCTTTTTGGTGTGAAGTGAATGATGTAAAATGCAGAAATTAGGGCTTGTATTTATAGGCATGATCTAGTTACGGCGTAACTTAAGTTGAGAGTTACGCCATAACCTCAATAATTCCACAATTATGCTCTCGGTAAGCTGGTTACGGCGTAACTCTTGGAAAGGCTTACGCCGTATCTTCAATACAAGTTACATTTGGTATGATTATTTGAAGGAGTTATGGCGTATCTGATGGCGGCGCAGAACATTCCATGACTTAATTGGTTACGGCGTAATCCTTAGTTGGGAGTTATGCCGTAATTGATGTTGAGTTGGTGTTCTGAGTCAAGGCGCTAGCTACGGCGTAATGTGAGAGATGGAGTTAGGCCGTAGCTTCTTCATAGTGGGCATACTATCATAAATCTCTAAGAAAATCTCCAAATCTGCGTCTCATTAGCTCCAATGCTCGTAATTTACTCGAAAGTGAAATATAAAGGAAAACAAGCGTAAATCCATATAAATGAAAGCATTATCGGGGGAAATTGACACTTAATATTCAGGACTATTTGATGTTATCAAATATCCCCGACTTGAACTCTACTTGCCCTCAAGTAGACCTTATTAGAAAATTTTATAGAAAGATATCTCCCATTACCTGGAAAATATAAGTTTAAAAATCCCTTATGCTAGAATAAATCAAAGCCAAACACCTCCCCAAATGAGAACAAAACACTCAAAAATCTCTCAACTAGTCTAAGTGTCAATTTCGGGGTGATCACTCAAAGCACAGTCATAGCATGTATTCTATCATAAGCTTGGCGGTTACACAAATCTCCACCACTAGAGTTAAGGACTAAACAATTTTTGAAGGCAATATGGGTAGACACGACATGGGTTAAGGGTGAATTGTCACTACTAACATGTCACGGAAAAGTGGACAAAATCAATGATATATGACCAAATCCATGGCCAAGACACCAAAAATTGATCGCTTCATCACCTAGACACGCTTCATGACTAAAGGGTAGGATAAGACATGAGATTTAATTAGTGTAAAGTAAAAATGACAAAGCAAATAGTCTTAACCTATAACCAAGTCATCACCGCTTACCGTTCATTCAAAGTTTAATTTTTAAGGCGAAGAAACCGGATCATGATAAACCAAGTAGGTGTGCCATTAGCGGATGTCGTGATGGGCACATTACTTGTTCTTCAATTGTTGGCGCGATAATTACCAACTCAATTATTCAAATGTGACCGAGGTGGCTTTTTCGATACTAAATCCTTGATGAGCTCCAAACATAGTGCTTAATACATTGCACTTTACAATAAACAATAAACTACAACTATTTTTTTTTCAAAATATTTTTTTTTATTGTTTTTTTTTTACACATCATAACTAAACATAACATCCCCCCACTTGAGATGAACATAATATGAGAATCTGGGGGGGGGTCTTCCATGATCTTCACATATAGGTCTTTGACGAAAGCGTGATTTCTGAACCTCTCTACTTGAACCTTGAACTTAGGTAAACAATGACTTCCCGATCACAAATTAAGACTACACGGTAGGCTAAGGTGAATGGGTGTAACAAAACAATATATATTGGGTGAACAAAATGAAAGGAATGGCTCAGACGGGTGTATCTAAAGGTATCTTTCACTAAAGGTGAGTGCAACAAAAGGGATTAACATGGGGGTCGAAAGGTCGAGGTAACTAATCGATAGACACACAAGGATAAGCTGATAATCCTATAATATTGCCTTCTTAAACTGATTATTCCAAATACATTAAGTGAAATCAACATACCTCGTCTATGGTCTCGAAATGATGCAAAGGTCAAGTTCTAAAGTTTACAAGCTACCGCCACACTCATAATTTGGTGGACTTGGGTAAATAATTGGAAACGGATAAGGCTAATCTCACCATATAATATCAAGGGTTATAATGTGCTCGGCTAAGGTCTAATTTAGTTAGGTTAAGAAAAACATGTCAAAATTTAAAAAATGGCATAATTTTTCAGAATAAACTAGAAAAACGAGGGCAATAAAGTTCCAGAGATAATTATACTCCCGTCCCCCCACTTGAAATGTAAAAAGTCCCTTTGTACTAAACGTTAAATAAAGGTGAAGAGAAAGTAGAACTAGAGCGAGAAAGAAGGCCCACGATAATCATGCCTTCGCTTAAGCATCCACGAGCAAATTTCATTCCTTGAAATCACACTAACCAACAAGCATTATTCTAAAAAAGAAAAAAGAAAAACAAAAAGAAATCTAACTCACTCGTAGGAATCACGGTTGCATTTAGCATATGCAACAAGCCTTTTAAACCACTTGGTGTCCCAAGTGGACGAGTGTAGTCTCGTGAGGGCTTACAAGGAACATACCCACAAAGTTCATTTAAAAACTAATACAAGGTTATTGTGCTATTATAGAAAGAATCAGATCTGTAGGATAATTACGTCGTAACCCATTGAAGGAATTACGCTGTAATTGTGGCAAAACCTGGCAGTCGCTACTAGAGAGTAGCTACGACGTAACCATGGGATGAGATGATGCCGTAATGGGTAATGCTTTGGAGAGAATCGCTACTGATGATGTGTTACGGCATAACCAAGGTGTGTTACGTCGTAACTGATGGACAGATCTGGTCCGTTCAAGTTACTTGTGAATTCTTCTCTAATTTCCTGCAAAAAATTTGTTAAAAACATAAAACCGAACAAAAATAGAAATAAAAGAAAGAAATAAAAAGGATAATTCGGGTTGTCTCCCGAAAGAGCACTTTTCTTTATTATCGAGTCTTTAAGTTAGACTCTAAGCCATGGGGCTTTACGGTGGCCTTTGAACTTGGCCAACTTCTTCCGTTTCTTGCCGGCAATCATTCATCCATTCGGTAAAAACTCTTTTTCTGATTGTGTTGCCGACGCCGCAGGTATCAAACTTTTGCAAAAGCTATTCGTTGAATGATAGACACGACTTTCCGTAGTTGTTGTCTTCAATTATAGAATTATGATTATCAATGGTGGCACTCATGGTTTGCCCTTTATCAACGGTCTTCGTATCTAGAAGATGATATTCATTGTAATCACGTTTTAGTTGTTTTATCAAACTTGTATTGACGTTCGAGTCCTCATATCTCACTTTGTACCAATCTTCAAAGGACAGGCCCAAACTTTATGTTGTGTCTCTCAATCTCGTGAGGGCACGTCCATTCTTCTATATTCATATCCCCGTTACAATATTCGCGAAAAGGGTTACACGTGGGCCATGCTTCCATAGATCCGTCATGTTCCGCCGTTATAGGAATGCAGTAATGCTTCATAAAGTATGGAGCTTCTTCGATGTCCCCAATTGGACCACTTATTCCCTGTTCCTGCTTACAACTATCAACATCTTGCTTACAATTTTTAGTCCTAAGGTCATGGCATAAAGGTGGGTCAAGTAATGGGATATTGACAACGTCAACCTTTTTTGAAAATTCCAAACGAGGATTTAATTGTTCATTCATGTTAAAAGCAATTCGTTCCCTTCAATTCCTAAAGAAATTTGTTTTTCAAAAACTTGTATATAAGTGCGACAAGAGGCTAGAAAAGGCTTTCCAACAATTAAGTTGTAATGCTCTCGCTTGCCCATGTCAATAATCACAAAATCAGTAGGAAAAGGAATTTGCCAATTTTTAGTAGATCATTATCAACAACCCCCCGAGGTACAGCTTTAGAAGAATCAGCGATTTCAATCATCATCGTTGTTTCTTTTAAATTGGTTAGTTTTAAGGTATCAAACAATGAAGTGAAAATAAGATTTACCCCAATTTCAAATCGCCTAAAGCGGAATTTTGTTACCGATAGTGCACGGCAACAGAAAACTTTCTTGATAGAGTTCCTTTTTGGGAATTTGGCTTGGCAGGTTTTCGTCATCTATATATATGTCATCTTCTCTTAAGAAATTAATTCCACAAAGGTCATTAGTGACAGTACTGGTGCGTTGTTCTTCCTCCCGATTTTCTTGTGAAAATATGGCCTTGCACGCAACAGCTTCATCATCCCTGGTCTCAAGATTTTTAGCCAGCTGCCCAATCTGGGTCTCAAGGTTTTTAATTGCGGCATCCTGATTGCGTAAGTTCATATCTGTGTCTTCTTTCACCTTGACCATCCATTCTTTAAATCTGTCATTTTTTCTAGTAGATTCCTCGATGTGTTTATGGATCAACTCTTCAAGACTCGGTTTAGAGGGTTATTGTTGATTCTCGTATAGTATCCTGGGGATCTTTTACGGTATTTAGCTCCGTTACCATTATATCCGTTGAACGGGCCTACTATTCCCATATTTCACCTCTTCAATCCTCTTTTTAAACGGGCACTCCTTAGCAGGGTGAGTGCCATCGCATTTATTGCAACAAACCTGTATAGAGTGCACATTTTCCTTTAGCTTCTTCATGTCTCTACCAAGACTCTCGAGTTTGTTATTTATTGCTGCAAGGCCTTCCGCACTCCCACTTATACTTCTATTGCTTCCCCCGTTGTGCCACTTATGAGAGTGGTCAGCCCTCTTTTGAATAGTTTCTAAAGCCCTTGTGGGAGTCATTCCAGGTATTGGCCCCTGTGAATCGAGCATTTGTCTCGAGGAGATGTTTAAACCTTTGTAGAAAACATTTACCTTTTGTTGGCTATTAAGGTCATGAGTAGGGCACTTGTACAGGAGTTCGTTGTATCTTTCCCAGACTTGGTACAGCGTTTCATCGCCCTCCTACTTGAAATTATGGATTTCTTCGAGTTGCTTTGCTGTCCTAGATGGAGGACAGTACTTTTGATTGAAGTGCTTTTTTAGGAGGGGCCAAGTATTAATGGTCCCGGTTGGTAATCTATCAACCCATCTTTTAGCAGCTCCAGTGAGTGAAATAGGGAACACACGTAACATGACAACATTGTTCAAAACTCTTGGAATTTTAAATAAGCTGACAATGTATTCCACGTTATTCACGTGTTCGTAAACATAATCGGTAATGCTTCCGGAGAAGGGATTTGCATGAAGCTCCCTCATAAATTGTGGTTTGATTTCGAACTGAGCATCATCAGCGATGGCTGGCCTAACAATCCCCGCCCTTGTTCATCCCTAGTCAATGCCAAATATTCCTCAAGAGTGAGGTCATCAATGTTTATAACTTCCGAGGTACCTAAAACTTAAAAGAAATCGTGAGAAACGAGAAATTTAAAATAGAACAAAAATACAAGACTTAATAAAAATCATAATATAACTCCCAGGCAGCAGCGCCAAAAACTTGATGCAGGTTTTCTGACCAGATTTTAATATTTATAAAGTCTCGTTTACCTATGGTCCACCTTATGCACTCAAGGACGTTGTACCCGGTCGTGTGTAGTGTAGTAATCGCTAAAACAGAGGTCATCCCAGTTCTATATGAGCGGATCTATATTGAGTCTGGGTGTCACTGGTTTTAATTATTTTATTAATTAACTATAAAACAAGAAATAAATGCAAACAAATAAAGTACTGGTTGTGATCAATAGGGGTAAAGTGTGCTAACCTAGTTACTCATCCTATCATGTTAAGTTCACGCCTTACTACTTCCAATTGATTCAAGTGGGGTTTTAAGTCGCTAGGACATCATTTGGTCAGTTCGTCCTAATCTATCAACAAAGGCTTCCACCGGAGATCAAGCTACTACCCTTGAAAGTCCAGTTGTTTTTAGTCCCCTAAGCCAAGTCATTAAGCACCTCTACATGCAAGATTCGTAACAATGAGTACCCGAGCGCTAGCATCTTATACACTCATCCCTAACTTCTTAAGTTCATCCAAACGGCAGGTGATCATTTGGTCAGTTCGCACAAGAGAGGAAGGGTCGTCAGTTGGTCAATTCTTACCCTCCCCAACTCAACCTAACTACTTAGGGTCAGTTGCTCAATTCTCCTAAGCAACTAGATACTATTGCTATTCAAAACTACCAAAGCTAGGGTAGCTACCAACGAACTATGCATGCATACACTAGAAATAATTATACGGAAGCATGTAAAGGTAAACAAAACAAAACAATTAAGGAATCATAACTAGGCTAACACCAAAGGTGCTTAGCCGATCATACTAAAAGAAACCAAAGATTCAATATTTTACATAATGAAATATATGAATCGAAAGTAAAAGAAAAAATAATCGCTAATGCTTATCGTTAGGGAGTGATTTCTCCCTTGGAGATGGCTCCGTATACTCTTCAAGATCTGACTTTGGACCCCTCTTGACGTTCTCTGCTTTTTGGTGTGAAGAGAATGATGTAAAATGCAAAAATTAGGGCTTGTATTTATGTGCACGATCTAGTTACCGCGTAACTTAAGTTGAGAGTTACGTCGTAACCTCAATAATTCCACAATTATGCTCTCGGTAAGCTGGTTACGGTGTAACCCTGGAAAGGGTTACGCCGTATCTTCAATACAGGTTACATTTCGTATGATTACGCCGTAATCATTGGAAGGAGTTACGGAGTATTTGATGGTGGCGCGGAACATTCTTTGACCTAATTGGTTACGGTGTAATCCTTAGTTGGAAGTTACGCCATAGTTGTTGCTGAGTTGGTCTTCTGAGTCAACGCGCTAGCTACGGCGTAATGTGAGAGATGGAGTTACGCCTAGTTTCTTCAAAGTGGGCATACTATCATAAATCTCTAAGAAAATCTCCAAATACGCGTCTCATTAGCTCCAATGCTCGTAATTTACCTGAAAGTAAAATATAAAGGAAAACAAGCGTAAATCCATATAAATGATATAACATACAAGCATTATCGGGGGAAATTGACATTTAATATTCAGGACTATTTGATGTTATCAGCATCACAAATGGTACACAACATTACTAATTTAAACCACATGTATTCATTTCAATACACATACCAGACCATACACCGATTCACAGATAGAAAGTCACGTTACCAGTTATAAGGGTTGTTTGGTTCAACAGATTATGCAAAGTTATAGAGGTGTTTGGTTTAGCACAAGTATAACTCACACAACTATAAGTCACACATACACAAATAGTCACACCACATATACAATTCAAAGATACACAACTAAAAAATGGTGGTCACACCATAAGTACAAATCAATTACACATACTAGACCATACTATACAAGTATTCATTTCAATACACATACCATACCATACAATTCAAATAGTCACACAACATATACAATTAAATGATACACATATACACATTGAAACGAAAAAAAAGAAGAAACGATTGTTATCAAAGAAATTATTTACCTTCAACATGATGTTCACCCATTACTAGGTTTGGGAATTATAATATTGTTCTTAATATGTGCATATGAAGTGGGTGGTTGTTCATGATGGCCATTATTGACTGAATTTGTAACTGAAGCTAAAGAGATGGGATTATGATACAAAGTGTTAAAGATGAGAGATTTTCTGATAGAGGAAATTAAAGAACCGGTATATGGAGGGATTTTTGATAGAACACAAGTTTACTAAAATACCCCTAAGGCCATAGCAATTAATTTTCTTTTTCCCTTTTTTGTGTTTTAATGTTGTTGCCACTTGTCACACTTCTATTGGTTCTCACTTTTAACACTTTAAGAATTCTCTCATTTGATCTCAAATCTATATATATATTTTTTTAGAATTAATTGTTTGTTGTTTTTTGTTAACTGAAATATATTTTTTAGAATTGTCAAACAATATTATAAAACAATTGTTTCTTTGGTTTTTTTTTTTTTTTTTTTTTTTTTTTTTAGAATTATAAATAATTGTATGGTTTGCGTGGATGTTAATTATAAAAACATACAAACTATAAGTAACTAAGTTTAGTGTAATACATATAAAAGATAATGAAAGAATTAAATAATATAAGTATACCGTCATTTGTAGAAACAAACCAATCTGGGACAATGTTTGGCCTTAACTTTTATTAATCGTCATAGCAAAATAAAAAAATGGATGATCATTTTATTCATATACAAAGTAAAATTTCTTTGTACAAGACATTTGTTGCGAAGTTCGTGTATTAATCGTCTTTGTCACAACAAAGAATCTTAAAACCTTTTTTCGTCTTAACTCTTGAAAGACCAACATGAAGTTGTCCGGTCTTTGTACCCAACTTGTGATAATGTTTGAGAGCCAAATATATACAGAGTTTTCAAACACTTGGTGAACCAATTCAATATTCATTGATAATCAATATGTTAAAAAATATTATTAGAACCTTTTTTTGCCAAAAATAGCTTAAATTTTGTTAGTTTCTATCTTTTTAGTGTTGGGAGGAAGAGGTACACCAAAACCATTGACTCTCGGGAAGGTGTCATCAATGGGTGCAGTGGTAGCTACCATGTTTTCAAGTTCGGCTTCATCTGAAGGAGCCATGACCACCATGTGTTGGCAGGCATACCATGTAAGTGATGTCAAATGCTACACAATATGTAGTCCATCTGATCCAACCAAACCAACTCTATCCACGACGAACCGAACACATAGCTTTTGTAGATCAACATCATGCACCACCTCAATGTAATGAACTATACTTGTCAGTTATCAGGTATTAATTATAAGATTTCAATAAAATTGGAAAGCAAGTACTAACTTGATCATAAACTCGTTGTACCATTCATGAAATTATATACTCCGTACCTTCTAATAGCGTGTTGGCCATCCAACTTAAACGATCAACACGTCACCTACAATATTAGATGTGTAAAGTACCTATTATCACGAAAGCTAGTATGATGATCAACTTATATGCTTAAACTTGAAAAATGTAGGATTCCATAGTCCCAAATCATATAACTATTAATACATCATGCGCGCATCTAGCTGAGACATCTCAGCATCATAGGTGCTCACAAGCTCCAAGACCTCCAGTGTGCTAACTAAATAAGTAAACCTGGAAATACGACAAATTAAATGCAATGGACTTACAATCCAAACGTAAATTACTGATTTATAAGGAAAGTTCATTACCTCTCCAATGTTCCCTTTTTGAACCACGTTAGTAAATAATCAAGTGAAGTTAGTAAAACTCAAAATAAATAAATAAATAAATAAATAAAAAGTTTAATGATAGCTCTTACCTTATATTGTTCCTTTTTTCTAAAAATTTACAACGTTCGCTATAATTTTTAAGAATTAATGATCCATCAGATATATTATACGTGGTTCATCCAATGGTTCAAGTTTGTCGTGCACATTACTTAACTGGCCAAGTGTACCTAAAATTTACTTCGAAAATAGCTAAGCACGCATCAAATTGTTAGCGCATCTAAAATTTTAAGCTCGCTATACCTCTATGTATGCGACCAAAAGGAAAAAAGTAAAAAATTTAAATAAAACTGACAACTTGAAACGCGCTTTAAAATAGATAAACTCATGCGCATACATGTGGTGTTTGACAAACTCATGGGTGGGTACTTAGCTATTTTCATGCGCATATAAGATTTGACAATGAACTCATGCGTATCTTGAGTCAACTTCCATGCAAAAGTGATTACAAAATACAAGTTAATGCCTGCAAAAGTTACTATACCATTAAATATTGGATGGCTACAATAAAATCATGTATCCTTTTGATGACTATGATTCAATCCGTTATATTAGCTCTGTTAGGTACTTGTAAATGGGGTTAAAATCTGAATATATTTTATTGAATAATCATTCAAAATAACAACTGAAAACTCCAAGAAGGTTGCTAATCAACTTCTGCTCCTTCGTTTCGTGCACTGTGGCATTTATACAAAAAGTCCAAATAACAAAACAGTTAAGTTTTTTGGGTAAAGGGGAGTAATCCTGCACCCTGGTAAAATATATTAACCAAGCAACATTGAATTACAACGGATGAGAGTGAGTCTCTCACCTCAGTCCCTTAGGACACTTACAGACTCGAATATAAGAATGACACACCATTCCTATAACTTAAAATAAAATGAACCTACCAATAATGACACAAGTACATAAATTTACACCACTACTCGAGAAAAACACTTGAGCCTTCTATATCACTATGGCGGTCCACCTTAACTTCCATGAAGAATCCACGTAGAAAAATCCAAGCGATCTTCAACATAAAATATGTTTGCTACACAAAGATCCGAATGCAAACCAAAGCAAACAAAATCTGCTATAAAACTAACAATAGGGTTTAGAAAACCCTAACTTACAACTCCATGATCAAGTAACCATCAAATAAGAATCAGTTCACAAATTTTGCACAACGGTTGGTGGAAGACTCTAAAACCACGGATAGAGCAGCAAGCATAAACTCGCTCCAAAAGTGTGCGTTGAGATGCTAAACCGAATACCCCAACAAAGTGCAAAAAGAGATTTTTGAATAAGAACTCTTCAAAACTTAACTTAAAATAATCATCAGCAATAGGTTTAGAAGCAACCCTAATCGTCCAAATGCAACATCATCATGCCATAGCAGCGACACATAGAGTCTCCTAATCCCTAACCTCCAGCAACCGATCACAAATACAAATAATAATTACATCGCATAGAACTTGTGAAAGGTGACAACGAGTATCACTCATGACTTACACCAGATAAACAAGACTTCCAATCTCCCCCACCCACGTTTCAAGGATGAACCCAACACATCAAGAATTACCATGATCCAGGATCGACTATCGTAGATCAGAAACCACAAGGGTTACATTCCATAGAATGGATCGACCAAAAAAAAGAACCATATGAATATGTCATCCAAACTCCACAACCTGATCGTACAACAAAGATAATGCCAGGAAGATCCATACGATCGAATCCAAAACTAACCAGATAAACCCTAAAAAATGATTACAAAAAATCTTTTAGGGTTGATAATGTACAACGAATTAGAAAACCCTAATTCGTTCATTAACCATAAGCGCATAACAAACCAGCAACCACCATCAAAACACAACTCATAAACCCTTACAAAGTCGATTGCATACCTAGAAAGGTAGAGAGGCGACGATTGTAAAGATTAGGAGCAGAATCATAAAGAACATACGGCGGCAAGAAAACAACCAGGGACGATTCCAAAAACCTAATAAAAAATACAATCGAATCCCCAAAAACCAGCCACGAATCAGTAATACCATACACTAATCTAATTAGAAATCAAACCAGTGATAGAAAACATGATTAATAGTGTGGATTAAGGGAAAAAACGAATTGAAAAATATGGGGGGTTAGGGTTTCGGAAATCGCCCCTAGTGGGGGAGCAACCGTTTAAAACAGTTAAGTTGAAATTAGTATTTTAAATACATGGTGCATATAAGAACCACATAGGCCTGATTAGTTTCCAACAATTCACTCTTATTCTAGACAAAAGTTGATAAGCTTATATATGTGAACTTGTAATTTACTGTGGGTTTTAACAACTTAGGTTCATGGGATTCTTTGAACCATCATGTCCAGGGGGTGTTCTTGGTTTCGGTATTATCAGGCACATCTTAGAGTTCGGTAACATATGTTTTGCACTACTCTGGTCTAATCCAAAAGACATAACTTTCTGAATTCCGAAAAGAACACTACTTATGTTTATCACCCAGGATCACAACCATAACTCTCATGCTCACCAACGTAACCATAACAGTTTACCCTTCCCCGATGCATGAGTTGAATTAACATGTTCTTGGCAAGCTATCTAAAGTATAATGGCCAAGTCTTCCGTTACGATAAAGATTAATAAGCTTTGTTGAAACTACAATATTCAGATAGCACATGAATATGAAGTCACATTTAAAACTTTTCTCGGTGTTGTAGACCGTGTTTCGATCACCGTGATCATATCATTCTCATCTTCCGTGTTACCTTTGAAAGTTGATATCTCCTCAAAGATAGCTCGACGAACAGCCTGCACCACAAAATCCTACAACAAAGTATAAGTGATTATGTGATATGAGTTAAGTTATTCATGAGTAATAGGATAGTGTTTAGATACATCATGTGCCAAACACCCTTTAAACATCCAAAAATCATTATTAACGTTGATTATCTAATCTATCTAGACATAATAAGCAGATAACAAATTTAAACTTTTAATAAGCAATCCCGGGCACTCTCTAAGCAATTATAGTCTATAAAAAAAATCAAGAAACGCAGAACTCCATTACTGATCACTACTACTTCTACTACCACTCAACATCTATTTTTGTTATATATATAATCACTTGTACATTTTTAGAGATCTTTTGTAATTTAATATTCTACTCGTAAATTAGAACTATGAGCATAATTAGTAACCATTTATTCTATGTTTCATGCAAACAGGACCTGTTTAAACCAATTTATGCAACATGTCCTAGTCCTAAAAGAACTTATACATGGTCCAAAAAAACATATTTAAACTTATACAGACTTTCATATAATTATCTTATTGTGAGAACAATCTTAACCTAATATATAGACCTTCATGTTCCATATATATTTAAACATATTGACCTAATATATGGAAGATCAAAATGAGTTTCTACATTACAAACAATACACAAATTATTAGAAGAGTTGGAAGATAAGGTCACCCTTGGAGCATCAAAGCCAACATAGTAGGTATCATTAGTAATCAACACATGCAACATCCCTTGTTTAAACGAAATATCTGTCAGTTGTACCTTATCGCGATGCTCCAACATCCTCTTGCTGTAATTAATCAATGGTTAAAGCAATACTTTTTAAGAATGATTTGATTAAAATGGTGCTATCTATCAAATTACTCACTGGTTTCTTCGATCATAGTCTCATTGATATTGCAACTGAAATGATTCCAACTATTACACCTGAAATAAATTCATGAATTGTTAGATATAGAAGTAAACAATATCCTACTATAGGTGTACTCGCACCATTTACAACATAAAATCGCTTTTGGTATTATACAACCCCATACATGTCTCGATCCTCGTCCAAATTTACCGGTTTCCTTTCCATATTAATTCGTAAAAAAAAACAATCCTTGTGGTAAAAAATTAAGCCTAAATCACTAAGCTAAATTTTACGGGTCACGTTATGATCCGGGACCAACCTATTAGCTAGAAACACCCATCCTATTATTTAACAGCTTTTAAGGTGTTAAAACCGGTTATCAAAACTACTTATTGGATTTTTAGTTGGGTGACGAAACACTTAATATCTATAAGGTAATTCATGAAAATATTCTATTTACAATCACGCATAATGATGCTAATTTATTTATATGAATAACAATATTAATAGGTTCACCAAATCTAAAAGAATAAATAAAACAAAACATAACTTTTAGACACTTAAACTAAAGCTGACAAATGGTAAAAACGGAGTAATTTTCATGCCAAAGCTCCTAATTATATGTCAATAGAATTCTACCCAAATGTGGAAAGAGAGAAAGAAACACATGCCATCCTCTTTAACCACGTGGAATTCGCCTCTAAACCCTTCTGGCACTATGTATAACCAACTAACCACTTGGAATTCGCCTGCAAAATACAATAAGTTATAAGTAACAAATAACATATATGGAGTAATATATAGCGTCGTTTGTATAGTATTGGGCTATATTCAATAACTTTTTGGATTTTTAGAATGAAATTGCTTATAGAGGCATAGAGCAGAAATAAAACATATCTCTTTCTTGTCTAACAGCAGATTATTACAGATACGGAGTAATACATAGTGTCGTTTGTATAGTATTGGGCTATATTCAATAACTTTTTGGATTGATCGAATGAAATCGCTTATAGAGGCATAGAGCACAAGAAATAAAACATATCTCTTTCTTGTCTAACAGCTGATTATTTCCTAGATTCCTAGTCTCTTATGGTAGCCCCAACCCATTTACACTCTAGACTCTTTTGACCCATAGTAAAACATGACCCTCAACCCAACCCACAAAGCTTGCCATCACTATCAGCGATAGGTCAATAATACAACAATACCTTCATCTGGTTAATTGTAGAAGGTGGCTTGTGGTGGATATTAAACATCAAATTTGTTCAGTATCCTTGCTTCAAGCAACATATTTGGCTTCAAAATGTTGAAAAAGAAAGGAAAACATTGGACCGCTTTAGATATTATCCATCTTTTAATAGATACACACCAGAGCTAAAAGAGACGCAAGTCAAGTGTGACAAGAATATGGTTGTCATGAATGAGCTAGAGTCATATCGCTTCACAAACTATTGAAGTCATTGATGTCACCCTTCCATTCTGCAGTTTGACAGTTTATAGCAGACTATCCAAAAGTTACCTTGACGGGAACTGAAGTTCCTAGATCAAAGTCTTTTTTATGCTTTTTCAAAGGGTTGCTTGCCTCTTCATCATCATTAAACGTAGCAGCATGTCTTTTCCACATATTCACATTATTGTAGGACACTTGGTCTGAAACATTTGTCAGAGTTGACTCTGAAAATGAAAAAACAACATGAAAAGTGATCTTGTTAGCCATCTGATTGGAGGATGTTTGAATAGTTTTAGGTTTGATGTTTACCTGACTAATCCCTAAGTAATGTTTCATGAAGTACAAATCTAGAATCGACATCAAAGTTCGGTAAGAGTGCTTGCATTCCTAAACAAACTCCTCAATTCTGTAAATTAGTACAAAATTCCATTGAAAATTAAGAATACTACAAATATGTAAAATCATGAAATGATTTTTATTTTTGTTTTATACCTTTGGAATGGACTCCTAGTATGAGTTAAGGTGCCACAAGTTAGCAATTACAAAGGTCATCATCTTTAGAGCTAGTGATATAAGCTATTAATTTTAGAGCATGTTATGTCGGGTTGACCCAAAACATACTATATATCGACAAACTTTTGTTGTGACATCGCAAGTTTCATATAAAAAGTCACACCTCAAAACATACTATCCATAAAAATCAACCACAAGGTTAACGAATTGACTCCCAAACACCCCCAACTCAATCAACAAACTTAAACCAATAAAAAAACAATAAAGAATCAACCTTTAAACTAACCTTTGCACATGAGATTTAGTACTTGATAGTCTATCAACAACACCATGAACCTCACTTGAACAACAAAGCTTTTTAACATGTCACCTAGCATGTCCTTGTGCCACATAACTGCCCATCCAAACTTTCAGGTGGCGAAACCGCAAGTTTCATCACTTTTGTTGTGAGATATTTCAATTGATCCAAACACTGCATGATCTAAAATAGACGGCTTCAACTTCCATTTCAAACACTGATACGTAACACAGTTTTTTGCATATATACTTGAATCAAGATAAGCAGTTTGGATGTATATATCAGTGTGTTATATTTAACCACTAATATGAATGTATGTATCTTCTTGTGCTTAGTGCGTCCATCCTTAGCTACCACCGAAAGTGGTAACCAAACTATCGA
Organism: Chrysanthemum lavandulifolium; assembly: GCA_022545495.1. NCBI lineage: Eukaryota > Viridiplantae > Streptophyta > Magnoliopsida > Asterales > Asteraceae > Chrysanthemum > Chrysanthemum lavandulifolium. The sequence goes on from CM040239.1 coordinate 210,825,544, forward strand.
AAATGAGAGGACACACGATGTCGGTTTTGGTTCGACTTTTGCCTCGGACTGCCTTTTTCTTCCAGATTCAACTTCTTTCAACCTTCAATTCCTCACACGAAGCATCCGAATTCCTCTTTGCTAACCTAGTATAAGATACAAACGCTAAAATGTTTAATCTTTACAAATCCAACCGAATGGAAAGCATCAGTGCACCTTATTCCTAAACCTCAAGCAATAATCGTAACCAATGAAGTTATATTTCTACTAAACTATAACAATGAAAAACATCAGTGCAAGTAATCGTTAATCCTCAAACAATAACCCCAACTAATCATATCGTATTAGTAAACCAATTAACAAATTTAACAACGAACGCCACATTATTTCTCAGCCTATGCCTAATACTTCAATTTAACCTCAAAAAGCAACCATCATAAACAAACCTGATCAAATCATTAAAATGTATTCGGACCTAAAAAAACTCTTCTATTTTCATATAAAATAAATTTATACACTTAAGACCACAACTTATACACATCTTGTGAGCACGGCTTACATACAGCTTATATGCGGCTTATGACCACGGCCTAGCTTACTTTTCTTTTCTTCCAGATTCAACTTCTTCAACCTTCAATTCTCACACCAAAGCATCCGAATTCCTCTTTGTCGACCTAGTATAAGATACAAACGCTAAAATGTTTAATCTTTACAAATCCAATCGAATGGAAAGCATCAAGGCACCTTATTCCTAAACCTCAAGCAATAATCGTAACCAATGAAGATATATTTCAACTATAACAATGAAAAACATCAGTGCAAGTAATCGTTAATCCTCAAACAATAAACCCAACTAATCATATCGTATTAGTAAACCAATTAACAAATTTAACAATGAACGCCACATTATTTCTCAGCCTATGCCTAATACTTCAATTTAACCTCAAAAACAACCATCGAAACAAACTGATCAAATCATTAAATGTATTCGGACCTAAAAACTCTTCTATTTTCATATAAAATAAATTTATACACTTAAGACCACAACTTATACACATCTTGTGAGCACGGCTTACATACAACTTTTATATGCGTTTTATGACCACGGCCTAGCTTACTTTTCATTCAAACTTATTCAAGGCCTATGTTTATTTGAGTCTCTTATATATCGTAAGCAAGATTTTAAGGCCTCTTCCTTAGTTTATGTCAAAAGAGCAAGCAAAAGTAGCAATTATGAAGTACCCAACACCAAAAATTGAAGGTTATTAACCAAAGTAACAAAAGTCAAACAACATGGCTAAAAGTGAAAAAGTCATATTTACCCTATGGTCTCTTCCTTGTGTTCCCGTTAAAACCTGCAATACCAAAAAAGAACGATAACTCAGCGAAAATCATAAAGATGTAAAGCGCATTCTTTACCTCATCGATGTATTGTGGATGTTGCGTCATGCTAACTCAAGAATAGTTTGGAACCCCTCATATATCCAACCACCAAATAGTTGATAACAGATCTATCAAAGCAATAAATACTATAAGAACAGAAAACTATTAGAATCAAATTCAATTTAATGATGGAGAAAAGAAGTTACAACTAATCCGTTTGTGTAGTCAAAATAGTCGCAAAAAAAGTCGGATGGTATATTCACTGGTCGGATGGTCAGGCATCCAAAAATAGTCATGTTTTCAAGAAGCGGCTCAATCAATACGATGTTTCTACGCACGCAAGGGAACCGCCCCTCACATGTAGCCAATAGACCATCACGACAATCCAGAGACAACTTTGAGTTCCACTCAATCAAGCTAAACAGCAGTGTCGTAAGTAGCCCCCACCTTCCAATCACTTGGAGTTAAACTCTTAAGTTGAACCTACTTAGAACCACTCACCTGGAACCTTAGGTTGATAGCTCCTTCTGGTGGGTTCGGCATGTCCCATACTGATCCATAAGCCCTCCTCATACCCCTGCATTCTTGGCGATCCTCCTGAATAAAAGGAAATCATAAGCATGTATCAAAACTGAAATAAAACTATGTTATACATACATATATTATAAATACCAGAAATTTAGACGTACATGGATTAACACATAAATAGCACATCCTACGATTGACTGACATAATACATGTTGTTATCTTTAGAATTGATAGCATTTTATTTACTTAATACCTGAATTTTTCCTCAAAAAAATATGTACAGACAAGCTAGACATAACAACAAATCTTTTATGAGTATTGAGTTAAATCAGTATAAAATATTCCAAAAAAACACATAACGAATGACTAAGATAACAAATTTAATATTATGAAATAAATTAGCATATGTTTATACATGCAGTTGTATGATGTGTTTTCTTATATATAATCACTGGTGTTTGCTTGAAGGAGCTTTTGGCATACAGTGATTGCGGGATTTTGAGGACAGAAGGAGCTAACACCAGAATCCACACTATCTCACGAACATGGTGGTTAAACTATATCCTTGATCATTCTTCAGTTGTTACAAACCACTACCTGTTTTGCTCCCCTCATACCTATGACCGTCCATTTATGATACACCTTCACGCGTATAGCTTTTCCTATATCTACTGGTTTTTGCAAGTCAAGGACAATACGACATACTCTAGGCTTAAACAAAATTATCACAAACATAGAATTCATAAAATACATAAATTGAGATAAGAATATTATGAGTTCTAAAGAGACTTACATGTATATCCAAAAGAAATCGATTTATCATTAGGGCTATAAGAAAAAGGATGCGAGTGTAATCTGCTGTTGTTGCTTGTGGCTCATCTGGCTTTATATGCACCCTGGTATTCTCATGAGAGAATTGAGAAAAAAAGGCTGAGGAAAAGATGAAATTAGGGTTTGGAGAAAGAGCATATTATGAATGCATTTAGATTTCTTTTTTACGTGATATATGGGATTTTAATAAAAAAAATCAAGTATTAATAGATTATAGGCATTTATAGATTATAATATGCAACATAATTATCAAAATAACTTGTTGCCTAAGTGGTAAACACACTTGTTATTTATCTAAATCACCAAGGTTTAATCCTTGCAAGGCTCCTTTTTTTTAAATAATTTTTGAAAATAACTAAATTTACATAATATTTAATTAAATTGAAAAAATATTGCTTAGGTGGACAAAAATATTGCTTGGGTGGACAACTAATGATTACATGGCATTAAAATGAATTACATAGCATTGAGGTGGCATTGAGATGGTAATTGTGGAATAATCTACGTGTCATGCCTCATGTTATATATAATATATATATATATATATATATATATATATATATATATATATATATATATATATATATATATATATATATATATATATATATATATATATATAAGGTCCGTTCTAGAGAAAAGTGTAGTTAGATAGAAAAGTGTGAAAATAGTTATAGGGTAGAATTTGATAGCGATGGAAAGTTCAAAGTAGAAAATAAAAAATTAAAAAAAATACACCAAATGCGTGGTAAGAACTAGATACTTCTCATAAACTTACACCAAACACACACACGCTATATCTCTAATCAACCATACACCGTCATTTTCATACCAGATTGATCTTATTTTCATCACCTCCTGTAACCACCATTACAACCGTCATCACCGCCGGGAATAATTACGATCATTCTCACCATCAATGGTAACCACCATTACAATCATCTTCGGCATCACCAATAACCGTCAAATCACTGACATCAATTACCAAACACCTTTTTTTGCTCTCATGAATAGTCCATCGTCGATGACACTCACCGAAAATACATACAATAGTAAGTGAACTAATTACATCAATTAGAATAAGTGTTTAATTATGTAAGCTTTTAATTGTGTATAACCTAAAAGTATTTAATTACAATTTTTATATGTTATTTTAGTTTTCTAATAGATATGGAACAAATTTAATAAAACAAATGCATAAAAAATGTGTTTATTAAAAGTTGCACACCAGATGTTTGATAAAATGTCTGAGTAAGATTTATAACTACGATGCACTAATTTTCTGCATATGTGTTTAATATGGAATGATATGACATTTTAGGCATCTGTGTGTAAATTTTTAGAATCAGATTACACGTTAGGGCACCAGGTTGTATTAGGGCATTTGTGTTTGTGGTTCTTGCATCAGGTTATAGGTTTGTATGTTTAGTGCATCAATTAAACATATTAGGGCATTATTGAGTATGATTAGTGCATCGTAAGATATTTAAGGCGTCATCGTTCATGTTTGGTGTATCCATTTGTATGTTTTGTGCATTGTTAGTCATATTAGGAATTCATTTGTATGTTTAGTGCATCGTTAGAAATACTTGGGCATACGCTTATATGTTAAGTTCATTAATATTTTAAGTGCATCAATTAACATATTAGGGCGCCGATTATTATGATTAGGTATCGTCGGACATATTAAGGAATCAATGTATATGTTTAGTATATCCGTTTTTATGTATTGTGCATCGTTAGTCATAGTAGGGCATCCATTTGTTTATTTAGTGCATCGCTGGTAATACTTGGGAATCCATTTGGATGTTTAATAAAACACCTTTTGTTCAAAGTTTGTATTAGCGTGTCATATTTGATCACGGGAAAAGGAAAAATACTCTACATTTTGAATAAATTGGTATAGTGGGTATGCATAAAAAATACACCTTGTCCAACGTTACCTTTTCTGGTTTTGTCCATACGACAGTCATGATCAATGGTGTGAAATTGCTAGCACCAAAAGTTAGAAATGTTAAATTAAATATTTATTGGTTCGCTTTGTTAACTTTTCGTGATATTGCATTGCATGACTCATTTAGGATCGCAGGTCTTGTTCATGAAGTGAGTATCAATATTCTCTTTGCATTTAATAAAAGTAACTTGTATATACAAATGAGCCATCTTCTCTTCTCTTTTGAAGGTCCTTAGAGAGAACTGGGTTGCATATCATTACTTCAACTGATGAGTTCACATATACGAGATGTCTGTTATTGAGATTTATGATCACTCTCGTGCGGTACTGCTCTATATACTGTAAAGTGTTTAGCATTGTATTTTTTTTATTATGATTACCATCCATGGGAAATAAATATGTTTTGAAGCTGACTCTTGGAAAAAATAATCTCACGACCCCCGTCTCATCTTACTCTTGGCCTGAGGTTATGAAAAAAATCACAATGTTAGTTTTTCACTCATTCTGTGAGAGCAATATCAGCAACTTCGACTGCAAAGGGTATTACATCCAAGCATCTTCTTACTGACATAGTTGACGATCAGGTTAGTGTGGAATATATTGATGTATTATAATCCAACAAGTTGTCAATTTGAGGGTAAATTTCAATGCTTGAGAAGGAAGGAGTACAATAGAGGTAAAGGACCTGTACCTGATTAACATTTTAAATTTTATACATTCTTTAATGTTCAAATTTTGTGAGTTTTTTTACTATCAGATTGTTTATTATTGTATTTGATAGATATTCATATTAATTAGTATTTTAGAGCAATAGTAGATTAAATGGTAATTAGGGCATCTATGAGTCTGATTAGTGCATCGAAAAGGTAGATATTAAAGCATCTATGTGTATGATTAGTGAATCAAAAAAAGTAGATATTAAGGAATCTATGAGTATGATTAGTGCATCAAAAAAGGAGATATTAGGGCATCGAAAAATTACATATCAGTACATCAAAAAGGTAGATGTTTATGCGAGGACTTGAAAATTGTCAGCACTTCTAAAAACATGAAAGAAAACTGTAGTGTAATTGTCTTTTTTTAGACTGATGTTGTGGTTAATGCGGGACCATTTGTCTTCATATCTACTTCTAGTCCAAATCCCATAATGGTGCAACATCTACCTTTTCAACCTGGGACTAGCTTTGGAGCATGAACGTTCAGTGAATCATATAAAACCTTATAGCATCTGTATGTAAGATTAGTGCATCAATTTACTTGTTAGGGCACCAATTTGTATGCTTAGTGAATTACATGACATTGTGCGACATCTCTGTATTGTTGGACATATTATGGAATCAAATGTATATGATTGGTGCATTGGTGTACATATTAAAAAAAGACTAAAATACACTGTTATTCCCTAAACTTGTCCCGAAACATCACGTTGGGACAAAACTTGCCTATTTCATCGTGGGAATCCAAAACAAGATTTTATAGTCTAAATCAATCCCTTGACCCATTTTCCGTTAGTCAACATATGTTATCTTTTGCCAAATCCCTTAAATGACTATTTTGCCCATAGAAGTCATTCATCTACCTTTTCATTTATTTCATCCTAACAAAACACTCATCCATACACACTTTCACTCTCCCACCTCTCCCACTTCCACCGCCATCACCCCCTCGCCGACCGCCACCATTGGTCACCACATCCGCTTGCTATCACTAATGTATATCACTAATGCCTACATTAAGAAGAATCATGAAATTTGAAAATGAAAAGGTGTGTTAACAAGTCCTGTTTATGATGTGTATAACCTTGAGGAAACTTTTATGAAATAGATTCCCATGGACACACTTTCGTTTGTATATATATTTAAGTTGTTTCTATATTATGTGGGTTAGGTATATTTCTACTTGCAATTATTCTATGAGAACTGATGTTTCAGTTAAAGTACAAACACAGAGGATTGTGATGCTATGTGTGTTATTAAAGAAGGTAGTATTTTTTTAGGTAAAAGGGTTAATTCACCTCGGTAAAATATATTATCCAAAAAACGTTGAAGTACAAAGGACGAGAGTGACTTCCCTCGCCTCAGTCCCTTAGGATACTTACAGACTCGAATATAAAAATGACACACCATTCCTATAACTTACAATAAAATGAACCTACTAATAATGACAAAGTACATAAAAATTACAATACTACTCAAGAAAAGTACTTGAGCCTTCTATATCACTATGGTAGTCCACCTTAACTTCCATGAAAATCCACGTATGAACATCCAAGCGAACTTCAACATATCATCTGTTTGTAGTATCACGAACACCACAAACAAAACCTTCATGATCATGTAGCACCACAACGCAACAACCCACCAACTTACACCCCCATGATTCCCTTTCCCACAGCAGCCATGATAAATCACACATCACAAACAGAGGGCTTTATGCAATCCGAATGGAATTGCAAGGCTCCAGGCGCATGTAAGAACTAGAACAACATAGGGACTAACATAGGGTCAAACCCTAACTTCCAGCACACAAATCAACATCGATCCACAATAAACATCAAACCATAGAATGTAGATCAATCCACCCAGCCATAATCAGAAGAAATATAATGAACGAGAATGGCATAATGTAAATGGGATATTGCTTTGTGTATGTTTATTAAGCAAGTATTTGTGAACTTTTGAAGATATGAAATTCTTTTTGATGCATTACCAACTTTGATAAAAGTTTTTGTAGTCCCAAGAAGTCTAGTTGCGATAAGACTTTGCATTGTTAGTGGCACTTTGACTACGTGAAGATAGGAATTCACATGACCACTATCTTGAATATGTCTCAGTTGACAACACAAATGAACCAAGTTTGAAACAAGTAACAATAAGATATATGTACTAAAAGTGAGAAAAATTAAGGTATATATAAAAAAACCATTAAAACATAGTGATGCTTATTGAATTGAGTAAAGGAGAATGCTTAAGAGAGGATTATATTGAACCGAATTAAATGTTCAAGGAACATTTGTTTTTGCAGATAACGAAGGTGAGTTTGTGATTAGACATTATCGTTCCAAATTGAATGCATTTTCACCATATATTTACCTTTTAATATGAACATAATTGTTACTTTGTGAAGCTATTTAGATAATGAATAAATGATATGATAGTTTTATCAAGTAAAACCTTAGAAATTGGGCATATATATGGGTGGTCCTGATATTTGATTTAGTTAGCTATTAACCATTCATTGATCTTAGTACTAGAAATGGTCCATGAACCAAGTCCAAGGTTAAGTTAATTGGCTAGAAATTAGAACCTAAGTGTCCAACAACACATTCCGAAGGTACAACAATGACATCCAAAATACATGGCATCCTCTGGAGTTTGCTTTTTGATATGTCTCATTATGATGGTGTTTGACTCTCTGTTATACATTGCAATCGGCCTGTATCTAGATAAGGTATATATTCTATTTTTTAACCTTTGTTCTTCTTATGCGTCGTAATAAGCTGAATCTTTATTGCTGAAATTCAGCTTTACGAGTTCCAGTAACTTGTAATCTTGTTATTGTTATTGGTTTCATTTGTGCCATATCTATTGTAGTGGAATTATTAGCAATTATTATGCCATAAGATTTATAAATTAAGCAAATTGTATTTTCATACCTTCCTCATGGGGGCTGATTAATACTGTATTTGACAGTAATCAATGGAAAGTTTCTAACATTTACTTGATCAAGCTCTTTATAAGGAGAACGGATTTGTATACCCATGGAATTCTATCTTCTCGAAAGGCTTTTGGACGAAGAGAAATACAATTAAGCTTCTAGTGTAGAAGGTAATGGTGATAATCATTCTAAAGATGTGTACACTTCTTCACAATCGTTAATGGAAGCAATAAGCTTAGATATGAAACAACAAGAGATGGATGACATGTGAGTATCTTAATTATGAATTCCATTGTACTCTTGGATGCTCATCATTAATCTACTGGCTATGACTTCTTTTATATTTTGTTAGATGTAGTTGGTACTATGACATCACTTGCGCGTAATGCTTATCATTAATCTAGTGTCTATGATTTCTTCTATATTTTGTCGATTTAGTTGGTACTATGACATTACTTGCAGCATAACATGTATCCTTAACTACCGTTAACATAGAAAATTTTCAAATGCTTGTTATATAGAACCTACTTACATAGGTGATGCCATTCCAGGTTCTGTAATTTTGTTAATATGAGTTGATTACACGGAATTGTGGCAAGTTCTGAGGCCTTTGTGCAACTACAATTTAAGTTATATCTTACTTTTTCAGGGTTAGACACAAATCACACAATGACACATATAAATATAAAAGTTTAAGTGATTAATAATAAGAAATAACCATAAGTAATAGTGTTCCTTGTTGTATGTTGTTCTGAATAGTGCACTCTCGTAACTTCTTTTAGCATCCAAACAACATAGGTTCTATAGATGTTATCTATAATTACTACCGATTATATCAAGCTACTCTGCCTCAACATGACACATTTCATACATATAATTTTCATTTTTGACTTCACAGTGGCATACATGAATTCATGATGCCTTTTGGTATGGCAAAGATTGTAAAGACTAGATAATTGCCTTATTGCCCAACACATATGATAGATTTGAAAACTATCTGGAGAGATACACATATGTAATTCTCTTACATCCATGTTTTTTGCGGGAGTAACTTTTGTTCTAGATTAACTTTTCTTAATGCTAGTATTAGTGAATACTAATATATCCTTGTGTTCGTTACCATAGGGTATGGTAGATCCGTACAAGATTCCCAAAAGCATGGGCATTTTCAGAACCCTAGAAAGCCCAAAAGACATCACCACTACTTCTGTGGCTCAAAGAATAAACGTGAATCATGAGATGTATCAGGTATGTTCATATTAGGTTGCTACTTCGTTGCACTGGATAAAAACTAGCAGTGACAAAAATATCTTATGACTGATTTACCTCACATTACAGAAGCGAAATGCGAAAAAAGAAACTAGTGAGAAGAAATTTTATGAATAGAGGAACTATATTTCTGGGGATTAATCTATTCGTTTGTAGAATTCATTAAAGGGCCTCCGCATAAACACTTCAATCAACGTCAATGACACGAATCTTTTAATATAGTGAAATGTTTAGTGATGTAGCGAATTTGATTAAGAGCATGAACATAGTTGCATTGTATCATTTATGTATGTTTCAAGTAATATGATTCTCTCTATTGGAGTATTTAAAATTTTCTGAAATGAAATATATGATTAGTTTGGTTGAAATGGATCAAACGTTAGGTGTTGGTTGCTGCATCTATGGCTCGTCCCAAATATTTTGTTAGTTTTGATATTGTGTGTCGGTATGAAGATGAAGAATGAAGATTGATGTTTGATTTAGGGTTTTTTTTTTTTTTTTTTTTTTTTTTTTGGGAGTGCATGGATGAGATTTGAGAATGGTTTTGGTGTTAATTTTAGAGAGAGAAGCAGGAAAAGAGATAAAATGAGGGTGGTGGTAGTGATGAAATAACTTTTTTATTAAGTGCACTGTTCGTCCCTAAGGTTGTACCACCAAAATAATCAACCAAAACGATAAAATGACCATTTTGTCTCATGTGCACTATGTAAATGGGTCAAAGGACTGATTTAGACTATAAAAAGTCAAGTTTTGTCCCAGCGTGAGGTTTCGGTACAAGATAAGGGACCAACAGTGTATTTTAGTCTTAAAAAAATGTTCATCAAATCATAGAAATAAGTGCATCAAATTTGAAAAATAAAACTTGGATAAGTGTTAAAATTTGTTTCTATATTTAATACATGTGTTTGTTATTGCCACTTTTATTGACATGTTAACACTTTTTCTGCAGCTTTTATTTCTGCATCCGAACTTAACAGCAATTTTAAAGAGAGTTACAATGGAAAGAACCATGCCGACGATGAGGCTGTGAGATACCAAAAATTGAAGCAAAATGGAATATAAAAAAAAGAAACTAGGAGGTTTCGATATGCTACAGAAAATCCACACGCCAAAATTTCGCAGGTCCATAATACATCTTTCAAGACGAATTCAGAAAAATGTAAAATTTGAAAATAAAGAGGACAAACGAAGGGGCATATGCTAAGAAACTTCTGAGAAACAAACAAGCAACATGTGTTATATGCTCTGCAACATATAACTCAAAAGAAGAATTTGTAAGGCAGAAGCCTTCAGAAAGATTTCTTCAACGGTTTTTGTTTTATCATAAACATGAAATATGAATGGGTAGGTAGAAGTAGCTTCTTAATGTTTTTAACTTCATTTAATTACGTTTAGAAACAATTATGTTTGGTTTTATAAGGTTATAATGTAGCTAAAGCAATGTTATGATTTGTACTCTTTTGTTATGTCATATAGGAATAAAATGCTTCGATGCTTTATGTAGATATGGTTTCTTATATAAAAATAACTTTTTTGATTGTTAAAGATGATTGAAATGAAATATCATCTTCATCTATCAGGCACAATCAGATATTTAAAGAGCAAAGATGCATCAATGTTAAAAACAAATGTGCATCAGTACATAGAAGAAAGTGAATCTGTTTGGGTAAGTTATAATTCCTATAGTAAAAAAAATTCAAATTAACTTTTAACTATTGGACTAAAAAAATATTTTTCAAGAAAAAATAATTGAATGATTGTTAAGAAATAATTAGAATGAAATATCTGCATCAATACTTAGAAACAAATTTTTGTTTAAGAAAAAATTGCATCAATGTCAATGATAAAGGTGCATCAACATTAAAAATAATGTGCATCAACAGAAAGTGTTCTATTTAGGTAAGGTAGAATTCAACCTGAAATTCAAAAAAGCATTTATAAAGATACTATTGCATCAGTAAAGAGAATGAAGCTACATCACAATTGTTAAAATTTCAATGATACATTGAATGAAAAATGTCTTATATACAAAGTGTTACCGTCGACCATTCATTTGTAGAAGCATCAAATATAGAAAGAAAAAAAAGTCATATAAAATGCTCATGATACCAATGAGTAGTTATTTGCAAAAGTTTCAATTGCAGAAAAGAAAGAAAATGCACTAAAGTATCAAGTAAGGAAATCAATTCAAAATTCATCAAATATGAAAAAAAAATCTTTGATATGCCAAACGAGTTATGTCCTTGAATCTACTTGTTGGTGTGCTATTCTAAAGAAGTCATTGACTTATGTACTTCCTACTTCCATAAGTGAGGAGATTCGCTTTCTTTAGTAGCTTCAACTTCAACAACCTAAATAGCTAAAAAACCTAGCAAATGTAACAAAATGTGAATATAAGTGCATCACATTAACTAATTCAACAGATCGCTTGTTAGCAACTAGTGCATCATAGAGTTATCTAATAGGTACAGGACAATATCGACAAATGATTTATAAGATAAAGTAACATATAACTCAACTAATATAAGTCAATCACAAAGAATAACTCGTGGCATCCGCTTGTTAACAACTAGTGTATCATCAAATGATTTATAACATAAACATAATTAAGCTTTTAGATCTAGATGACAAAAAAGTAAAAATCACGCAAGAATAATTTAAAACAAATAAATCACACATACAAAGCCCGTTCCATAGAAAAATGACCAAAACAAATCGAGAAACAAGTAATGCATTATCGTAAAATTAGTGCATCACAATTATAAATTTTCATTGAGACATTTAATCAAACATCTTGTGTGCGCTTTTGCAAACACATATAATGTGTCTTTTTTCTAAAATTTGCTTCAAATAACTAATCTATACATTGCATCATGTCACAAAGTTCTTTAAATTGGTACATCTATGAAAAACCCGATGATTAAATCAAAACTCATAAAACAAAACCCTAGTGACAATGAACAATAATTAAATGATAAACACAAATAAACACATATATAACGCTTCTATTTGAATTCAAATAGCAAAACTAATAAATTTGTAATTGAAATCAGTTAATTACTTACTTTGATTTTTGATTTGAGAAATTATAAAGAGAGGATTGATTGAATCTGATAATAAACCATATCTATTATGTTGATTGGATGGATATTGTCACTCGGGTGAAAGAAGAAGAAGAAATCGTGAGAAAAATGAGAGGAGCGTATATTGAGAAAAATGATTGGATGGATGTTGTTATTTTTTTTAATGTTTCTTTTATTTTATATATATAATCTTTTAAAAATATTAGAGAACTAGTTGGTTTTAAAAAAAATACAAAAAGAAAAATAAAACGGATGTTTTGGCTTCAATGATTTGTGATGACGTATTTTGATATGTTAGGGAAGTAGGTATACATGCGTTTTGAGGTGGCGCCATCTCAAAACGCCAACCACATGGCGCCAAGCCAACATCGTGGGTGGTGTTTTCGTGCTTTGCGCCTTCCCTACCAATCAAGCGGTCTCGTATTTTCTCTCTCTTTTTTTATGTTATATTTGTGTTTTAGTGGGTTATGTGTGGACCAAAGGGTATCTCATCGCATCAAAAGATATACAACGATGTGTTTTATGTGATATGATAGATTCTGATATTATGAAAAAAATTGTTGAGATATCAAAATTTTCCCCATGACTTCACATGTAATGAGTATCTAGTCCTCTTATCACAGAGTGATAAGAGAAGTGAAAATGAAAAAAAACCTTCCCAAACAATAAACGCAAGAACAAAAAAATAACTTAAGTACTACGCAGTTACTCCCTCTGTCTTAAAATAATGGTCCACATTTCTATTTTAGGATGTCTCAAATTAATGGTTCACTTTCTATAGACTAAAATACACTGTTGGTCTCTAAACTTGGCCAAAAATGTCCTAAACGTATGTTGACATGTTTTCAGATGGTAGATCTAATATGTTTAGCATGAGGGTTCATCACAATGGTGTCTATAAATATTGGCCTGGTAGAATATACGTTGGAGGTATGGAAACTTTAGTCGATTTGGTTGATGTTGATAGTGTGTCAGTTGAAGAGTTGGATGTTCTTATGTATGAATTTTGTTACGAGCTTGGTTCAAAAATTTACTATTACTTTGTTAAGCCTGGTAGTAATTTAGATGATGGTTTGTATAGCTTAAGTGAGAGTGCAAATTTAGAAATATTGAAAGATCTTGTTGATGACCATAAGATGATAGAAGTTTATGTTAAAAATGGTAAGACAACATTAGATGTTGATGAAATGTCACCAAAGTCAATTAGGACAATCGTTAGGTCACTAGTTTTACAAACACAAGTAATATAGAAAGGAGATGAGGCGATTGAACAAGATCTAACACACACACAAACAATAATAAGACCGGTTATGCGTAGGATATGTGAAAGAAAGAAAACTTGAACAACCAACCCTCAAATGAGGGTTTACAAGAGTATTTATAGGAGGAAGCTAGGGCAACACCCTAGTTCCCATCCTTTCTTATATGGGCTTGGGCCTAAGCTTATGGGCCTTCTACATAAGCTAGACCTTAAACAAACATAAAGGCCATAATAAGCTACCTATTACATATGAAATATAAATACTTGAAATACGCTTTAGGAGTGATTCCAACAATCTCCCCTCAAGTATATATGAATGTAAACGGTGAAGGTGTTGATGTAATAGTAGCTCGACGCCTTCGACATTCTTCTTCTTTGTGAGAGGAATTGCCTTGATTCGAACAATCTCCTCGGTGTAGAGAGATAGTTATCTATGAACAGTTATGCTTTGACGTCATCTTAAACTTTGTTCTTTGATCATTGTTCTTTGTGGTGGAAGTGATAGTATGTTGTTGTTCGCATCAAGTTCCGCTTCAGTGCGCTTCACGCTCAAGTATCTCCACGTCATTCTTCAACATGCTCACACGCTCTTGATGTTGGACATCAATCATCGATGAAGTTCTTTAAGTCTTTGACTTTGTAGATTCTTTGATTTGATGAAGAATCATTCGATCGTTATGTTGCATTCGAATAGAACTTCCATTAGTGATGATGTTGGCGTGAGCATGAGAAGAATCAAGACGATCATTCCGCCCCGAGCTTCCATAAGAAGAAAACATTTCAAACGGTTAGTAATAAGCGGTTTCCGCACTTACAAGTTTGAACTTCGAGAGTGTTAACACAAGATAGTGTGAAAACACAACTCTAATTCTTACAAAGGCCGCTCTCGAACCGGAGTCCCACAAGTGAGATAACGCGATGTACCAAGTACATCTATAGCTCAGATGAGTCGTCGAGGTACATCAAGTATCACCTCACGATCAGACCGTTTGAGACACACTCCGCGTAATCCACGGGAGTTACCGGCGACCGCCGTGTCGTCGTTTGATGTTGACCGGCGGGAGTTTCCATTCAATCATCGAGAATCACAGTGAACCTCTCATAAATGTTCTCGACATTGCTAAGATCTCGTGAAGGACTCGATATGAACCATCGAATCATCAAGATCTTATTTGTTGATCAACAAGTGATGGAATGTCAAGTGTTCCTAAGAGATCTTTAGATGAATCTCGTGGCTCTAGACTCAATAGTGCTTTTGGTTTTCCCGAAGCGAGACTAGGGAGAGGGTCTCCTTCTTCAATACCGGTGATCTCAAGAGAAAGCCAATAGTTTACGTAGGGTTCCCCGAGAATGAAACAAGCTTCGCTGAGAGAAACTTGAGTGGCTAAGAAGGTTTAGTGCATGCGCCATCGGGTCCATGACGACTTTTAATCTTCAATACCGGTGTCACTAAGTGACAATCGAGCATATGAATTGAACCGGTGTCCGCCCTAAGTTGAATAACTGGAGGGTCGTTTTTTCACCCTTTACTTTACATTTCTTTTGATTCTTCAACTCCTTCTTTCTCCGATTCTCATTTTCTCCTTTTACAATCATTCCTAAGGACTTCTAACACTAACTAATGGTAGTGTCCTTGGGTAGATCCTCCGACTCAAGCGGATCATAGGACAGTTATTCCTAACCTTAGTCACCTTATAACTCCATGACTAACCTATGTTGCCATTAAAACCACAAGATGAAAAATCTCTCAAATGGTTTGTAAATGAAAACATGTTTGAACCATCGTGAGAGATAAGGTTTTGCATAAATACTCCCCTCCACATGTGCTTAGTAGTTTTAATGGTTAAATGCACGGGTGAGTGAGGAAGACACGGTTACATTGCATAGTTAAAGAGTTACATTGTCGACTTTTAGGTGACAACTAGCTCTAATAACTACCTTGAAGGTGTAGACAAACCTCGAAAGGTTGTCATATCCGCCGAGTTCATGTCTATCAAGAGTTTCTCGAATGGTACTTTCTACTTGGACACGCCCTTTATGAGACACGCTTACATTACTAGCGAACTAGCTTGAAATTATTACCCGTCCAGACAAGTCTTTTCGAGGTACAAACAGCTTTAGTACCGTCAATTCGTTGGTAAAGTCCGAGCTACACAGATTCATTTGCATTTTGCATAACATATTTCTTATCACAAAATTTTCTCCCTCAAAATGGCATAAAAAATGTTATTTTGAACGGTTGACAATAACTATGACCATTTCGAGTGTCATGGGAAGATGACCACTATGAACAATTTGTGAACAAAGTTTTAATTCAAATACCCCCTCAACTAGTGATATAAACGGTTGAGGTTTTGAAAATCATATGGGAAGTACTTGTGTTTTTGAGCAAAACCTTGAAAATGAAAGGTTTGATAGGTTTTACTCAAATAATAAGAAGCTTTCGCCCTTTTATAAGGATTGTGACATCGAGGCGCACTACGTGGTCCTTTCTTGACAATTACGGGTTGTACATCGTTATGTGCATAAGCCATATACATATATAATCATACATCCAAATTTGTAATGAAAGAACCAATTCAAGGGGTACCGAAGTGCGGTGATGTTCCTGTGAGTGCGAATGTATGCTGATAGCCGGTGATGTTGATCCTGGGTCGACCACCAACAAAACTTTCCAACGCTCGAATCGATCCCTTCGAACAACCGCTCATCAATCATGGTGATGATCCTTCACATTCCTCCGATCCCGAGAATTCCATCGCTTAGGGTTCCCAATGTTTTCACGTATATCCTTCAATCGATAAGCTAATCCGTCCCTAACCATCTTCGTAGTATGATCTCCAAATTTGTGAAGCTCATTACATGCCATCAAGCAATTGCGATGAAGTTCATCGCGATAAACGACACCAAACGGTTTGTCGATGAGCGTTAATTGTGATAGCCGGTTGATATCGGGAAGATCAATATGTGGTGGAGTGGTTGACACGCTTTCGATATGATTCAACGGCAAGTCAAGATCTTCAACACGTTCTTTGATGACTATGCGTCGATGAAGATGAGCAGTGACTTGATGAATTCACGTTGTACTTCGCTTGAAATTGTCTCATGCGACCTTGAACTTTGGCAAGGTACATGTCTTCAATATCGTTGATGTTCAACTTCTCAAAGTCGACTTCAGAGAATGCATAGTCCTCTCGTCTTGTCTTTTGACCACAATCTTCTTGAGAAAAGTGTAGTCCCATTTAGACGATAGACCAACATGTTGGATGGTCACGATACTTTAGTACCGAACACCGCATGTTGAGACTTACGGACCAAGCACTCAGAGTAGATTCTTCTGCCCGCCAATGGTGAATCCCATACATTGCGCCTTGGTCATACGCTACCTCTTTGTCCGGAGAACATGTGGGTATACGTTCCTCGATGGCTATACAATCGAGGATATGGCGGCAGGAATGGAAGTGTCGAGATGTAGCGTATTTCCTTGAACCATCGCCACCGTGTTGAAGAAAATCTAAGTCTTTGTTGAAGAAATGTCTGAAAGGAACTTAGGTCGATCGTCGGCCAATGGTAGGTAGAGGTCGAGACCACGATGTAATATGGAGGATTGTCCCGTTTGGTGAAGTCGATGTTTGCTTCTCGGGTTGAGCCAATCCATGTTATTAGACATGGCTCGAGCAATGTTTTCAAGGTGATATTCAACCTCTATTGCACTTTCCGAAATGTCTTTCAAAAGTAGGAATGCTTCATTCTTGATGAGCTTCAATCGATTTCGCCATCTTCTTCACACGTAACCTTTCTTGCAAAATCTTTGCATGCTCCAAGGTACTACCGCTACCAATTCTTGACCTTCTTCGTAGGGAGTATTGTTAACAAGTGTAGCAAACCATTCAAATTCTTCGCTTTATCGTCATCTAGCCATGATATGACGCCGCAGAAGCGCTTCTTCATCTTTTTGAAGGCTTAGATGATGATGTCGGGTTTCGCCTTGTTTGGGAGAGGTGGGTTGTTGTTGGGGCTCAAGGACCTCTTCATCGTCACCACCCATATACTCAAAGTAATCACCGCTTTTTTGAGTCGGTGGTAACTCGAATCGCCCCGAGGTTTATCGCCAGAAGACCGAGCGGAGGAGACTTCGTCGAGAAGAAGTCCGTTGTGGAGGAGGTGGCATCAAGAAGATTCACCGATTGCTTCCGACGCTTAGATGCGAGTCCTTGTCCTTATCATCGCCATCTCTTGGCCGCTTGGGTTGATCGGTTGACTCCTTGCATGATGATCCGAGTTGAAAAGGCAGACCTTCGAAAATTTAGCTTCATCCAAAGTAAACGCCCAGATCGCTTTGACATTTGCATCACTAGTTTAGCGATTAACCCGATTCGAGAGATCACTTCTTTGGCCATTGTATGTTTAACCAATGCGACGATGTTATGGGTGAGTTGTCCGCAAAATACTTCTCTAGTCACACCGGGACAAAGGTCGAGAAGAAACTTGTGGTATGATCTCTTGTCGCCTTCTCCGCCTTTTGGACTTTAGGAACGATATCCCAAGGTACTTGTTAGTGTAACCATCGATCATTTCGCTCAGTTCCTCTTTACGATGACTCTTCATGAACTTCGAATAAATTCCTTTCTTTCTCGCATCTTGTCTTTCTCATCATTTAAGTCATCAGATTTGGTCAAGAACCAATTTAGTTTTCAGAAGTATGTCCTTCTTTCGACTTGTTGGACGAATTTTCACAATTCTTTCATGAGTCCGAGAATCCAAGATTTAGGTGGTTTCTTCACAGATTTGGATGATGATTTGGTTGACTTCTTAGATAGTGGTTGTGATGAATGAGACGAAGAACCGATGATGATGAGATGTGAGGAGATTCCGGGTCCTTTGGTGGTTCGTAAGTTTCCTTCGTGAGCGTGTAGGACTATCCGTAGCACATCGTCGTAGCAAGATCTTTATCTTTCTCGCCTGCTTTCTCAAAATCATATACAATAGTATCCTCTACAGTGCTTTTGTTGTTGCATAAGAGTGGTGGTACCGGCCCTTATCGGTTTGATTAACCGCATCGTGAGTTGGTGAAGATTGAGTCGCACCACTGACCCACCGGGCCACCCATTTGGTCTTTAGCAAATTCTTTAGCCTTTGAAGATGTCTACGATTTTAAACTTCTTCCGTATGATTTATCTAGTTGCTCTTCTTCTTCTTCGAGCTCTCATCATAGGGTACAATTGTCGGAGTCTTCCCTTTTCCTTGACAAATTGGAGGACTTGGAGGTTTTGCACCGAGGCAAAGTGCTTGCCAGCGATGCAGAGTAATGAACCTCTTCATCTCAGATCAAGATCTTTGAGCCTCATCCACAAGCTTTCATGCGGTTCAAGTGTGGGAATAGGTTCGGCTTCCTTTACGGAACAATCCTTTTAGAAGGAGGATTCCTTTAGGAAACTTCCTTTGACTCATAGTACTTGTCAAGGCTTCTCGCACTTCTCTTCTCGGTTCTCCTTACAGTGTTCCAAAGACTTTTCGTCGAGATGACCAACTTTGCCTTGTCTAACCGCTTGTGATACCTTTTGTATGTTTCAAGCTCGACATCTTCGCTAGAAGGAAATGCAATACAAAGACCTTGTTTCTTTGTAGACGATTCTTGATTCTCGACAGATAGAATAGGTTCCGTCAACATATCGTGATTGTCGGGTCATTAAGCCTCTTGGGAATATCGATGAAGTCCAAGTGCTCGGATCAACAGCTTAGTATATCCGTTGTAGGGAATCTTTGAGCCAAGCTTGTTGAGAAATGACCTCATGTCATCCCAAATCGAGCTTCGATAGCGATGTGTTTCATGTTGACCAATGCCCAAAATATTTGCGCCCATGAGCTTAGGATGCTCATAGCCACCGGCCACGACCGAAACAGACTTGGTGATGATCATGTAGAGAGTTCTCCATGGTTGAGGAATACTAAGCTCTATGTGAGAATGCTTGGTGATTACTCCCGTAGCCTCGCCATAACCGATATCGATTAAGAATCGAGAGTGAGCTCTTCAAAGCAGTGTGGCATATAGTTTGGTTGGATCGACTTCAGAATTAGGAGAACAACCCTTAAGTCTCGCAGTGTAATGGTGACTTGTTTATGATTCGTAGTCACCGCCACGCCAGCTCCGCCCTTTGACCTTTTTTCCATAGTGTTCCGTAACTATGGATATAGATCTCGTGAACAGCTTGCAGAGTGAGTGAGCATATTCTAGTATGTATGAGTCCTCGTAATATCAATAGCAATTAAACACGAAGATTCGAGCAAGTGAGGGTGTCAAAGTCAACACGAGATTATTCTTTCCTATCTTCATTGATAGCCATAAGGATAGATATCAAGAATGGAGAGAACTTCGATGCATCCACATTCATTTGTTCGACCATGTTGTGATCTCAAATAACATTAGCCAAAAGAACCAACATATCGAAATACATAATGTTAGTCAATGTAAGGTCTTATTGTCTAGTTATTGAATGTACAAAGGTCAATGATTGTTACGAGTCCTAAGTCACTTGTATGTCCAATAGTCCAATGACGCCGTGAAATGTTTTATGAGTTAGTTAACTTTAAGTTTTAAAGTTTATGTTATCACTTATGGTTCACAACATCTCAAACGCTTTAGATTTATTAGTGACATTATTGATTCGTGACGATATGATTAGTTTATTTACAAGTTTGTACACGTAACAATTCATAACGAAGGTATGATCCAGCTTATGCGAGGATTGGTAAAGTTACGCGTAGAGAAATGATATGCGTAGGCTTAAACTTACGCGTAGGATCCCAACTTACGCCGTAAGAAGTATTACGGTAAGAAAATTGGACCTTATGCGCAGAGGTTACGCTGTAGGCATATATTAACCCACGCTGCAAGGCTACTGTAAGAGTCGACCTTGGCGCAGAGGTTCATCACACGATATCCTTCACAGATACGCGTAGTCCCATATGTAGAACCTTATGCGAGAAGCTACGCCAGAAGACTAACAATCAACCTTGATTCTGAATTTTATGAGTAACAAGCCCTAAATAAAACCATCATATCATCAATTTTAACAAATAAATTCATTTTACCAACAAATCATGGCAAGAACACTTGTTAAACATTTATGCAGAACTACATACGCTGTAATCCAAAACCCTAATAGTTCAAGAATTACGCCAGAATAATTCTAACCATGGAAATTGCACCAAACGTCGGTAGGTCTAAGGTATTGTGAGAGTCTACTAACTAAGTATTAACATTCAATTCATGCCGAATCAAAATACCCAAACTTAAGAACTTTAAACCCTAATTCCAAATTGTTAATAATTTAGAGTTTTGGTGGTTATAGAGCAAGGATATCATCAATTCAACATCATAGGAACATAACCCAACAATCTTTTGACCAAAACACTTCACATTTGAAAATACCCAATTCGACTCAAATTAGCCGGACATGGAGAACATGCAAGCATACACACAAATAATCAAAGACATAATTGAATTAATGAAGCAAAGACTTATCTTGGTGTAAGATAGGGTTAAAAACCCTAAAATCTGTACAAGACACCTTAGGTTCGGTTTTAGGTTTTACCCAAAGACTCTCCACACAAAGACTGAAAAATTCGGATTCTATATATAAGATTACAATTGCGATCGGCCACCTTATGTTTAGTGACGCCGTGTCGCCGCCATTGTGGTTTCGTCTTGGCACGTTAACCTTGCGACGGCGCCACCTTATGTCCGTGACGCCGCCTCTTCGCCTCCGACGCCGTCCGATCGCATCTAGGCCGCCCGAGTAGCGACGGCCTACTCTTTCACACTAGACGCCGCCTCTTGAAAACACGAGTTTTGAGTTCTCGACCGTCACAACAATTCTCCGACGGCGCTGTGACATAGAACCCCGCGCCGCCTTCTACATTCAGCGATCGTGAGTGTCGATTTCGACTTTGGCCATTTTCTTCATATATTCGCGCCTTTTCGCCCAAATAAGTGCCATTCCAGCATTTTGCCTTCACGAGACCTAAAAGTGAAAAGGAACGATATTAAGCAATAACGGATACAAAGTGATCAAATAAGGACTTAAACGACCCTCAAAATGGTACCTTTTAAACCTTATCAAATATCCCTACACTTGTTATTTGCTTGTCCTCAAGCAAATGTGCTTTAGCCAATTAATTTATAAGTTAGGGTCATTCAAAGATTAATTCAAAACGGTCCACAACACATATAAGCCCATAAAAGTCATAACAAGCACGGAATTACATACTAGCACCTCACATGGGGTGTTTGATACTCACATCTCTCTCGTGTATAAATGAAATATAACAATATAGGAAATGGAAGATAAACACTCATTAACCGTCCTAGTACATAGATTACCATAGGCTTGAGAATAGATCAAACCTCCATCGCTTTGGCGAAGCACCTAGGAGACTATCAAAGAGGTCTTTAAAGGGTTGTAACGTTAGGCTTACGGTAGGAAATAAGGGTTTGGTGGGATAGGCTATTTAGTGGTGGTAAGTCAAAATCTCTATGTTAAATGCATATGAAGAATGGCGTTGCTAAGCCAAGACTCGACACTCTAAAATCAAGATAACTCAAATAAACAAACATAAATTTAAAGGATAGATGTAGGATGGTAGCCCAGTTTTTTTTTTTTTTTTTTTTTTTTTTTTTTCACTCTATTTTTTCTTTTTCTTTTCTATTTTTTATTTTTTTTATTTTTTTTCATACACTTTTACTCTACCATCCTCTACGATAACATCAAAATACTAGGATTTACAGCACATCCCTACACTTGAGTTTTTATTACTCTAACACTAATTTGACCGAATTGAAAAGATCAAACACTTGGGGTACATTATTACGCAAACAAAGGGAATTTGAATTTAACGCCCTTCCCCGTCAAGGATATCATCAATTCAACATCATAGGAACATAACCCAACAATCTTTTGACCAAAACACTTCACATTTGAAAATACCCAATTCGACTCATAAACCCTAATTGTCAAATCATTTAATTCATGATTCTCGGGGCGAAGTTTTGATGATTAAAACGGTATCATTGATGTGTTAGAAACGCTTTGACACTATTCTTTAACCATAAACACCCATCTTGATCATGTGTTCATACACATATGCGTAGACCACAAAAACGAGATTATACAAAGTTTTAATCGTTGGATTTTTGAAAAATTCAAAAAAACCATTGCTTAAAACATGTTGTAAACACGAAATCACTTACAAAATGATGATCGAAACACGGATTACTTGAGTGAATTCTATGCGTAGGATGGTTTTAGGTTTTGAGTAATAAATGAGAAGTGAAAGTTAGTTAGGGGTGTTTTATTAAAATAACTTTAGCATTTTGACGCTTTGGTCCCTCCACCTTTTCCTTTTTCAAACCAAGCCATTTAACTTCCATTTTGGTTACCAAACAAAGTTTTTAGGAAAGAAACTTGACGACACTCCCCCTCAACTTAAGAAATAATGAAATGTTATAAATTTTAGTCTGAGGAGTGTCATTTAACCAGAATATTCACCACCATTGTAAAATGAAACAACCGAGATATGAAAACATGCAAGTACACTGATGTTTTGAAACAGTTAAGTGAAAATTTTCTCCCCCTCAACACTTGATCGTAAAAAAAATACTGAATTTTGAAAGATTATAGTGTTGAAGGAAGACATGTACTTGCTATGTTGAAAGATTATAGATTAGAAGAATATTTTTGTTGTTTTATAAGATTTTATATTTTTGTATTTTGTTTTTGAAAAAATTTATTTCAAAAGATGTTTTGGTGTTTGGCGGGTTTTTAAGACTGCATTTTAAGAGGTCATCCAATTTCTTGAGTCAAACACCTCATACCAATCCGTGGATCACTCATTAAACCTAGCGGGAGGCAAGGCTTTGGTGAGAAGATCTCGCCAATTGGTATTCAGTACCACAAAGTATAATTCAACTGCACTGCTCCACGTGGTCCTTGATGAAGTGATAGCGTAGATCGATGTGCTTTGATTTGAAAGTGTCGAACCGAGTTGCACGAGATTGCAATGGCACTGATTGTCGCAAAGACATCGATTCGTCAAATACGTAACCATAGTCTTTGAGTTGTGTTCTCATCCAAACGAGTTGAGCACAACACGCGACATGGCTACATATTCTCTTCGCTTGATGACAATGATGTACAATCCTCTTCTTTGATTGCCAAGACACCGCTTTATCACCAAGAAATTGTAGAGCTCTGAAGTACTTTTCCTCGAGTCTAAGTATCCTGCGTGGTCGCCCTCTAAAAGCGATTAGTTCAAAACCGAATCCTTCTGATACCGATCCCAAGTTAATGGTTCCCTGATGTATCGGAGGATTCTTTAGCCTCGTAGAGGTGGCTTTGGTTGGTCGCGATCGATAACGGAGCATAGATAAACCAAGAGACAATATCAGTCTCTAGTTGTTAGATACATGAGGGACCCAATAATACTTGTATTTGGTAGGGTCAACTAATTTCCCATGTAAATCGCCGCCTAGCTTCTTGGTATGAGTCATTGGTGTGGCATAAGTATCACAGGTTTTCATTCCAAATTTGTTTAACAATTCAAGGGCATATTTGGATTGACTCAAGAAAATACCACGGGGTGATTGATGAACTTGCAATCCTAGAAAGAATGTAAGTTCACCCATCATGGACATTTCAAAATTTTTCTTCATTAGTTTTGCAAAAGCGATTGAAAACTTTTTATGTGTAGACCCAAAAATGATGTCATCCACGTAAATTTGAACAATTAAGATATGTGCCCCGTGATATTGTATAAAAAGAGTTGGGTCAACCGAGCCTTTGGTGAAATTATTGGTAATGAGGAAAGATGATAAATTATCGTACCATGCCCAAGGGGCTTGTTTGAGACCATAAAGAGCTTTGTTCAGTTTGTAGACATGGTTCGGGCACTCTGGATTAACGAATCCGTCGGTTGGTCGACAAAGACCGCTTTTTAAGTTGTCCTTTGAGAAACGCCGTTTTGACATCCATCCGATAGACCGTCATATTCATATGAGCTGCGAACGCGAGAAATATCCGAGCGACCTCAAGACGAGCAACGGAGCAAAAGATTCTTCAAAGTCTATTCCACATTCGACGATAACCCTTAGCAACTAGACGTGGCTGGTTTCGATGACGCCCTTCAAAGATCTAATTTGTTTTTCCAACCATTTTAGACCAATGACGAGACCTCGTTGGTCTTTCAACCGATTCCCATACTTCAAGACGTTTGAATTGGTTGAGTTCTTCCCGCATGGATTCAATCCAGCTTGTCTTTTGTCATTGCGTCTTTAATGTTTTTAGGTTCGATTAGCGAGATGGTGAGTGCATAAATGCAATGTTCACCATCCGAGTGAAGACGTTGTCTCGTAACGATCGTTGATTCGGGTTGCCAATAATGTTAGCCGAGGATGGTCTTTTGTCCATCGGTGTGTAGAGGTTGATGTTGGTATACATTGTGCGATTCCGAGAATTCAAATGGTTTGTTGAAGATTCCGCGACATCTAGTGCGCTAGCTTTCATTAGCAAACCGGGTTGAAGAACGATTTGGATCAAAATCTGCAGTGGGGTACTTCATTCGTAATATCATCACCGTTCATCATTGTTGGAAGCGGTGTGTTCAATCTGTTGTGTTGGAGTCAACCGGTGTAGGTGCATCTTCAACAAGAGTTGTTGTAGCAGTGTATCGTATAGGAATATTATCGTTGTGCAATGGAAACAAGTGGATACACCGAGCACGTTCATCAATATCGCCACGTAACGTAGGAGCAAATAACCTTTCCATTTGTTGACGAGTTAGTTGGGGGCTTTGTTCACCGATGATGGGGTTGAGGGTAGTTTAAACTTGTGACGGGTTCTAAGTCGTTATACTCGTAAGCCATTTCCGTGAGTTCATCAAAATGAGCATGAATCGCTTCCATTACCTCCTTAGTTCGACGATTCCATATTCGAAACCTTTAGAATTGTCACAAGATCCAATAAATACTCCAATATCGCCTTTGGCTTTGAGCTTTCCAAAATCATCACGATCATTATTCGGATAGCAAAGGGATCCAAATACATGAAAGTGTTTGAGGTTCGGTTTATAGTTGTGGACAAGCTCGAAGGTGTTTTGTTGTATGCGTTTGTGATCATAGAACGGTTTTGAGTATAGCATGCATGAGATACAACACGCCCATAAGTAATCCGGAAGTTTAACATTGATTAACATTGTTCTTGCAGCCCATTAACGCTCGGTTTCGCTTTTCAACAACTCCGTTTTGTTCGTGTGTGCGTGCAATAGATGTTTGATGCCGACTTCCCACTTTCTCATAGAATTCACGAAGAGTTTTGTTAACAAATTCAGCCTTTGTCTGCGTTACGATTATCCCGACGGTGTTATGGGTGAACATATATTTTTATGAAAGGTGATGATCATTTGTGAGCTTGGTCTTGGTTCAAGAAAGTAAACCCAAGTCCATCGTGAGTAGTCATCAACAATTACTAAGATATAGCGTTCGCCATTGATCGTTTACCGCCACGCATTAGGCCACAAATCCATGAAGGGTGAAGCACATGTTGAGTCGTGTTCCACCTTTGAAGGAAAATGAGCACCAGTGCTTTTCCCTTGTTCACGGTCGAGCAAAGGTGATCTTTTGAATACCGGAATCGTGGGAGTCCTTCAACTAGTTTGTGTCGAGCAAGGTTGGTGATGGTTTGAAAGTTTAGATGTGAGAGACGACGGTGCCATAGCCGGATTTTGTAGATGTTGCCTTTGAAAGTAAGCGAGATGGGAGAGGAAGCAACCATGTCTTGCATAGAGATAGTGTAGAGACTAGAATTACGCGAGCTGGATATAAGGTCATTTCCTTGTAGATCACGAATGAAACAAGTTTTCTCCTAAAAGCAACCTCTAAATCTCCATCACAAAATTGACCCATCGAAAGCAGTTGTGACCGAGGCCTTCCACATAGTAAACCCTGCCGATTTCGATGTTCCCATTGACATAATCTTCAGAGCCCATGATGGTCGCAGTGATCGCTCCCGAACCCGACGGTGCCAATGAACTTTACAATAAAGTTTGATAACAGCTTTAGGTTGCTGTCATGTGTCGGGAACATCCGCTATCAACAATCCAGAATGATCTCAGATCACCGCATTACACATGCATTTACACGGATGGAATAGAAGTAGATGTGGAACCCGAAATGTTAGAGGGTTCAAGTGTATATTAGACATACACATTGATAATTTTAGGCATCCATTTAAATCCTAGTGTGTTATATATCCATTTACGCCATCTCAGAACTACTCTTTTGCTTTAGTCTTAGTGAATGCACTAGGTGGTACTACATTCTTAGGAGGTGAAACGGGAGTCTGCGGTGACATCAACGTTTGCCTTAGAATCTAAAGAAGGCGGTCTACCAAGCATGGACTTAGAATGATTAGTGGGCCTAGAGGTATTCCGATTCTTAGGA
Organism: Chrysanthemum lavandulifolium; assembly: GCA_022545495.1. NCBI lineage: Eukaryota > Viridiplantae > Streptophyta > Magnoliopsida > Asterales > Asteraceae > Chrysanthemum > Chrysanthemum lavandulifolium. Next base: position 210,852,984 of record CM040239.1, read on the forward strand.
TTCCGTGAAATCAGAGATTATAGCTTTAGCAACACATTTGTCATGACAATCGAATTCATACTCTTCCGACAAATAACACAAGGTGCATCGATCAATATCAAAAGTGCTCAACGGTTTAGCATTCGTTACATCACTATTTCTATTACATTTTCCGACGTAACATCTATAGTGGAAGCAACATGAGTTTTATTCGAGTCCTAGGGTGTTCTTCTACTTTAGCATTCCTTATTGATCTTTTCTTAGGTCGCAACTTCCTATTCTTCGATTGAGTGCTCCTAGAAATTTGTGAAGTGCGGACGCTTGGAAAAGATGCAAATATTCTGCTTTCAAGAGAGGGAAACACATCAGCAACTTGTGATTTGGCGGTGGGGATTACGGTTCACGATTACTAAGTGTGACCGGTGCTATTCTTTTAATCACGGTGGGCGGAAGTTGTTCATACTTTCCTAACATTTCTCTTAACTTAGAGATAGTGTGAATCAAATCTTGATTTTCGTAACTAATATTACCAATAAATTCATGACTTCTCTAGTGTGAGCAAGATAGTGATCAAGTTCGTTTGATGCTTCATGACGAGTCTTATTGAGCAAATCAAATATGACACCATATTCTGCTTAACTTTAAAAGTTCTTGTTCATATTTTGAGATTTGACTTTTCAAAGACACGCTTTTGATCATCCGATTGCTCAATTTTAGGATCGAAGATTTTGCACTCAATCGAGCGATTTTCTTTTGAAAACTAAGTTGATGATTGTGAATATCTTTTTCACACCAATGAAGACGACGCTTTTGCATTGTAAATTTCATTGAGTAATCGTTTATTTTCGCCTTTTAAAGACTCGATCCGGCACATTATCGGTGTTCTCATGATTACAACATTTTCAACAATATCGCAGAGATGTAATCGATGCAAATGGCAAAGCATGAAGTAACACAACATTATGGATATCGGCTACAAATAACATCTTCCAAGAGTCGATCAACATCTTTTCTCAACATTTTCTTTTCGTTTAGTGTTAGAAATAGATGTTTACATTTTCTCGAAAACGTTTTCATTACCCAAGTTCCTTATGAAAATCCTTTTCCCAGCAATTGCACAACTTTTCAAGTTTTTAACATTAGGTAAAAGATTTTTCTCGAAAATTTTTCTTTGTTCTCGCCAGAGGCGATTGAAAATGTTCAACTTTGATTTCGTGAGCAATATTCTATCTCATGTTGTAAAATTTTGAGGTCAGCCATGAAAATGTCAAAATATCTAAGAATATTTCGATTTTCGGGTTTTGAGTTTACTTCACTAATTGAAGGTAAAGGACCATAAGTTTGTGCATAACTGTTTTGGGATTAACATTAGAAGACTCGTGTGTTTTGATGATAACCCTTGGTGTGTTAGAAGAATCCGTTGCGATTTAAAGTGACCGCGTTTTAATAATTAAAAGGTTTGTTGTAAACAACGTTTTTAATTTTGATCGACTCGCCTTCTGCGCATCTAATTCCTCTTGACGATGATATTCAACAACACTCATAACAAGATTATCAATTTTGTATTCCTGACCGAAACTTCGTGAGTTGGTTTGAATGTTTTAGTGAAGGCTTTGGTTTGTAATCGCTAGTTTTTTCCATATCCTTTTGGATTGGGTTTTAAGGTAAACTTTTCAATAGTCAGCATCGATTCACCATGTTTGTAAACAATGATTTAAACTCTTTAAGTTTGTTTTGCAAGTCGATAATTTCTTCAAGAAGGTTATCTACCCGATTCGTTGAATGCTTTTTGTATGCGAGAACTGTTTTGACAATTTAACAACTCACCTTAGCTTTTGATTTTCCAAGGTGAGTGTTAATTTGCTTTTTATGTTCATGTTTCAGATTGTTCTAATTCGCATAACAAAGCATTCTTCGATGGCTAGATCACGATCTGTCTCTAAATATTTTTCGCTTTGATGAGATTTTGCAAAGCGGCTTCAAAACCTTTTCACTGTTTTCTTGAGTTTTGAAAAGTTGAGTTGCATTTGTAAGCATTCAAAATCCTTGGTTAGCAGTGCATTTTACTTTTAAGGTCCGATTTAATGCAACACATTCAGAATTTGGGATTGTTGGTCTTTAAGCAATGAACAAGATACGGATGAGGCAAAGGTTCATCGTGTTCAACGCGAGTCACAACATGATCATTATTTAGATCCTCGTATAACCACGAGTCAATTTGATTATCAAGGAAACCATAAGGTCATCCGGATCGTCAAATGTAACTACGGGTTTATTTGAAAATCGTTAGAATGAGATGTGATGACTCATTTTGAACATTCGAGCCGCCGGATTCGAATATTGATGGAGATATTAGTTCGAGATATGATGATGGTTTTTTCTGCACCAGACAAGCCATCGTGTCACACTTGGGCATGTTTCACTCATGTGTAACTCTTGCATATTAGCCATCAACATATACGCATTGGCCCGCAAGTCCTCCATATCATCATCTCGAGTCTGCAGACCGCCATAAAGCTCTGTTCTTGTCCGAGAGATCCACCGCTTCATCCTTAAGAGCCAAAAGTAAAGCCTCTTTGAAATAAGCACTGCCCCTAGTCCTCGGCTTTGGGCATGCATTAGCCAGTGTCCCTTCTCATTGCGGTTGTAGCATCTAATACCATTTAACCGATGTTTGAGCATTTCCTGCTCCACCACTGAGCTCGTTGTTATTCCTACCCACGACATTAAACCCTTGACCACCGCCCATCGGACGACCATAATCATGATTCGAACTTCAACACGTCCATTGTTCACAACGTTGAGTCCGTGTGTTAGATGAGAACGAATACGATTGTTGGATTTGTTGGTGTAACGCCAAAAGCATTAGCAATCATCACAAATCCTTGTTGCAATGCTTGAACGGATCGATTTCTCGCCGCTTCAACGACATATGCTTGAGCATTGTTGTTGTATGGAACCAATTGATTTTGTTGAGGTTGTTGTTTGAAAGGTGTGTTTGAGCGATTGGTTGAGTTCTTTGGTTGAGAGGATAATTACAGTGAGCATACAAGGCAAGTTGTTGATTATCCGGATGTGATCGCTTAGCAATTTGAGCATGGAGAATCCTTTCCGATCAACTTCCTTTTCATGAGGCTTCAAGTAATCGTACAACAATCCATAAGTAGAATGATGCATATTCTTCGCTTGATGGAGAAAATGACATACTTCTCCCATTCGGACCAAGACTACTCAGAACTTAGTATTCACTGCAATTCTTGGCATGATGATGTTGTGTTTATCCAAATCATTGATGATGTCCGAAAATCGATGATGATAGGACTCTAGTGTCTCTCGTGTTCAATCATGAAGTGTTCATAAGCCAAGTAAATTTTGGATTCCAAATCCTCCGATTGAGTACGATCCTTCCATAAGAAGACGAATATGATCCCACATTTTTGTGCAATCTTTTGAGCATCAACACTACTAAGAATTAGGTTTGGTAATCCTAAAAGGATGTATTCCATTGCAAGTTCATCGACTTCATAGTGTAGAAGTTCGAGCATTAAGATCTCGCAACAATAGCAATGTTGGTTTGTTCATCTCTTGGTGGAATGCAGCTGATCTCCGGTTACAATAACGATAGGGCATCTCAAATGGACCTTACAAGATAACCTTCTTTAAGAACTTTCCATGTAAGCTTCTTCGGATCACAAAACCTAAAGAACCATATCACCCATTGATCGTAGTTTCGGAGTGAGCATTGGAGGTCTATCAGTGATCCACTTCATGAATTGATTGTTGGTCGCTTAAAGCTTCACACATCTTTGAAAACCAAGTGGGTTCCTTCATAGTGTTCCTTGATGGATGTTGATTGAAATCATTTGTGTAGGGTTGAACTTGAAGACTTGGCGGTGGTTGAACCATTTGTGGTGATGGAATTGCACTAATTTGTGGAGTATGTTGCTGATTAAATTGTTGTTGATAAATTGCTTGTTGTTGATTCCATTGTTGATGTTGTGGAGTTAATTGTTGTTGTTGTTGATGATTATAAGTGTGAGGGAAATAGTTAGAGTATGGTGGTTGAGACATGTTGTTAAACTTGTGTAGTAAAATGGATCTTTGTAGTCGAATGAACCTTTGTTGATGAAGTGTCCTTAGGCGAGAAAAGACAAGAAACCAAGTAGTACTTATGCGTAAAACACCAAAAGTTACGCGTAACAATAAGGAGTTACAGAGGTTTTAGCTTCTGCGTAAGTAGGAAAAACACTAAAGTTATGCGTAGACAAAAGTTAGGCGAGAAAGTTAGCGTAGGATTACCTTATGCGAGACCTAAGTTTACGCGTAAAGTGAATCTTATCGTAGGATTTCACGGCGTAAGCTTATGCTTATGCGTAAGTTTAGGGTTTTGCTCAAATGATCTTTACACTATCACAAAGGCAAAAGATATCCAAAGTAGACGATTTTCGCACTTATCCAAGTAAGAAAACACGGAATAAACCACGAAAATGAAGATCACACCAAGGATAATCTTACGCGTAATTTTAGGGTTTCAATACGCAGTAGGATTACTCGTAATTTTGATTTTGCAAATGTGTTTCTAAACCGATTTTTGTTATGGAATAGCTTCAATAGTACCAAAAGAACACCGAGTGTGAAACTTGATGTACCAAACGGCTAAACGGGTTACGTAGAACGACACCCAAGAACAAAACAAGCTTAAAACGATATATCCACGCGTAAAGGTTGAAACTTTTGCCAAAAACAAGTATTTTAACACCTTAAAACATTGAAAGTACAAGAATCTTGGAATAAAAGTGTAAAAACAAGTTTTTAAGCGAACCAAAGTATCAAGGTGCGTTTTAGGCGTAGGACCGAAACCCACTTCAAAAACAAACACGATTCACCCAAATAGTAGGCGATTGATACCATGTTAGGTCACTAGTTTTACAAACACAAGTAATATAGAAAGGAGATGAGGCGATTGAACAAGATCTAACACACACACAAACAATAATAAGACCGGTTATGCGTAGGGATATGTGAAAGAAAGAAAACTTGAACAACCAACCCTCAAATGAGGGTTTACAATAGTATTTATAGGAGGGAAGCTAGGCAACACTCCTGGTTCCCATCCTTTCTTATATGGGCTTGGGCCTAAGCTTATGGGCCTTCTACATAAGCTAGACCTTAAACAAACATAAAGGCCATAATAAGCTACCTACTACATATGAAATATAAATACTTGAAATACAGTTTAGGAGTGATTCCAACAACAACTATTGCTGATGTGGATGCAACAAAAAAAATGCAACTCTTGATATTGTTCCATATTGCTCAAACAAATTGTTCTTAGAAAACATTGTGTCTTTAGCCTTCTCTTGATAACCAACCATAGATGAAAAGCATGTCTAGGAATCCTTTGAGAAAACCAATCAACTGTAGAGCCCTAAGGTCTAATACAATCCCAAACCGTAGAAACCGAGAAGTGCTTAAAAGTACCATCACTAGCAAGCCAAGACAATCTATCCTCCATATGATTAACCAACTGAGGAACCGGGATCGAAGCAAGAGAAGGATAGCGACTAATCCACTGAATGGGCCAAGCCCACCCTTCGTCTGAAACAATATCACTAACCGAAGCCCAAAGAGAAAAACCAGCTCGAAAAATACCCCGAGAAGAAACAATAGATGCCAAGGGACTCACAACACACCAAAAATCGAACCAAGCAGAAGCCTTAGCACCGTTACCTATAGTATACCATATGAATCTAAGAATAAGAGGGCGAATCTGCAATATCTTCCGCCAACTCCATGTCATATTACCACGACACGGAATATCCCAAAAGTTACGATCTCTAAGCTTATAGACACGAATCAATTTAACCCATAGAGATTCCTTCCCTGAAACAATACTCCAAATGTGACAACTCGCAATTTCAGGTCATTTCTCGAAACAATTTATGCCTCACTATTTCAACATTTATCGTAAACTTGGTTTACTTGTTTCAAATTCGCGTAACCTTTATGGTTTAGCGGCGAATTCATGATCATATCATCACGAACATTTCATATGGACTAAGTTTAGTCTACAATTCATTAACATCATTTGCATCATGTTAGTTCATTCATGACTTTGCATTTCACATTAAACGTTTATTTTCTTATTAAATAAACGCTATCGCGTAAACATTATTTTGAACAATTGATCCGATACTTTCAAAATTATCACAATATATTTTTATACTCATATTAAGTCTATAAAAATATTATTATTAGTACCCGGTGTTTTAAATTTATTTCGTATATAAATTGTTATATTTATATAATTACGACGGTTTTATTAAATATTATACGATTATTATTATATCACTCAAATTTTTGCAAGAAATTTATTTTTATAATTTTTATGACCTCAATATATTTTATATTGACCCGTGGAAATTTATTTTTATCTAATGCTACCCTAAATACTCAAATGGGTATACAATTTAACACATGTCTACAATTAATTTACATCTAATTACACATATACACAAATAATTGCTACAACAAAACTACTTAGTCATTTTGTTTCTTTCATTATGTCGACCAAACCAAAAGGGTGAGTCATGTATGGACTTTACAAAATATCTTACAAAGTTAATGTATTATACACATAATCTTCACACATACACTTCATTGTGCAAATAAGATCAAAACCATTCTCTTTCTCTTTTTCTCTTCCACTTCGGCAGCCAAGGACCAAGAAGAGACCATTTTATTTTTCAAGACAAAGATTTTATTACACACTAGTATCACTCTTGTATAGGTTTTGCAATAAAAACCTCAAGTGATTAGGAAAAACCCTTTGTCCTTAAACCTCATCAATTACTAGTAAGCATATCATTTACATTTTTCATTTTTTTTCCTTATCATTTCATATTTATTTCTTCATTTTCTTAGCAAACATGCAAGACTTGTGTATATTTATACCATTTTTACATTGATTTTAAGAGTTTGATATATAAAAGTCATCCTATAATTATTCCCTTGTTATATATTGGTCTTGATGATGTTTAGGAACCCATGACACCCTAAGAAGGTGTATGGTAGGATTAGATTAGCTTTGGAGTTGATTTGAAGGGATTAGAATAGGTTTTGTCCGAGAAAAACTATTTTCGATAACTATATAAAGTGGTCTGTCCTTGTTTTGATTTTCTGGAAAAACCGATAGTAGGCACGACTTTTTGGCCTTGATATTTAGAAAATATACTTTAAAACGAATCCGTGGCCGCTTGAACGGATAAAACGGACTTATAACTAAGAAGTTATGGATTTTACAAGTTTGACGACGAAATATATAATTTTCGTAAATTTCGGCAACATGTTTTACTTTATTCGAGTCAAAACGAGCCTTAAGCTTCACAAATTATTTCGACTTCTCAAAATATATTAGTTTACTTGATACGAAGCTAAGGACATATTAAATGTAGAAAACGGATTTGAAGCGACAAAGATATGCACGTTTTCATAAACTTGCCGTAACTATTATTTTTCGAAAACTATATTATTTTTACGATACAAGTGTTCACGGTAGTAAACGTCCATGTTGAGGGCTGTTTTTAACGAGGTTGTGAAACTTTTGGAACGAAATGTCTTCTAATGAAATCAAGTTCACCGGCCATATTTTTCAAAACGATGTCGCTTTGTATAGCGGAGTTGTAGTAAATTAATTACGGATGTTCAAACTTGGCCGAAACTCATTTTTCTGCACAACAATTAGCCAAAATCACTATCTTTAACCTTTATTAACTTTATGTTCGAGACCTTTATGTCAAAAACTCCTAAACTGAAACTTTTAGATATTGATACAAACTTCCTAAAACTGTCGAGTTCGTTTCCTAACGATCGACGTACACCATTTTACGACTAGTTTTCCAAAGCCATTTTTGTTACTTTATAAAATTCCGTTTACATTGTTTCTGACGAAAAGTGAAAATTTCACCATAAATCTTTATAAAACCATTGTAGGATGACATTTTGACGTAAAACTTGTAAAGTCATTTTGAAGAGTCAAGGCGTCAAAAGAGTATTTTCCGATGACAAGTACTATTTTCAAAACTACGCAAATGGTATAAATAACATACGTAATGCATGCATATCATAACATTACATTGCAACTCATTACATATCATATCATTTGTAATAGGTCCCGTTAACGCATCACATTATACCTCGGTGTACTCACTCTTGTCATCATACCGGTTTATCAAGTGAGTTTTCATAGCCCGTCGTACATGTTTATAATTATTTTCAAACCTACGGGGAGAATACATTGCACAACATTTTTATTACGATACCAAGTATGTTAAATTCATTTACATTGCTTAAGTTCTTGCATTTGCCAATTGAAAGTCCCATTCCATTACGAACATGAACCGTTAATCTTTGAAGCGAGGATGAGTGGATAGATCTATCGAGGGTGACGCCCATCCGGGTTGGTGAATCCCTACTATACATACGGATGCATTTCATTTAATAACATTACGAGTTGTCGGCAAACACTCTGCGAGGGCATACATTATGAATTGTCTAGTTTCGGTGTCATGGGCTTAAGCAATTGTAACATTTTTACGTGACATAATTGTCATGCCTGTAACATTTTTACGTGACATAATTGTCATGCCTGTAACATTTTTATGTGACATAATTGTCATGCCTGATCTATACTTGAGTAGTCGTATAAAACATTTACATAAACCTATGATTCTCACCAACATTATTGTTGACCGTTTTTAGCAATGTATTTTCAGGTAACTAAGACATTCGCATGGCATGATTAAGGAACCACATTTTGAGTCGCGGCGTCGACTTACATCATTGTGCATTATGTCATTTTCTTTCAAAACATCGTTTGGACTTGTAACATATTTGTATTTTCGCAAACTTTGTAAACCTTTTGGGACCAATGTTGTACTCTGAATGTTTTATTAAATATCCAACGATGTGTTTTAAAACGACACTTTAGGTCATTCAATGTAGCTGTGATTGTGGTGCTATGGACAATCGGCCCCGAATTCCATTCCATTTGCAAAACATGTAAATTGGGGTGTGACAGATTGGCATCGAGCTTGATTATAGAGAACTAGGTTGCATCATTGACCCTAGACTATAACTACCTTATCATAGCATCTCATCATTTCATCATAGTGCATGTTCACTTTACAGGCGGTTTATACGTACATTTTTCGAGTTATTTACTTTCATTTTACATCGATTGTCACATGGATGCCTTTAAATGCCCATTCCATTATTCTTTCTTCATACTCTAATGTGGAGAATTCCTTGTCATCCCTATCACAAATTTTAACATCGAGTTGACTCAACACCGATAACATCGATGATGACACGAGACCTTTTAGGAGACGAAGTTGCACCTACACCATCGCGATCACTATTGATTCACCATAGGATCGGACAATTTTATCACTCGGTTGGGACAGATCATACCATTGGGTAGAACTTATAGGTTTAGTCCTAATGAACCTATTTTCTTAACTCACCACAAGGATTCCATTATCATCATTGTCATTATTTTCATCATCATTATCATTTCGAGCACCATCCGTACCATCACATCTCATACCCGATACTCATACACCCGACTTGCAGCTTGGGAAGCGTGCATGATTTGACACACCATTACCATCTACCACTAAGACTATAGACACTACACCATCTCATAGATTGGAGGACTGTGAGAATTCTAGGGCTATTGTTGCTAGACCGCTTACTACTCCTACACTTGAAACACGATTAGACCACCAACAGGAACAGATAATAAGTACCTTCCTAGCTAATGTGATCTTTATCATTTATTATCTCTACGATAATCACCATCTTGTTTATTTCATTCCTTACTCCAATTGCCCAATTTTCCATCATTTCACGACGATACATCACTATCTTACTAGGGGATTAGGCCAACTTTATTCTCGATCAATTAGTAGACTGTTATTACTCGATAAGGTTCTCCTATGCATCCTACAAACCATCCAACAAATTTTATTCCAAATTATCTTGCTACTATTTCATGAAATTATTTCACTTGATTTTATTTCGAACTATTTTATCACCATCTTAGAAACGTTGTTTCATAAAATTTTAACGCAAGTTGTTTTATTACCAACTTGATAACGCTACACGCGTCGTTCGGGGTCAAAGGAACTTCCTTTTCTTGAGCAAGTTTTATAACACCTAGGCGATGAACCTAATCGTTGTAGTGTAGTAATTAGGGTAAGCCACGGGTATTGATATCGTTCTCTAGGGGAATAGGAATGCTAGTAGGGAGTTACTACGCTAAGGTTAAGGTTGAGGAAGATTATTTTTTATCTTTTTATGTTTTATGAAAATGGAAAGGTACGAATCTCGGGTATTGGATTTGGGGGGTTGGTATTTCTACCGATTACTCTACTATTATCTAATTATCTAAACTAAGGTTGTGGGAATCTATGTCTAATTAATGTGTGCTCGTATGATAGTTTAAAGATGTGTTTACTTAGTTTGTATTACTCCTTAATTATCTCCTATTGATGGTTGAGTGTCACGTCTTATTCCTAGTTGCGTTGTGTTTCTAAGTTGTAGGGTATCGTTTCTCCCAACTCTTTGAACTTACCAAAGGGTCTTGTCTACAAATCCACATAGAGATTATAGACTCCTACTCTAAGGCACTCTTCGGATGTTTTAGACTACAATCACTCGGTAATCATACTCTAGGGTTCACAAAGATGAATCAAGCATTAAGTACACAACGAATGACCTATCGCATTACTAGATCATTAATCAACTAAGATAAAAACAACCAATCAATAATCAATAATTAAGTTTCATACTTCCTAAGCAAACACACAAATAAATTAGCGGGACATGGAGAACATGCAAGCATACACAAAATAATCAAAGACATAATTGAATTAATGAAGCAAAGACTTATCTTGGTGTAAGATAGGGTTAAAACCCTAAAATACTGTACAAGACACCTTAGGTTCGGTTTTAGGTTTTACTCCAAAGACTCTCCACACAAAGAAAAATTGGATTCTATATATAAGATTACAATTGCGACGGCGTCACCTTATGTTTAGTGGCGCGTCGTGTCGCCGCCATTAGGGTTTCGTCTTGGCCACGTTAACCTTGCGACGGCGTCACCTTATGTCCGTGTGGCCGTCCTCTTGACTTTCGGCGTCGTCTGCGGATCGCATCTAGGGCCGTGCGAGTAGCGACGGCCTACTCTTTTACACTAGACCGTCTCTTGAAAACATGAGTTTTGAGTTCGACCCGTCGCAACTTTCTCCGACGGCGTCGCAAATAGAACCCACCGTCGCCTTCTACAATCAATCGATTGTGAGTGTCATGATTTCGACTTTGGCCATTTTCTTCATATATTCGCGCTTTCTCGTCCAAATAAGTGTCATTTCAAGATTTTGCCTTCACGAGACCTAAAAGTGAAAAGGAACGATATTAAGCAATAACGGATACAAAAGTGATCAAATAAGGACTTAAACGACCCTCAAAATGGTACCTTTTAAAACCTTATCAAATATCCCTACACTTGTTATTTGCTTGTCCTCAGCAAATGTGCTTTTGCCAATTGATTTGTAAGTTAGGGGTCATTCAAGATTAATTCAAACGGTCCACAACACATATAAGCCCAAAAAGTCATAACAAGCACGGAAATTACATACTAGCACCTCACATAGGGTGTTTGGATACTCGCATCTCTCTCGGTGTATAAATGAAATATAACAATATAGGAAATGGAAGATAAACACTCATTAACCGGTCCTAGTACATAGATTACCATAGGCTTGAGAATAGATCAAACCTCCATCGCTTTGGCGTAGCACCTAGGAAAGACTATTAAAGAGGTCTTTAAAGGGTTGTAATGTTAGGCTTACGGTAGGAAATAAGGGTTTGGTGGGATAGGCTATTTAGTGGTGGTAAGTCAAAAATCTTTATGTTAAATGCATATGAAGAATGGCGTTGCTAAGCCAAGACTCGACACTCTAAAACTCTAGATAACCGAAATAAACAAACATAAATTAAAAGATAGATGTAGGATGGTAGCCCGTATATTTTTTTTTTTTTTTTTTTTTTTTTTTTTTTTTTTTTTTTTTTATATCACTCTATTTTTTTTTTTTTTTTTTTTTTTTTCATACACTTTTACTCTACCATCCTCTAAGATAACATCAAAATACTAGGGATTTGAGGGACATCCCTACACTTGAGTTTTATTACTCTAACACTAATTTGACCCGAATTGAAAAGATCAAAACACTTGGGGTACATTATTACGCAAACAAAGGGAATTTGAATTTAACGTTCCCTTCCGTCATTTCATAAACTTTAACTTTTCCCATGAATCCCAATCGTCCCAAAGCGTATACAAAGGATATGACTCGACTTAGCAACTTATGCAAGCAACTAGATAATTGAACTAAGGGTTTAGGGTGATAACAAACATTTGCACTAAAAGTGAGTGCATAAGGGGTAGGCTAAAGCGATTTGGGTGTATATTTGGGGTGGGGTGTAAACAATGCTCTTCATTGATATTCCGGAAAAACCGAAATATCACGAGAACCGCGAAAAGGATAGGCTCTGAGGGGTTCACTAGGGGTATCGTGTACTAAAGATGAGTACAACGCAAAGGGTGTGGGGGAATTACTCAACCAATGTGGAAGAAGTAATTATATTACAGGTATCAAACAAGGGTTATCCTAATGCCTCTTATCATTTAGTTATTCCTAACTACACAAGTGTAGCCTCACTTGCGATCTCGGAATGCATCACAAAACAAGTTCTAGAATCTATTATACTACCGGTTCTCACTCTAAGCATTAAAGATGAATGCTTTAATTCCTACTAATCTAAGGGCGATCCTCACATTTTGGGTGGAATTTGGGTGATAAAGGGTTTTTGTGCTAGTCATATAACTTCCTATCCGTGAGACGCTTTTGTTAAGACTAATGGCCCACTCTTATATGTCATAAAAAATTTTAAATTTGGTGCCAAAATTACCCTAACCGACATTTCTCATGGTTTATTACACAATCACAATTGACAAAGCAAATAGTCAAGGATAAGCATAGTTTCAAAGTTCCGTTTTATTTTCCCTCCCTACACTTAAACTGAACATTGTCCCCAATGTTCCCGAAAGTATCAAAGTTATGATAAAGAAGGTAATTAAAAGCGAAAGAAACTAATACTCCCCGATTAGCTCGGTAGGATCCGTGTTAAGTGGTGGTTAAATTCTTTTCAAGAAGAATTAATGCGTGAAAAGCTCCTCAATCTTATGTAACTTCTTCTTGACAAACTAAACTGCACACTTGAAGAAAACAAACGAAACCTTCGCGTAAAATCGGTGGTAATAATATATATAAGACTCGATTTAAACTAGGATATAATGCTTGTGGAATGAATGTTTACAATTTCTAAGAAAATTAAGACACGGAAAATTCCAAAAATTTATAAGTAGCTCGAAAACGAGAAAAAGTAATCGATGTTTTACTCCTTCACGCCGTCGGTTGCAATCTGACGCCGTCAGTTATCCCGACAAAAAGCGGTCTCGATTTTACGGAAAAATTCGGAAAATTTACATCTTTAGAATCGGAAAATTTCGCAAAACATTCATTATGACTCGATACAAGCATTTGACTCAAACAAACAAACATATATATCTTATAGTTAATTGTTATTCTCATGTTTACGTTTCTTTTGAAAACGTGTGTAATCCTCCCTACACTTATCCCTTATGTAAAATACCTTTATATGTAATTAAGACGAGGTTAAAAACAAAATAAAGCATTTTTACAAATTTAAACATGAGGATAAACAATTAATAAAAGATATATGACACTAACAAACAAACAATTAAGCATGGGTTGCCTCCCACGAAGCGCTTTTCTTTATTAAAGAGTCTTGTAGCTAGACTCGTAGTCGTGCTCCTACGCATCGATATCGTAAGTCTATCCTCAACAATGTCGTAAGGATCAAACTTATCATTCAAGTTCCTAGTAGTACGTTCCGTTAAATAAGTCTTTTCGAACATCTCACCATCGGGATCATAGATTTGTATCCTAATGTGCCACCTTCCATTACCATCACTAGGCGGTCTATTCCAATTCCACATGTGTTCGGATTCCTCAACTATCCACTTATTCATGACTAGGTTAACGGGTAAGCTTCCTAGGAACTCGGTCATCTTCCTAAATACTAGGGCATCCTCGAGCGGGTTCACTTCTATATCCCTAGCCGATTCTTGTTCTTGGAAAGTTCTTTGCACTAGTAAAGGTCTTATCTAGGTAAAAAGGTCTTTGGGGCCTATGATGTTCTTCTTAATCCAAGGTCCATATCGAGAAGGCTCTCTATCCAACCTTATCTCATGTGGGATTTCCTCATCCTTATAGTATGTATGTTTTTAACATCGTAAACGGATCTAGCACTCCTCTCCTACCACTATTTTGGACATCTTACAATCGATGATGGCACTAGCGGTAGCTAAAATCCTCTTCCAACTAGTAATGGGCATGTTGGGTCCTTATTCATGTCGAGTACATGAAAGTCGGCCAAAGAGTCAACTCTCCTACATGTACTACCATGTCCTTTATTATTCAACCGGACGTGCTATACTTCCGTCTGCTAATCCTAAGATAGTTTCCGTTGGTTCAATCTTTCCTAGGTTGAGGCTTCTATGAAGGGACAACGGAATGAGATTGATGCATGATCCTAAATCGGCTAAAGCATCGAGTGGCTTGGAAGTTCCAAGTTTACGGAAGAGTGAATAGCCGGGATCATCTAATTTCTTAGGTAAGTTGTTTCGCACAAAGGCGGACCCATGTTTCCCAAGCCTAAGTTCTAACTCATATTTTCTTTTAAAGCATTATAGTAAGGTGCATGAGCTAAGACTTCAAGAATCGGTTTTCTTGATGGAGTTCCTTGTACTCCTCCTCTAAACTAGGTTTGGATTCTTGGTTGTGGGTTTCTCAAGAGTAGGCTTTACCAAAGGTGCCGGGCTTTGGTATTTCTTGGATGACTTGGAACCCTTTTGATAGCATTTACCGAATGAACCGTTGGGTGAGAGGGGCATGGGTGTGCACTCTCCATGGTGAACTAGAACATGAAGTCGATGCAATCGAATTCACTTTGGGTTCTTAATGGTATCACTTGGGAGTGCTCCAATTTCCGCTCATTGAAGGCTTTTAAGAGGGCATCAAGCTTGGTTGTCATCTCGCTCTGCTTTTTGCTTAAAATCGGCTTCAAGCTTATTCAATCGAGTTTCTTGGGATGACAAAAATCTAGATGCAATTGCCTCAAGATTAGTGGGGTTCCGGTATTAGAGAATTGAACCTATTAGGCGAACTAGATGAACTTTGGGGTGTGCTTGAGTTTTGGTTCCACTTAAGATTAGGGTGATTTTTCCATGATGGGTTGTATGAGTTTCCTAAGTTGTTTTGTTCGGGTTTGAAAGTGTACCACTTCTCTCCGCTCCGTCGACGTATGGAGGCGTAGTCCGCAAAAGCTTGTTCGGAGAGCCTTGGCGGTCCACGAGTGTCATGGGGACCACCGCATAACTCACAAGGTAGAGTGATTTGATTCACTTGTCGTGAGGACTTAGGATTTTGTAGGAACTCATGAGGAATTTAACACGATCTTCAAGTTCGATCATCCTACGGTCGGGAGGAGGCAAGGAGATTGCCTTGACGGTTTTGGGCAGCTCACGGGGTCATCCCAACTTCGTTGTCATAGAGGGCAAGGTCCTCTATTATTTCCCATGATTCTTCTGCGGTGAGATCACTAAGTTTTCCACCGCCGCTTGGTCAATGGATCGCTTAGTGGGAAAGTTGACATGATCATAAAGATTTGGACTTGGAGCCAAAGATCAATGCCGTGATGAGGACTTTATGAAGTAAGTCCTTGAATCGGGTCCATGCTTCGTAGAGATTCACCTTGGCGTTGTTGGAACATCAAGATGTCATTCCTAAGCTTAGTGGTTCTCCCGGTGGGAAAAATTGAG
Source organism: Chrysanthemum lavandulifolium (assembly GCA_022545495.1). Lineage (NCBI taxonomy): Eukaryota > Viridiplantae > Streptophyta > Magnoliopsida > Asterales > Asteraceae > Chrysanthemum > Chrysanthemum lavandulifolium. The sequence continues at coordinate 210,868,993 of CM040239.1, forward strand.
CAAGGAAGCGAAGTAAGATCATCCCAACTTGAGATGGAGCCGTGGAAGTCGCTCAAGCCAATTACTAGCTTGGTCCCGTGGAGAGATTGGAAGAGAGGCAGTGGCGTGGTCTCCCGAGTAGTAGCATCAAGGTCGATGGAATCGGCGATTTTGAGAAATCCCTCGAGATCTTTGATTTGGATCTTGAACGAAGTCCATGGAATGCACATCCGTTTTGCACCAACCGGATGGTGTCGGATCGCAGGGCCGTAGTTTGGGCTTGGTCGGGAAGCTCAATGGTGTTCCTATAGCCTAAGTGGCTTGGTCTTGAGTATTCACCAAGAGTACGGGCTCTTGGCGGGTCATTTGGTGGTATGTTGATGAATGGTAGTGGGTTATCACCTTCCATGATGAAAAGTGATGGAATTACTAACAAAGGTTACGAAGAAGGGGATAGACTAAGAAATCTAAAAATGAGAAAAATTTTCCTTGATAGGAATCAAGCAAAGAAACCTAAGCGAGGTGGACTACTAACTAGCTATTCTATTCCCGGCGCGGCGCCAAAACTTGATAACGCTACACGCGTCGTTCGGGGTCAAAGGAACTTCCTTTTCTTGAGCAAGTTTTATAACACCTAGGCGATGAACCTAATCGTTGTAGTGTAGTAATTAGGGTAAGCCACGGGTATTGATATCGTTCTCTGGGGAATAGGAATGCTAGTAGGGAGTTACTACGCTAAGGTTAAGGTTGAGGAAGATTATTTTTATCTTTTATGTTTTATGAAAATGGAAAGGTACGAATCTCGGGTATTGGATTTGGGGGGTTGGTATTTCTACCGATTACTCTACTATTATCTAATTATCTAAACTAAGGTTGTGGGAATCTATGTCTAATTAATGTGTGCTCGTATGATAGTTTAAAGATGTGTTTACTTAGTTTGTATTACTCCTTAATTATCTCCTATTGATGGTTGAGTGTCACGTCTTATTCCTAGTTGCGTTGTGTTTCTAAGTTGTAGGGTATGCGTTTCTCCAAACTCTTTGAACTTACCAAAGGGTCTTGTCTACAAATCCACATAGAGATTATAGACTCCTACTCTAAGGCACTCTTGGATGTTTTAGACTACAATCACTCGGTAATCATACTCTAGGGTTCACAAAGATGAATCAAGCATTAAGTACACAACGAATGACCTATCGCATTACTAGATCATTAATCAACTAAGATAAGAAACAACCAATCAATAATCAATAATTAAGTTTCATACTTCCTAAGCAAACACACAAATAAATTAGCGGACATGGAGAACATGCAAGCATACACACAAATAATCAAAGACATAATTGAATTAATGAAGCAAAGACTTATCTTGGTGTAAGATAGGTTAAAAACCCTAAAATACTGTACAAGACACCTTAGGTTCGGTTTTAGGTTTTACTCCAAAGACTCTCCACCCAAAGACCGAAAATTCGGATTCTATATATAAGATTACAATTGCGACGGCGTCACCTTATGTTTAGTGGCGCCCGTCGTGTCGCCGCCGTTAGGGTTTCGTCTTGGCCACGTTAACGTTAGCGGCGTCACCTTATGTCCGTGACGCCGTCCTCTTGACTTCGGCGTCGTGCGGATCGCATCTAGGCCGTCGAGTAGCGACGACCTACTCTTTACACTAGACGCCGTCTCTTGAAAACATGAGTTTTGAGTTCGACCGTCGCAACTTTCTCCGACGGCGTCGCAAATAGAACTGACGACGTCGCCTTCTACAATCGGTATTTGTGAGTGTCATGATTTCGACTTTGGCCATTTTCTTCATATATTCGCGCTTTACGTCCAAATAAGTGTCATTTCAACATTTTGCCTTCACGAGACCTAAAAAGTGAAAAGGAACGATATTAAGCAATAACGGATACAAAAGTGATCAAATAAGGACTTAAACGACCCCTCGAAATGGTACCTTTTAAAACCTTATCACAACTTATCAATTGGTTTTAGTCATTTTATCAACTATTTAATATCCTCATGCGAAACGATTTTCATGTTACTCTGAAAAATCATTGAGCCATTATATTACAAAACAAAACGTTGAATACCATCTAAAACTTCGGAGGAACATAATACCATTTCAACAAAAACAAGCATCATTTCAAATCTTCTAAAACAATTCTCATTTAAAAGCAAAGTTTTATAACCAGATAAATCGTGCATAAACATTTCTTTTTATTAACACTCTATAGATGCTTACGCCATTTATCTCTCATTCAACCGATAAGCTAGGATTTGACGAGTGACCTTTTAGGAAAGACTTCCTATACCGTCTGTGAGAAGGATTCCTCGATACAAGAAAACAATGGAAGGATTTTGGAATTACCAACAAGGACTAGAACTAGGTGGTAGGATGATTCAAAACTCGACAAAAATCTTAAGACATCGAGACATTCCGAACCACTATTTTGAATTAGAATCCAAACTCTATCACTCCAAAAGTACTAGCTAAACCGAGTTACTTAGATTTAATATGAAGAATACCCATGAAGCAACACTATAGGGATATACCAAGTCTTCTAACCGAGGTCGAGAACATTCATTAAACATGGCCTCAACAATATGTAATTTCCACAATGAGTGTCCCTTAAAGGAAAATTTTGGTTAAATTAAGGTTATCGATATAAACTTCCCTAAGGCATTGTGTTCTCTAGAAATTCCAAGTAACCTCACTTCCATATCAAGAGATGCCCTGTGTTTGAACATGTCGGACAATCAATGACTCCCCACCTACAAGTGAAACCGAACACACATTCTTCGACATAGTATGTCGATATCTACTTTCTTGCTAGCATGATAACAATATTAGTGATGAACTATTTTGGAAGCACTCAATATCGGAACAAATCTTGAAAACCAACCACTACATCACCTCACTTAAATATTTAAGGTTTGTGACTTTACAACATGGAGCATGGAAACCCTTCGATAATCAAACAATAAACATTTTAGTCATAGAGACTAAGCACATTAGGCAAGTAAGACTCAGGTCATGACATTCGCTAGGACTAGAAACGCGAGGAACCACAATCATACCTATAATCTATTCTTTTCAATAAGGTCCTTTTCGACGATTTAACATTTTGGAATCTAACACGAGACACGGGTATCAATTCCGCTTGTACCTATTATAAGCTATTCGATTCACCTTAGATCACAGACGGTCATTTCGTGATTTCCATGAAACCTACTAGGACATGATTACCGCCTACTATCCTCAGCTCAATGGTTAGAGCGAGAGAGCAATTTCCACATTAGATAATATGCTCAAGCCAGTATGACCTTCTAGAAATGATTAGGTAAATCATTCTCCATCGACAAGTTTCCTTACAACAATAGTTAGCTCATGAACATATTGACTACACCATTTGAGGCACTGTAAGGTTGAAGTATCAATCACTTATTCAAGGATTAAAATCAGGAAAGTCCAATTCATTAGTCCATGATTCATTCATGAAACAAACAAAGAAGTCATACAAATCAAGAATCAGTTGCAAGTAACAACATATAGCTAGATAAGCTACATCGTTATACGATGCGAAATTTGGAGATATGTCCCATTAGCCGCAAACCATTAGAATCTCAGGTAGGCGACAAATTATGCACAAGGACCCGTCTTGGAAAGGCGTGGTACGATTTAGAAAAACACTGGACGAACCAATTCGACCCAAATATTCTCATCTATCGTACTTTATTTTCTTTCCGATTTGTTATTACTTACGAGAATTTTAATTCCTTTCACTTCAACTATCATTTTAACGACACGTATTAAATCCTTGTAAGCATCGAGTTATAACAACTAAACCGAACGTCACATCATCGTTCCTTAATTATACATAGCCTAGCTAACTATGTCTAATTCGAGGATCATGTTATGTTGGGGCGGTTATTTATAAATCTTAGTGCAAGCAAAATTTTCACATGTTCCAATTCAAAGTGTTACTTATGAGAGATTCATCCGATATTTTCTTTACTATGATGTTTGGTACGCCTCAATCATCGACAACCGTAACGACACTTCTCCATGTCTTCTCCTCGATATTCATCACAAACTCAAATTGATAGACATAACACTAACCCAATTCGTGGACTGAATTCCTTTTTGATGGGCGAATGTGACAACTCGCATTTCGTGTCATTTCTAAACAATTTATGCCTCACTATTTCAACATTTATCGTAAACTTGGTTTACTTGTTTCAAATTGCGTAACCTTTATGGTTTAGCGCTTAATTCATGATCATATCATCACGAACATTTCATATGGACTAAGTTTAGTCTACAATTCATTAACATCATTTGCATCATGTTAGTTCATTCATGACTTTGCATTTCACATTAAACGCTTATTTTCTTATTAAATAAACGCTATCACAGTAAACATTATTTTGAACAATTGATCCGATACTTTCAAAATTATCACAATATATTTTTATACTCATATTAAGTCTATAAAAATATTATTATTAGTACCCGGTGTTTTAAATTTATTTCGTATATAAATTGTTATATTTATATAATTACTACGGTTTTATTAAATATTATACGATTATTATTATATCACCAAATTTTTGCAAGAAATGTATTTTATAATTTTTATGACCTCAATATATTTTATATTGACCTGTGAAATTTATTTTATCTTATGCTACCCTAAATACTAAATGGGTATACAATTTAACACATGTCTACAATTAATTTACATCTAATTACACATATACACAAATAATTGCTACAACAAAACTACTTAGTCATTTTGTTTCTTTCATTATGTCCACCAAACCAAAAGGGTGAGTCATGTATGGACTTTACAAAATATCTTACAAAGTTAATGTATTATACACATAATCTTCACACATACACTTCATTGTGCAAATAAGATCAAAACCATTCTCTTTCTCTTTTTCTCTTCCACTTCGGCAGCCAAGGACCAAGAAGAGACCATTTTATTTTTCAAGACAAAGATTTTATTACACACTAGTATCACTCTTGTATAGGTTTTGCAATAAAAACCTCAAGTGATTAGGAAAAACCCTTTGTCCTTAAACCTCATCAATTACTAGTAAGCATATCATTTACATTTTCATTTTTTTCCTTATCATTTCATATTTATTTCTTCATTTTCTTAGCAAACATGCAAGACTTGTGTATATTTATACCATTTTACATTGATTTTAAGAGTTTGATATATAAAAGTCATCCTATAATTATTCCCTTGTTATATATTGGTCTTGATGATGTTTAGGAACCCATGACACCCTAAGAAGGTGTATGGTAGGATTAGATTAGCTTTGGAGTTGATTTGAAGGGATTAGAATAGGTTTTGTCCGAGAAAACTATTTTCGATAACTATATAAAGTGGTCTGTCCTTGTTTTGATTTTCTGGAAAACCGACAGTAGGCACGACTTTTGGCCTTGATATTTAGAAAATATACTTTAAAACGAATCCGTGGCGCTTGAACGGATAAAACGGACTTATAACGAAGAAGTTATGGATTTTACAAGTTTGACGACGAAATATATAATTTTCTAAATTTCAAAGAACATGTTTTACTTTATTCGAGTCAAAAACGAGCCTTAAGCTTCACAAATTATTTCGACTTCTCAAAATATATTAGTTTACTTGATACGAAGCTAAGGACATATTAAATGTAGAAAACAGTTTGAAACGACAAAGATATGCACGTTTTCATAAACTTGCCGTAACTATTATTTTCCTAAAACTATATTATTTTTACGATACAAGTGTTACGGTAGTCAGAACGTCCATGTTGAGGGCTGTTTTTAACGAGGTTGTGAAACTTTTGGAACAAAATGTCTTCTAATGAAATCAAGTTCACCGCCATATTTTTCAAAACCATGTCGCTTTGTATAGCGGAGTTGTAGTAAATTAATTACGGATGTTCAAACTTGGCGAAACTCATTTTCCTGCACAACAATTAGCCAAAATCACTATCTTTAACCTTTATTAACTTTATGTTCGAGACCTTTATGTCAAAAACTCCTAAACTGAAACTTTTAGATATTGATACAAACTTCCTAAAACTGTCGAGTTCGTTTCCTAACGATCGACGTACACCATTTTACGACTAGTTTTCCAAAGCCATTTTTGTTACTTTTATAAAAATTCCGACGACATTGTTTTACGACGAAAAGTGAAAATTTCACCATAAATATTTATAAAACCATTGTAGGATGACATTTTGACGTAAAAACTTGTAAAGTCATTTTGAAGAGTCAAGACGTCAAAAGAGTATTTTCCGATGACAAGTACTATTTTCAAAACTCGCAAATGGTATAAATAACATACGTAATGCATGCATATCATAACATTACATTGCAACTCATTACATATCATATCATTTGTAATAGGTCCCGGTTAACGCATCACATTATACCTCAGTGTACTCACTCTTGTCATCATACCAGTTTATCAAGTGAGTTTTCATAGCCCCGTCGTACATGTTTATAATTATTTTCAAACCTACGGGAGAATACATTGCACAACATTTTATTACGATACCAAGTATGTTAAATTCATTTACATTGCTTAAGTTCGTGATTTGCCAATTGAAAGTCCCCATTCCCATTACCCGAACATGAACCGTTAATCTTTGAAGCGAGGATGAGTGGATAGATCTATCGGGTGACGCCCATCCGGGTTGGTGAATCCCAACTACCATACGGATGCATTTCATTTAATAACATTACGGAGTTGTCGGCAAACACTCTGCAGGGCATACATTATGAATTGTCTAGTTTCGGTGTCATGGGCTTAAGCAATTGTAACATTTTACGTGACATAATTGTCATGCTCGTAACATTTTTACGTGACATAATTGTCATGCTCGTAACATTTTACGTGACATAATTGTCATGCCCGATCTATACTTGAGTAGTCGTATAAAACATTTACATAAACCTATGATTCTCACCAACATTATTGTTGACCGCTTTTAGCAATGTATTTTCGGGTAACTAAGACATTCGCATGGCATGATTAAGGAACCACATTTTGAGTCACGGCGTCGACTTACATCATGTGCATTATGTCATTTTCTTTCAAAACATCGTTTGGACTTGTAACATATTTGTATTTTCGCAAACTTTGTAAACCTTTTGGGACCAATGTTGTACTCTGAATGTTTTATTAAATATCCAACGATGTGTTTTTAAACGACACTTTAGGTCATTCAATGTAACTGTGATTGTGGTGCTATGACGATCAAGCCCCGTGAATTCCATTCCACGCAAAAACAGTAAATTGGGGTGTGACACCAAATATAAGAAGAAATCAAAGCATTATTAAAAGCACCATTAAGATAACCATGTAAAGCACCATTAATACTGATAGAAAATGATGTAGACGTAACACATTCCACAATCCAATCAACCATATGCATGTGAAAACCGAAACCAACCAGCACATTCCTTAAGAATCTCCAGTCAACCATGTCATAAGCCTTTAGAATATCCACCTTAAAAGCACAACGAGAAGGCCCTCGATCAAGATGATAATTATGCATCAGCTCCTAGGTATGCAAAATATTATCCGAAATCCTTCTACCCGGAACGAACGCCGATTGATTTAAACTAACCAAAGATGTTAAACTCTCCTTGATACGGTTAGCAATAATCTTGCTAATACATTTATACATAACATTGCAGCAAGAAATAGGCCTGAAGTCATTAATCCGGGAAGGAGTATTGACTTTAGGAAGAAGAGCGATAGTAGTATGATTAACTTCTTTAAGAAGATTACCATTAATAAAGAACTCCTGAACCGCCTTAATAACATCCTCAGAAATAATATCCCATGCGCCTTTAAAAAACGCTATAGAAAACCCATCCGGACCAGGAGATTTATCATCACCCATCGAAAAATATACAATCCTTAACCTTTTGAGCGGTTACACCCCACACCATATGATTAGCAACAACGGGACCAAGAGTAGTGTTAAACAGATCATTACCATCAAACGGAATAGAATGCCCCTCTTGACCAAGAAACGAAGTGAAATGACTAACAAACGCATTCGGAACCTGATCTTGATCAAACCTGACCCTCTCATTACTACAAACAGAATCAATCCTGCTCCTAGATTTACGACTTTTAACCATCTTGTGGAAATAAGCCGAATTAGCATCCCCAACACGAAGCCACTCTACTTTAGCTTTTTGCTTCAGAAAACTCTCCTCCAAAAAAATGGCTTCATTATAGGCATTAAGATACACAAATTCCTCTTCTCTAATTTCAACATTAAAGGGATCCGAATCCAAAGCCCGCTGAACCGTATCCAATTCATGACGAAGTTTAATAACTTTCTCATGAATATTACCCTCATTATACAGCAAAGTACACAACGGCTTCTTCAATAACTTAAGCTTGCGAACAACATGGTACATGTGGAAACCACACATATTCTTCTCCCAACACTCCTTAACCTGCATTTTAAACCGAGGATTCTGCACAATTATGTTAGAAAACTTAAAAGGACGAGGTTTAAAAGAATATGAGGAAGGAATAGTAAGGATAGCCGGGGAGTGATCCGAAATACGATATGGCTGAAACAGAGCATGAGCACCAACAAATACATCCGAAAACCAAGATTGGCCATGATACGGTCAATCTTCTTAAGCGTCCCATCCAATACCCTTGGCTTTTGATTCCAAGTAAATTGCAGCCCCGAACGGTTCACATCAGCAACCTCAATGTCATCGATACACTCTTTAAATTCCCGCATAGCGATATCAATAATGGACGATCCCTCCAATGTATCTTCTAAATTAAGAGCAGAATTAAAGTCACCAAGAAAACACCAAGGGCGGGATCGAACATACCGCTTATGCAACTTAAGATTATCCCAAAGAGGACGCCTATGAATATATCGGTTATTGGCATAAATAAACGAAGCAAACAACTCTTTCTTATCAGCCTTGAACCAAATACATGTGTGAATAACTTGATCATCCATGAAAACCACGTTCAAATCTACCTCCTCTTGATTCCAACCCAAAAAAATCCTACACCCTTTAAAACACAAATGCCCATTAGAAGTCCAATCCCAATTACGAAAAAATTTCGCACACAAAACATCAAGCCGCGACCTAGCAATATGAGATTCAAGAACCGCACAAACCGAAAGCTTATTCTCACTAATAAGTTGCCGAACCTCATTTTGTTTAGGGGATAGATTCATTCCCCTTATGTTCCATGAGGCTATGCTATACATAGGAAACTGTGGTCGAGGAAGTGTTTGCTTCCTTTTTGTTAATGCCATCATCTTTGAAAGTACCCGAGTCACCCTTCAAATCAATAATCTCGTCCACCTCGCTATCACTATCAATCACCCCTTTAATACCACTAGAATGAGTTAACACAACCCCCTCAAGCAAACTAAAAATATCATCCTCATTCGATAATGCATCAAAAGAATTCCTCAAATCGACCAAGTTATCACTAATGTATGTCTTTATAACGTGGGCCTCCTCACCAGGAATATTAGCTTGAGTAGAAGTGACCTTATTAGCATTATGAGCTAAGTGATGACTTTTACCCTTATCTACCTCATTATTAGACGCCGAATGATTATGGACAGAATTGTTACCTTGAACAGAAGTACCTGGAGTCGCTTGAGAAGATGAAGCTCCACTCGTATTATTCTTTGCAACCGGTCTATAGAAAAAAGACACCTTGGGATTCTAAAGTCGCACACCATCCACATGTTTATTAACAGACTGCTTACCTTTTCCTTTGCCTCTATTTACATCAATAAAACCATCGTCATTCACCACCGGTTTTTCCATCGTTTTGACCTATTTAGGACATCCTAAGTCATTGTGATCAAAAATCTTACCACGTTGCACATCTTGGAGGCTTCCATTCGTACTCAATATCAAGCGTTTCCATTGAGTGTCCAGAGCCGTTAGGATAAGGAATCGCAACAACCATTGAGTCAAGTAAAACTGTCAATGAAGAAACCTCAACAAGAACCCTCGCATACGAATTCCGGCCCCAAGATTTAAGACACATTGCACTTGTATAAGCATCTAACATAATTGGACGACCAAGTTGTGTGGAAATGAGACTAAGACCTTTTTCAGAATAAGCCACTAAAGGAACGTTATGGATCTTAACCCACACCGGGATAGAAGTAATCTCGTCTCTTTTGAGTTTAGAATTAGGAGTCCAAATATTCAACATGATAGGAACAAGCCGTATCAGCCATGGAACCTCCTCTAAAACCCTTTCTAACCCCTTCTTTGTCGCAAATTGAAACATAAAGAAGCCATTGTGAAGCATCACCCGTTGTAAACCAAAATTCACCCACATATTCTTAACATAATTTTCAACAATGGGGAATGCGAGCCTCTTACCAATAAAGTATCCATAAAGAGAATTCTCAAACCGAGAACTAACCTCGTCAACAACTTCTAAAGGAATAGTAGCGTTTGCAGCAGCCACGTACTCACTATTTCTCATCTCCGAAACCCTCACCACCTTCTTAGGGCTTTTATCCTTTAGCATATCCGCAAATGACAAAGAAATAAAACCTGATAGGGAACTCTTATTTGGTACACCAGCCTCTAAGTTCACACTCCCATTCCCCGTCTTATTATCATTAGCATTAGCTTGAGAAGTACCAAAAGTAGACGACTCATGTACAACCTTTGGTACAGACATATCATCAGACCCACATGTATTCCCATCAATAGAACAAGCATTCGATTCACTAACCAAAGGTTCACCTTGGTTAACAATATTATGCCCAACCTTATTACCCATGAAACTGCCATCAGCCCCCTCCTCAACCGTTATGGTCGCATTAACATTATCAATATTGGGTTGAGATGACAAACTTTCAAATGTCATACCTTTATTCGTACCAGTAGGCAAATTTCGATGGGCCTTCTTCAAAATAGACTTGAGTATTAAAGCATCAACCAAGGTCAGACCCCTTGCGACCCATAACAGCATTACCAGAACCTTTTACACCTTTATAATCCCCAGACAAAGAAGAATCCATAGCAAAAAAACACACAAAAAGAAAACCCTAGAAATCGAACCTAAACCAGCAGCCAAACGAACAGAATCCAACAAAACGAAATCCTAAAGGGCCACGTTACACCATAATGACCAAGATATTCACATGATTAATGATAACAATAAATGCAAAGCGAATTCAGAAAGGTTCAATAACTATTAGCGAAACCCTAAATCAGGACCGAACTAACTAGACTAAAACAGCACCCAAATAAAAAAAATGACGACAAGGACTCAATACAAAGAATGATCCACAGTAGTAGAGTCGTTATAAGGGATAAGAATCAGACTAAATTAGGAGATTCGAATGAAAAAGATGAATTCATGGGAAATCGCCAATAGTCGCCACCTAGGGTTTTCCTTAATATGTAATCCTGTTAAGAATATCCAAATAGGTAAATCTGTACAGGTATGTGAAATTCATGAAGCTTTAAGTGATGACAATGTGAGTGAAACTTTTAGTTATGTGAGTGATGATGATGATTAGTATGTGCAAAAACGCATACCATTTCTTTACCAAAATAGACCCAAAATAACCAAAAAAGAGCCATTTATGCCTAATATTTGTTGGTTTCTTGAGTTTATGCATGTGCAAGTACGGATATGGCAAAACACATAAAAGAAAGACAAATCAGACAAAAACCGAGCACGAGAAGAAAGAGAGTGCAAAAGCTGAAGCCGGGGAATCAGATTGAGTAAATTTGAAGATTTAGATGCTCAAAGAATGATTTTGGAAGTTTATGTCAACTTTGAAGGAATTACGGATTCAGTCCCTCAATTTTGAATAATTGGCAAATATACCCTTGAAGTTTCATAAATGAAAAAAATGGTCCCTGATCTTTCTCACAATTACATAATATACCCTTGTGCTTAATTTCCCAAAATTACCCTTAAATTTTCACCTATTTACAATTTAAAACCTTTTACATTAAACCTTTTAACTTAAATCTTTAAAATAAAACAAAAGTTCAAAAAAATCCTTTTAACCCTTTCTATAAAACCTGACCAGTTAAAACCATTTCCATTTAAACCCTTTCACCACATAATCCCTTGTCAAAAGCCCCATGACCTCCCACCTTTTACCTGTGGTCAATACAAGTCAAATGTGAATAAAAAATTCACCCAAATAAAACACGCGCCCAAAATTTCCCCAATTACCCAGACCATGAACCCTAATTTATCCTGTACAATAATTACAGCAATTAAGGGTAGAATCGTACAACCAACTGACAATTCTGACACATGGGAATGCCACCTTGGCAATCCGTGTGCCAAGGTGCGCTCTCATTGGCTATTGAGATGTCATCAAAGGGAATCAAAGGCTGAGATGATTTGAGTGATGATGGGATGTTGATCAAGGGTGGAGAATCGTCAGAGAAAGCACAAATTGATGCCTTCCTGAAGCTTCCAAAGGGCTCATTTCAGCTAGAAATACCCCCGAATTTCACATAGCTTGTATGTAGGTTTTTAGTAGTGAATTGTAGTGTTAAATTCTGCTTTTAATATGTTTTCAAATTATTAAGTAATTTTGTATTTCAATTTTACTTTGTAATCAGTTTTAAGTTAATGAAAGTTTATGTTTAAAGTGCAATTTCTCGTAATTTCTTAGTTACTGTTTAAATCAAACACAAAGTGCTTATTAGTTGTTAGTTAAATTCATTTAGCTTATTTCACTATTTATTTCAGCTTGTTTTCTTCTCAAATAAAAAATCACAAAATAATCTAGAAAACACTTGAAAAATATAAAAATCATGACAAATCATTTTACAAGCTTAAGTTTCTGTCAGATTAAGCTTATATAAGCTCAATATAGCTTATTATAGGTTTATCTTAGGTTCATAATCAGTTTTTCACATGTTTCACTTCAAATCAGTCAAAATACCAAAATTCCTATGCAAATTGGGAGAGCTTTGGAATTTTCCTGCAATGGAGGGGCAAGATGCACTATTACCTAGCTTATTTATAAGCTAGGAGCTTGTAGTTGCCCTTTTGGGAGACGTTGTTCAGCTAGGGTCTCAAGTAAGTGAAATTGCTTGTTTAATTTGCTTCTAAACTACTTTATTTTGTTTTATTAGTTTAGATCTGTTATATTCAGCTTATAGATGTTAGATTAGCTTAATTTGATCTATTGTTAGCTTATGTTGGTAGTTTAAATCATTGTTTAGCTTAAATCTAAAATCTGCACACATAACTGTTCAATCTGTCATCATGTGGTGTTAGAGGTTATTGTTTAATTTGATATGTCATTCTGCATTAATTGGCTCTAAAATAAGTTTTAGAATCTGTTTTAAGTCTTGGTATGACTTAGATCTGTGATTTGGTGTTATTAATCTCAAAACAGTCTCATTAACTAGTGTTTGGATCAATGACTTTTAGTGAATTAGAGAATTGTGTAGTGTTCAATTGAAGTTGATTCATTCATATTTAGGTGAATTTAGGATAATTGGAACATAAAATTGCACTTGCATACTCTCTAAAGTCAAAATCAGTTTTTAAATCCATTTCATGTGAACATCAGTTAGGAACAATTTTGCATAAGCTTTCATATAGGTGTAGTTTTAGTGTAGGATGCTTTATTAGGTGTTAGATCATCTTAGATCATCATTTATAGTCAGTAGGAAGCAATCAAAGTTCATATAAGTCAAACCATAAGGATTTTCAAAAAGTCAAAAATTCTGTCAAACTTCTCAACAGCCACTACTTTTGCAATTTTAAAATCTTAATTTCAAGCTCAAAATAGTTGAAACTTTGGGTTTAAGGACTTTGGTTGGTGGTGTATAACAGAGTATTTTTAGAATATTTTTTGTAATTTTTCTAAAACAGCTAAATAAGTGCTTAAAGATGGTCAGGTTTACAAAAAGTGTCCTGTGCACAGAATCAGCTTAAACTGATTATGTCACAACTTTTTCTTGTGCTTCTAAATAGCTCATATCAGTTACATTGAAGCTCATGTTTGGTAATTTAGAACTTTGTTAGGTTGGCTAGAATATCCAATTGGTAGAATTCTATTAGCTCTTGTGTACAAGCTATTATATCAGCTGCAAAAAGGGGGTTTAGAGCTTTTAGGATTATTGCTGTCAAAATTTGGATTTGTGTTTTCTGCTTATAGGTTGTGCTTAATTGAACTTAATCAGTTGCATTAGATTACTGTAGGTTAGTTTTAGCTTATTTAACCTTAGTGTAGCTTTTGGTAGCTTAACTCAGCCTTTAGCTTATTTACATTTAGCTTATTCATAACAGTTTGCATTCAAATAGCATAATCTGCATTCACTAGTTATTTTTCATAATTTTCATAGCTTCTCAGTCGTATTTAGAACTTTTCTGCAAATTTTCATAATTTTCCTAGCTCATTTACTATTTTTCTTGATTAAAAATCAGTTTTTAGCACTTTTTAATAGCTTTTAATTCAAATAAATCAGAAAAGGTTCCCAAAAATACAAAATTAATTTTATTAGGTTTATAAAAATCAAAAAGGCATAAAAAGTATTTTTCCAGATTTTTCTTAGTTAAAATAGTATTTTCTAGACATTTAATTAGTTTAAATTAGTCTCAAATTCATAAAAAATAGAGAAAAAGTCAGAAAAATATAATTTCAGTTTTGAAAATTATTTTAAGTTAATTTAGATTTTTTTTAAATATTTTGGTAATTTTCTTGTAAGTTTTCATAATATTTAGCTTTTTAAATCTATTTTAAAAATACAAAAATAGTTTTTAATTCAAATAAAATCAAGAAAAACCAACAAAAATTAGTATTAAATTTTAGATAATTTGTAAATAACCTTCTAGCTGTATAAAAATATTAGTTCACTTTTAGGCGTTTAATTAGCTTAGATTGCAATTTAGTATACGTTTTATAAATATCGTAATTTGCGTTTTTAGTATAAATTTGCATTATTAGTTGAATTTCCTTGTTTGCATCATAGATTTAGAAATTTTAATTGCTTCCCCTTACTTTTCCTTGCCCCGTAGTTTAGAAATCACCAAAATCCTTTTAAACATTCAAATCTCGAATAATGCGACGTGAGTTTTTAACTCCATTCATCCTTCGCTAGGAACAATCCAGGGATTCAAATCTAATACATTTGAGTTACCCAATACCACAAATACTATAATTGGTTTCTTTCCTAAGAATCAATTTTTGGCGCCGCTGCCAGGGAGGGTATGTAGTGAGTTTCCAATTCCGTCTCGATTCGCGTGTATTTGAAGATCCTTCTCCGAGTGAAGTTATTGTTTTGTTTTTGTGAATATTTCTTTTTCAAAAACCCAAAAACATCTAAAAAACCAAAACATTCTTCCTAGAGTGTTTACAAAACTATTAAAATTAAAAAAAACCAACAAAAGAAATCGAAACGTCAATTGTTACGTCGGCTCACCTTGAAAGTACAACCTATACACGGGGTTTAAGGAAGTCTTGACATTAAATTGCAGACTAAAGAAAGATCCACTCTTCTTTCCCGCCACGCTGCGCGTACTTTTGAGAGCTACCGAGCACCGGTTGACGGGACGGTTACGAAAAAGATTGTTTTTCAAAAGTTTTCTTAAATATAAAAACCAAAAAGATTTTCGTTTTTCAGATTTATTTTTCCTTTTTACTTTTTAAATTTTTGATTTTTAGTGCATGCGCACTCGTTGTCAGTCACGACGTCATCGTAATCGAAGAATAGACGTACCCGAGTTACGTACTATCGTTGAAGAACCCGTCACGGCGGATACTCGAACAATGTCCGAATTACTTCAAGCTCCCGTAGATGGCTACGGTGATGCTATCGTTGTTCCACCAATTGATTCCGAAAATTTCGAACTTGATAAGGATTTAAAAGGTACACTTTTGAGGGGTCATTTAAGCCCTTAATTGATCACTTTTGTATCCGTTACTACTTAATTTCGTTCCTTCTCACTTTTTAGGTCTCTTGAAGGCAAATTGCTGGAATGACACTTATTCGGACGAAAAGGCGCGAATATACTAAAAAATGGCCAAAGTCAAGAATCGAGACACTCAAGCTGCTGAAATTGAAGGGGACGGCGTCACGCTTAATTGCGACGCGATCGCGACACACCTTGAGACGACTCAGAGAGCAAATTTCTATTTTACAAGTGACGACATCAGGTTTAAAAGAGTAGGGCGTCACAACTCAGACGGCCTAGATTTGGATCCCGACGGCGTCAGAGGTTGAAGCCAACGGCGTCACAAGCATAAGGTGACGCCGTCACAGAGTTGACGTGGCCAAGATGAAACCCTAATGGCGGCGACTGACGGCGTCACAATTAAAGAGTGGCGTCGCATATTGTAACTCTATATATAGAATTGAATTTTCAAGATTTGAGAGAGGTAGTTTTGTGGAGTAAAACCTAAACCGAACATAGGTCGTCTTGGGCGATATCTTAGGGTTCCATACCCTATTTTATAACAAGATAAGTGATTTACTTCATTAATTCAATTATGTCTTCAATTGTTTGTGTGTATGCTTGCATGTTTTCCATGTCCCATTAATTTACTTGTGTGTTTGCTTAGATCTATGAAACCTAGGTATTGAATATTGATTGGTTGTCTCTTATCTTAATTGTGATTGACCTAGTATTGCGATAGGTCATCCGTTTTGTTTTTAATGCTTAAGTAATCTTTGTGAACATTATTTTATAATCACCTAGAGTTATTGTAGTCTAAACATCCAAAGATAACCTTAGAGTTAGTTTATGAATCCTAGAGATTTCGTAGGAAATAACCTTAAGGTAGAATTAAAGAGTTAGGGATAAACGCATACCCTACGACCTTAGAAGACACAACGCGTTAAGAATAAGGACGTGACAATTCAACCATCAATAGGAGATAACTAGGGAGTAATAGCGTCTAAGTAAACACATTTTTAATCATCATAAGAGCACACAACAATAGACATAGACTACACTCACCTTAGTTTAGATAATTAGATAATTGGAATAGTAGAGTAATCGGTAGAAATACCAACCCCCCAAATCCAATACCCCGAGATTCATACCTTTCCATTTTCTAAAAAAACATAAAAAAAATTAAAAAAAAAATAATCTTCCTCAACCCCAACCTTAGCGTAGTAATTTCTCACTAGCATTCCTATTCCCCTAGAGAACGATATCAATTCCGAGGCTTACCCTAATACTACACTACAACGATTAGGTTCACTGCCTAGGGTGTTGAAAAACTTGCTCGACGAAAAGGAAGTTCCTTTGACCCCGAACGCGCGTTGTACACATATCAAGTTTTTGGCGCCGCTGCGGGGGAATAGAATAGCTAGTTAGATTTTCACCTCGTTTAGGTTTCCTTGCTTGATTCCTATCAAGTAAGCTTTTTTTTTCCCATTTTTAGCTTCCTTGTAGTCTATCCCCCTTCTTCGTGACCTTTGTTAGTAACCTCATCACTTTTCATCATGGAAGGTGATAATCAACCACCACTCATCAACCCACCACCAAATGACCCACCAAGAGGCCATACTCTTGGTGAATACTCAAGACCAAGCCACCTAGGCTATAGAAACATCATTGAGCTTCCCGACCAAGCCTAAACTACAGCCCTTCGATCCGACACCATCCGGTTGGTGCAAAACGGATGTGCATTCCATGGACTTCGTTCCGAAGATCCTAATCAGCATCTTAAGGATTTCCTTAAAATTGTCGATTCCATCGACCTCGATGCTACTACTCGGGAGACCACGCGTTTGCGTCTCTTCCAATTCTCTCTACGGGACCAAGCTAGTAATTGGCTTGAGTAACTTCCAGCCGGCTCCATCTCAAGTTGGGATGATCTCACCTCTCGTTTCCTTGCTCAATTTTTCCTACCGGGGAGAACTACTAATCTTAGGAATGAAATCTTGATGTTCCAACAACGTCAAGGTGAATCTCTCTACGAAGCATGGACTCGATTCAAGGACTTACTCCATAAAGTCCCTCATCACGGCATTGATCTTTGGCTTCAAGTCCAACTCTTTTATGATCACGTCAGTCCCTCCCTCCGACAAACCATTGATTATGCCGCCGGTGGAAGGCTAAGTAACCTTAATGCTGAAGCATGTTGGGAGGTCGTCGAAGACCTAGCTCAATATAAAGAGGAAGGATGGGAAATTCCAGTAGTTCATGAAAACGGGCTATATTCCCAAGCACAAGCGTTTATGAGTATGGAGGCGCAAGTGAATGAGTTAATGGAAGTAACCACCCATGCTTATAAGCATGTGAACGCGGTCAAAGAATTTTTGCTCCCAAGAAAATCCCGGCAAGATGAATTCGAGGGCATAATGTTGACATTTGTCCACAAGCAAGAAAAGGAAATAAAACGCCTCGAAGCTCAAATGCGAAAACTCACGACACTTTCTTGGGACTAGCTGACAACTTCATGCTGAAAATCCGTGAATAAATCGCAAAGAACAATGTACCTAAAAATATAGAAAAGGTATACGCGATACCGGTTCACGTTGGGATGACCCCCAAACCCTCTCCAATTCCATTAAGCAGGGCAACCCCCTCAAGGAATCACATCCTTGTTTGAATTCTTGCCTCAACACTCCCCGTTTGTTTTCTAGGAACATATTTATTGGAAAGGTGCACGTGTCACTTCCTGACTTTCCAAATGTTAGGAAAAGTTCTTTCGGTTTTAAACCAGGATCAAAGAATCCTCATCCCCAATAATTCGGTATTTCTAGGATCACAATTGAAAGACAATTTAACATATGCATTGCTTACCTTCGTGGAGATTGTGGGTGGATTGACAAAATAAATCTTAAAATAAAAACCAAAATCTTTGTCAAAAATAGTAATCAGATTTTTGATCCGGGCGGATTAACAAAACCATTTTCTTTTGCAAAAATTTGGGCGTGACACCGTCACACGTAAAGAGTGACGCCGTCACTAAGCCAGATCAGATGGATAAAAACACCAACCGTCCCTTTCAATCTCTACCCTACACATTCTATCCGCCCCACATCACACCACTACGTTTTCTCCAGACCAAATTCACTATTTTGCTGCGTCAATCTCCACAAGGTAAGTAATATACATTGATCTTTGTCTAGTCAATTGCTCGATTTCATGCTCAATTTTGATTTCTCCTTTCAATCCGAAAATCCCCAATTGATTTGATTAATGCTAAATGTCGCCCATGAATCTTGTTAATTAGGCTTAAGATTAGGCGAATTGTAGTGTTATCATATGGGTTTGATTATGCGAGAAGCCTTGACGGCTTAGGAACTAAAATCACTTAGCCAATGCACCATTGTTGCTGAAATAAGGGTGTTTGGGTCAAGGGTTATGGTTAAAAACCTAGATTTTTCCCTCGCAAATGTCGGATTTAAAAATTGTTTCGGTGTGACGGCGTCAGGCTTATGTTGCGACGCCGACAGAACCGTCTGATGTCGTCCTTAATAGCATGAATGTTACTCATTTGTTCCCTATCTTTTTGATTTCCTGTTTTAGATGAGCAAGAGAACAAAGAGAACAAGGGGACAGTCTTCTGGTACCCAGGAGAACATGGCTGACACGATTGCTGGGTGGGGAGTATTTGTTGAGGAAGAGTGCCAAACCCGTTACAATGAATTTCTTCATCAAACCATTGATTCGGGGCCGTTGTGGAGTGGGGATTTCTTGAGGAGCATGATCTGGCTAGGGAATTTTGGAACAGTTTTAGAAGGGATAAGTTCATTGATCCCCAGTGGGAAAGGTTGTTTAGGATGCGTGAGCCCGTGTATGGCAAGTTGGTGCGTGAATTTCACGCATCTTATTTGATGGATATTAATTCATGTCGGGATAACATTGAGTTTCAGGGGGTTCGATTTAGGTTGGGGATAATAGAGGGCTATGTCGATACTTGAGTTTGGAAGGAGAGTGGGATCCGTATCTTTGCAAGGGATGCTTGAGCAATGTTTTTAGGGCTAACTTGGCAGCTGGGATTACCCATAGGGACGACATGTTGGGAATTCAGTTTTGGAACACAATAGCCAACGGGGAGTATGTCACTGGAGTACCCTCGCCTCACAGATTCAGGATCCGCGGATTAGGCACATGCACCGTTGCCTCACTTTTACTATAACGGGGCGCCAGGGCACGAGTCATCGTGTCACTCTACCAGATCTATTCTATCTCTACTGCATGTTGGCTGAGGGTGTGCACTGTAACATCCCATTCTGGTTGGCCGATTACTTAAGGACTGCTAGTGGTATGAGGATTGAGGATAGGGTATATGGTGGTATGCTTGTCACCCGGTTGGCTCAGTCCTTTGGCATCTTGGCCGGGGAGGTACCCATGTACCTCAATGTAGTGGCAGCACCAAGGGTCGTCGAGCTAAGTCCCTAAAAGCAATGGATGTCATCATGGATTATAGTAGGGATTACACATGGTTTCGTGTTCAGCCCGACATTCAGGTTGGTGATGATGACGATGATGACGAGCCGCTGATACCAGCATACCAGCAGGGGGATGGAGCAGGAGGCTCCACTGACGCCTATAGGCACATGTCCAGTGGATATTGGCGGGCCCACCAGGGAGCGTGGATGGGCCGTATGGACACGTGGATGGTGCAGCAGGATCAGAGGGCTAGCTGGACATATGATCATACTGTTATACAGATGCAGCATCTGTCCATGCGTGATCAGCTTGACCCACACCTGCAGATCGATCCATTTCCTGGGAGGGAGGAGGATTACCCGCCTTATGGATACATGGGCCACCTCCCTCCTGGTTATGACTACCGTTATGGACCCCCTCCCCAGTGACTCGTGTATTTGTTTATGGATTGTTTTTTATTAAGTATGGTTGGTTGTTGAAACAATTTTATTTGGGCATGTAATAATCTAGGCTATCTTAACTTTGTGGTGAACTTTGAACAATTTGATGTGTATGTATATTTGCATGTGGTGTGATTTATCTAGGACTTGTGTGGTTGGATTGTCTATTTGTGTGTCGTATATCTTTTATTGATTGTTTATTCTCATGTTTAAATTTGTAAAATGCTTTATTTTGTCTTTAACCTCAGTCAATTACATATAAAGGTATTTTACAAAAGGGATAAGTGTAGGAGGATTACACACGTTTTCAAAAGAACGTGAACATGAGAATTACGATTATTTAAAAGATATACATGTGTGTTTGTTCGAGTCAAATGCTTGTATCGAGTCATAATGGATGTTTTGCAGAAATTTTTCCATATTCTAAAGATATAAATTTTCAGATTTTTTTCCGTAAAATGCACCGGTTTAGGGATAACTTTGACGGCGTCAGTCGCAACTCGACGGCGGCGGGAGCGAGAGAAACCGCTACTACTTTTCTCATTTTTGAGCTACTTATAAATTTTGGAATTTTCTAGGTCTTAATTTTCCGTAAAATCAGTAAATATCCATTCCACAAGCATTATATCCTAGTTTAGTAGAGTCATATATATATTGTTACCGCCGATTTTACGCGAAGGTTTCGTTTGTTTTCTTCAAGTGTGCAGGTTTTATTTATCAAGAAGAAGATACATAAGATTGGAAGGAGCTTTTCACGCAAACACTCTTCTTGAAGAAAGATTTAACCACTACTTCACATGGATCCTACCGAGCTAATCAGGGGAGTACTAGTTTCTTTCGTTTTTAATTACCTTCCATTATCATAACTTTGATACTTTCGGGGAGCATTGGGGACAATGTTCGGTTTAAGTGTAGGGAGGAAAATAAAGCGGAACTTTGAAACTATGCTTATCCTTGACTATTTGCCGTGTCCAATTTCATTTGTGTAATAAACCATGAGAAATATCGGTTAGGGTAATTTTGGCACCAAATTTAAAAATTTTCATGACATGTAGGAGTGGGCCATTAGTCTTAATAAAGCGTCTCATGGATAGGAAGTTATATGACTAGCACAAAAACCCTTTACCACTTAAATTCCACCCAAAATGAGAGGATCGCCCTTAGATTTGTAGGAATTAAAGCATTCTACTTTAATGCTTCGAGAGTATACCGGTAGTATAATAGATTCTAGAACTTGTTTTGTGATGCATTCCGAGATCGCTAGTGAGACTACACTTGTGTAGTTAGGAATAACTAAATGATAAGAGGCATTAGGATAACCCTTGTTTGATACCGTATTATAATTACTTCTTCCACATCGGTTGAGTAATTCCCCACACCCTTGCATTGTACTCATCTTTAGTACATGATACCCCTAGTTAACCCCTCGAGCCTATCCTTTTGCGGTTCTCGTGATGTTTTGGTTTTCCGAATATCAATGAAGAGCATTGTTTACAATCCACCCCAAATGTACACACAAATCGCCTTAGCCTACCTTGTATGCACTCACTTTTAGTGCATTATTGTTATCATACTAAACCCTTAGTTCAATTATCTAGTTGCTTGCATAAGTTGCTAAGTCGAGTCATATCCTTTGTACACGCTTTGGGACGATTGGGACTCATGGGAAAAGTTAAATTTTATGAAATGACGGAAGGAACGTTAAATTCAAATTCCCTTTATTTGTGTAATAATGTACTCCAAGTGTTTTGATCTTTTCTATTCGGGTCAAATTAGTGTTAGAGTAATAAAAACTCAAGTGTAGGGATGTGCCTATAAATTCCTATTATTTTGATGTTATCGAGAGGATGGTAGAGTAAAAGTGTATGAAAAAAAAAACAAAAAAAAAAAAAAAAAAAATCAAAAAAATCCAAAAAATATAGTGTTAAAAAAATGAAAAAACATACGGTCTACCATCCTACATCTATCTTTAAATTTATGCTCGTTTGTTTCAATTTATCTAGAGTTTAGAGTGTCGAGTCTTGGCTTAGCAACGTCATTCTTCTCATGTTTGTAACATAAAGATTTTTGACTTGCCACCACTAAATCGCCTATCCCACCAAACCCTTTATTTCCCTACCGTAAGCCTAACGTTACAACCCTTTAAAAGACCTCTTGGATAGTTTTTCCTAGGTGCTTACGCCAAAGCGATGGAGGTTTGATCAAGTCTCAAGCCTATGGTAATCTATGTACTAGTACCTGTTAATGAGTGTTTATCTTCCATTTCCAACTTGATATATTTCATATACACCCGAGAGATGAGAGTATCCAAACACCACTTGTGAGGTGCTAGTATGTAGTTTCCGTGCTTGTTATGACTTTTGCAGGGCTTATATGTGTTGTAAATTGTTCTAAACTAATGCTTCATGACCCCTAACTTATAAATTAATTGGCTAAAAGCACATTTTCTTGAGGACAAGCAAATACCAAGTGTAGGGATATTTGATAAGGATTTAAAAGGTACACTTTTGAGGGGTCATTTTTTTTGGGTAAAAGGGTTAATTCACCCCGGTAAAATGCATTACACCAAAAACATTGAAGTACAACGGATGAGGGTGACTTCCCTCATCTCAATCCATTAGGACACTTGCAGACTCTCATATAAGAATGACATGCCATCCTTATAACTTACACACCTACAATGACTATACAAGTGAATATAGATAGGAATTAAAACATGAGTCACTATTGTATCATAGAACATAGTCATCGTAGAACTCCCAATCAACTTCCATGTGAAACCAGAAAAGCACCAAACATAGGACACGACAAATATCCACCTAGAATTGTACAAGATCATCACACACCCATGGATCATCAAATTAGAATTCAGTGCACAAATTCCATACAACCTTTGGTGATAAACTCTAAAACCATGGATAGAGCAGCGGGCATAAGCTCGCTCCAAAAGTGAATGTTTAGATGCAACACTAAACACCAATAAGAATTACCAAGGAATATGTAAACAACCAAGACACTTCCACAGTAGCAACAACAAATCAGCATCAGTACGTCATGCAAATACAAATCCAAAAGCACAATAAGACAATGCTACCAACCAGCAACTATCAAGCCGCGAGCATCTCACCTAAGAACGACCAAGGACAGCAGCAATCCGCATGAAAAACCACCCATAACAAGAAGCCACATCAAAATCCAGGTGGCACAAACCAACATACTAGGGCACAACAAACCCTAATATACACAACTAGCAAAATCGATCCTTAGCATCTTCAAAAATTTGAATTCGACCACACCAGCAGGATCTAATAAATGAATAATAGGGTTAACAAAACCCTAACTTACAACTGATTATGCCCAACGACGAACAAACCAGTGAATAATCATGAATTAGGGTTAAAACAAACCCTACGTATCATGAACTTTCGCCTCTCTCAAACCCACATACCATAATCATCAATCAAACAAGAACATACACTATCTCCAGATCGACCCACTAGAAAAAATGGATTAAACAATCCAACTTACATGAATTATGATAGACGTGAACGTGCATAAACAACACAACACAAGCAGGACCAATCAAAACCAAACAATACGAAACCCTAAAACTAGGGTTTTGTTCATGTGAGCAGCCCTTAACCAAATGAATCAAGGGATAGGTTTTAGATCGCCCGTAGTAACCAAGTAACGAATAGAAAAGATAGATCATAACAAAGAAATCGTTATTTATGGCCAAGAAACCCTAAAAATGTTTAGGGTTTCTATATGGAGATTTCATGAGATAGTAAAGAACATACGTAATAGCCACCTCTTCCCTTGAGTAAGAAACCATCCCAAACAACGTATTGCGACGTGTAGGGGAAGGTTTTATGGTCGGAATTTTAATGGGAAGGGCGGCCGAAAATCTCCATAGAGGAGAGAGAGAATTAGGGTACCAAACTTTGATATCCACTTTTGAGGGGTCATTTAAGCCCTTAATTGATCACTTTTGTATCCGTTACTACTTAATTTTGTTCCTTTTCACTTTTTAGGTCTCTTGAAGGCAAATTGCTGGAATGACACTTATTCGAACGACAAGGCACGAATATACGAATAAAATGGCCAAAGTCAAGAATCGAGACACTCAAGCTACTGAAACTGAAGGGGACGGCGTCACGGTTTAATTACGACGCGGTCACGACACACCTTGAGACGACTCAGAGAGCAAATTGCTATTTTACAAGTGACGGCATCAGGTTTAAAAGAGTAGGGAATCATAACTTTTTCAAGGAATCGTTAGGTAACCCCAGCAAGTTTCTCATTCCTTGTAATTTTCAAGGAATCGTTCAGTGCTCCGCCTTGGCCGATCTTGGCGCGAGTATAAATTTGATGCCGTTATCGATTTACAAGAAGCTTTCATTGCACGTACTAACCCCAACGTGTATGACCCTCGAGCTAGCCGACCGTACTACGACTCGCCCAATCGGTATAGCCGAGGATGTTTTTGTTAAAGTGGGGAAGTTCGATTTCCCCGCTGATTTTGTTGTAGTCGATTTCGATGTCGATCCTCGAGTACCCCTCATTCTTGGAAGGTGTTTCTTGAGGACGGGCCATGCGTTGATTGATGTGTATGAAGGAGAGATCACTTTAAGAGTGGGTAAAGAAGCCGTCACATTCAATGTTAACCATACTTCTAAATCTCTATTTAACCAATGTGATGTGGCCAAAATTAGTGACACCGAGGTGACAAAGAACCCGGTAATTGCTACTAATAATAGAAGTACCAAAAACGTCCAACCTACGGTTGTCCAAAAATTCGAGCCTAAACCGTCTAGAATTGATCCGAGTATTTCACGATTTACGATTAAGAGTTTGTCGTAAATACGTGCTGAGCGAAAAAAGAAACAAGAACTGGAGACCACAACGGAAGTGGTGGAAAATGCTAGCTCTCAGAGCACACCACTTATCCCACCTCCGCTTTCTGTTTATCGTATTGATCTTGTTCCTAAGAACGTCGAGCTTTCTTTGAGTGGCAATCCCATTCCTTCTTCTGAAATTATAGAACTTTCTTCTAAACAAATCATTTATGATTCTTCCTCTTCCCTCACTCCATTTGAGGGGAGTGATTCCATCATGGAAGAGATTGAGGCTTATTTAAAAAGCGATTCAATTTCACCAGAAATTGATTATGCCGATATTGACATCGAGGGAGATACTCTTTTCATTGAGAAGCTTCTTAATGAAGACTCGTTGTTTTCACTCCCTCCGAAAGAAAAAGAGAGTAAAGTTATCAAAGAAGTCGAGCCGTATACTAATCCTCTGGAGCCCGAGCTCAAGGGTTCTTATATCAATTTACTTCTCGAGGAGTTCGCCGATGAACTTGCCCGCATTAATCCTCTTCCACCGGGAAATGAGAACGACGTCTTTGATTTTAAAGCCGATTTACGAGAAATTGAATATTTTTTG
Organism: Chrysanthemum lavandulifolium; assembly: GCA_022545495.1. Classification (NCBI taxonomy): domain Eukaryota; kingdom Viridiplantae; phylum Streptophyta; class Magnoliopsida; order Asterales; family Asteraceae; genus Chrysanthemum; species Chrysanthemum lavandulifolium. The sequence continues at coordinate 210,895,247 of CM040239.1, forward strand.
AATCGAGATCCGTCAATTTATTTCGAGGAGTTCGCCGATGAACTCGCTCCCATAGACTTGATTCCTTTAGAAAAGGATCTTTTGGAAGAACTAAACTATGATGATCCATTTTATCCTAAGAAAGAAAAGAAAGTGAAAACTTCTATTGATGAGCTTCTTGGTCCAGAGGTTCGACAATATTTTTTATCTGAGAGTGATTCCTCTTCTCGTGAGGATTTTCCCGTAGATGATACTTTGATTTCATTCCTCTCCGAGGACAAGATTTTTAACCCCGGGATACTCGTCTTAGATGAACTTCATATTACCAAAGTTATCCGGAAAAAGGATCCTATCATGGATGCCTTCATTATTGAGCCTTCAAGTAGCATTTCTCTTTACCATGGACTTCCGTCCTCTATGAACTCGTCTCATTTCTATCCATCATCTCCTCGTCCTCCCGCTAAACCGCTGGATGATGGATTGTTCTTTCATGATATGACCAAGATGAGTTTGGGGGGAGATATGTCTAAACTTTGTGTGCTTATACCCGACATTTTCCCCACCCAACCCACCCATTCTCTTTCCCTTCGGGAATGAGGATACCATCTTTGATCCTGGTATCTTTACCATTTTCTTCCCCAAGGACAAATGAATTCGAGGACGACTCAAGCTAGCGACTCGGTGAACAAAAAAGTAGTGCTTCGTGGGAGGCACCCAATGCTTATCCTCTATCTTCATTCTATTTTCTTCTAATAAGTGACGTGAAGGGGTTAGCCTCTTTGATTTCTCGTGTTTGGTTGTTTGTGATGTTTTTGTCTAGGATTTTCCCGATATGAAGACTCTCGTGCTCGAAGTTTGTCTTTTCTCCACTCGAGTTTCATGTTCGATGCTGATGGAAATCCGATATCCGAAATCTTATTGACTAACATTTATCTTTGAGCATACTTAATAAACGGCTTTTAGAAGTTCGTTGATACCCTTGCCTTTAAACATTGAGGAAAATGTTTCGTTTTAGTCTGGGGTGGGTAATCTTCGATTTGATTTGACCGCACTTGCTTATTCTTTGCCGTGTACTCTCGCAACTCCGTTTTTCCTTAGAAAAAATAATGTGTAAAAATGTGGAAAATTTAAAAATATTTGTAAGCTTTTGCTAGTTTTATGATTGAAAAGTCTTTGCGAGTTTCTTAGAAGTTACTTTAAATATGCGTTTTCTTGAAAAATTCTTTGCTAATTGCTTAGACAAGAGGCTATAAAATGCGATTCTAGCTCCCAAGGCCAAGAATTTGCAAGCTTCCCTAAGTGATTTTAAATATGCGAAGCTTTGAAAGATTTGCTAGTTTCTAATAAGTAACTTTAAAAATGCGAGACTTGAGATTATTTGACAAAGCATTAGCTAAGTTAATATATGTTTTGAAACCTTGTTGACTTTCCGCCGGTGAGAGTAGGAATAGAATTCTGACTTGACCGGGCGTGTTGAGCCCTAGCTTGTTCCCTTAACCATAGATAATCTAATTATCAGCTAAGCATCCACGGATCTTGTTAGGAATTAGAAATTCCAGGTATTAAAGAGTCGGTCACCTCAAGTATATGTAATCGTTAGAAAGCTCGTAGTCGTAGTTCTTTTAAGTTAAGTAGTATTTAGTTAAGTAACACCGTGGAGGACGGACGGTCTTTACCATCGTATGCCCGATCCACGCCCGATGTGTGGCGATTTATGTAAGACTATAAATACTCTCTACCTTCCAAGGTAGAGAGTTGGAGCTCATAATAATATCTTTCACTTTATCTCACTAAGTTCCCTAAACCTCTAACTTTCTCTCTCTAGAATTCCATTTATACGCCACTTTGTGTTATGGTTTGATGTGTATGTGAAAACTAATATCTAACAATTGGTATCAAGAGCCATGGTTAGATCATATCTTGCACATCTTTGGATTTTAGTGGTTTTAGGTGGTTTTGAGTTTGAAAAGTTTAGTGGTTTGTGCATCATTTGGTTGATTTCTTGTGTTAAAGCTTGGATTTTGTTAGTACTTTTATGTTTAGAATCATCACAAGTGTTTAGGTTTTCATTTGGTAAGCTTGAATCATCTTGGTTGGGTTGTTTTTGGATTGAAAAGTGATGTTTATGTGGTTTTTCTTGCTAGCGACTTGATATACGGATCTCTTTCTTCGTAGCGACTTGCTTCACAATTTTGTAGCGAGTTACAGTTTTGGAGCTAGCGACTTAGACCTAGCAATTAACAGTACAAGTAGTGGACTCTCCACTACGGGTAGCGACTTGGTGGTAGCGACTTGGTCTGTAGCGAGTTGCTCTTTAGCGACTTGAATCTTTAGCGACTTGAATCTTTAGCGACTTGATTAGCGAATTGCTGCCAAATTTTTGCTAGCGACTTAAGGCTTAGCGAGTTACTATTTAGCGACTTGCCTTTGTTTAGCGACTTGAGACTTTAGCGACTTGGTGGTATAGCGAATTAGGTGTTAGCGACTTGGTGCTTAGCGACTTGGTTCAAGGGTTATAGCGACTTGGTTGATTTTACGAAGAAGAGGTTTGACCAAAGTTGACTTTTACGTCAAAACTTCAAACGGCCATAACTTTTGATCCAGAACTCTGTTTTCAAATGAAATACCTGTCAAAGCGACCGGAACGACCTGAATATTGTGAGGTTTCACACGATGTCGTGAAATGAATTTTTCGAGGCCCAAATCCTCTCCGAAAGGAAGTTATTGAGCTTTTAAGTTTTTAGACCTAAATTTCTCCATAAAATCGTGCAACAACCAACCCAAATCACAACCAAACAACATCTCTGCTTATCCCACAAACAATCATAAGACCTAACACACAATTGTCTATCATTGTGTCAATCCATCAATCATCTTAACACATTCCATTGGTCATTGCTTAACGGTTTGGTCTTGATTTTAGTAAAATCCGCGAAAGATTCTATTTCTCGGTTTAAATCATAGACTTGTAAAATCCGTGCATTCTACCACATCATGTCTTACTCTCTCGACCCGGTGATTTCGAAGTGCTTAAATTGTATGATGTTGTGGATAATAATGATAATGGATGCTACACCTAACGATTAAAGATGTTTGAATTAAACAACGAGGATGTGAGATCTTCATGTTCGAGTACAATGAGAATGAATTGCACCGCTATGAATGCCATGCAAATGGAATGCAACATTGAGCCCTATCAACTACTTCATCTCGCACCTCATACGGTTGTTATCCATAGTTGGGATCGAACATGTAGTGCTCTTTTCCGCCAGACTTACCTACATTGACAAGAAGCTTCTTGTTGAACTTAGAGCATTTAAAGATGCAACTTACCAATGAAGAAGTTCAAAAGGATGGTTCCAGTGCAGACTCTTCAAGTAATCTACAAACAATTTCACCATTCATCGATGGGAATATTCAGAGATTACGATCAACACTTGACTGAATTTCCTTCAAAAACATCTTGGAATGGAAATTGAGAATTCATTGAGACATTTATCCAACTCATGGATAATATGAAAAGTACATTGAGGAAACGCACAAAGGATGAAAAAGTGAATGAGTGTCGTGCGGTTGAGAGATTGTTGTGATAAGTTGGGTAATGTATATGGAAGAATCGGTGTTCTTGAATGCGTAATGTTAGAAAACAAATAATGATGAGTCGGACAACGCTAAAATAGAATCTTCATGCTCATGTTCACAAGAGAGAGGTGCACCAACACAACCCCGTGCAAGCTAATGCAAAGGAACGCTCCATGGAAGCTTGGATGTACCCAAGATAGAGATGCACGGACACAACCATGCGACGTTAACGCAAAGGAAAGTTGCCAATCCCAATTGCAAATACTGCTTCCTAAGGTTTCGATTGTGATAAATATGCTATCGATATGTTATATATTCCTCCGCCCATTAGGAATAATGAACTTGCACATAAAGCATATCTCTCATACCTCAAGGAAAGTTTGAAGGGTCTCCGTGAGATTGTTGAAGATGAAAGATTAGAAAAACCTTTTGATAGTACTATAGCCTATGCCTGCATGGATGCCAAACGATCTCAGGAACTCTTAGAGTATGTAATTGTCACAAGTCCGAAATCTAACAATAGGAGAGATAGAATAGTTGTGCCTTGTTCCATGTCGAAATTCAAGCAAGCAACCTTTGATGTGCCTCCTAGAATTTCAGATCCCAACACTTCTAGACCAGGAATGCAGAAAGTAGTGAAGCCATGTAATGTTCCCATCGTTACTTCTCTGAGATGTTAAGATTGACACTAAAGTTAGCGGTCAAAACCTAGAAGCAATGCAAAGAAGGATAGGATTACGCAAACTAAAAGTGATCATGATAAGGAAGTAAAGAACACCATAGGGACAAGAAGTTTGATTTGAACAAAAACAATTGTGTTAGTTCTAGTATTAGCTCTAAGCTTATCAAATTAATTCGAGGCCTTATCTTGTGTGCAAAACATGTAAAAATGTTTATTTTCTAGTAATCATGATAAATGTGATGTGTTATTTCGAGATCTAAGAATCATACCCCGCTTAAGAAAGTTTGGAAAGCAAAACAGTTAAGCAATCACGAAACCTACAGGAAGGTTTTTACCAATGTAGGATTTCGGTGGAAGCCAACAGTCGAATGTTCACGAATGGCAAACCTTGCTCTTTAACTAGATCCACTATGCCGAGAATAGTGCTGTTAAGGTTTGGAAGCCAACCGGTAGAATAATCCCATTAAGCACAAAATGTCATTTGACTAAGTCCGATGCCTCTACTAGTTCGGCTCCTAGGGTTAATGCCATTGCATCTAGGGTTTCTACGATTCAAAGACTGCTTGTGCTAACCAAAAGGAACCCATCGAGACGTGGGGATCCAATGTTTCCAATTCTACGTCTTCGTCACATTGTCCAAAGCAGTCGTATAAATCGTCCCTTGGTACTTGGATTCGGCGGCTCTAAACATATGACCGGGCTCTTAACAATGACGTCTGCTCAAATCGATTCAGCCTCGTTCTTCATCATAATGGCGTCTGCAGATAACACTTGAGCCCGTTCCTCATAGAAAAAAAGTGTACGCTCTTACGTAAGCTTTATCTTGACTAATGAGAAATTCTCTCATGAATGGCCATACTCATCTACATTCTTCATCAACAAGCTTCATGTTTTCCACGCTCATTCAATCATCAAGTGGATCTATGTTCATTGGTGTACACTCTTATTCACTTGTTAAATCAAAATGGCAACTTCGATGCAATTTTTGAGGGGAGAAGAGTGAATATACTACATGATGATGGATGTTTGAATAATGGTTATACGACTTAATTTTGATGATGATGAGTGTATATTCTTTTGATGAAGAGTGAATATACTAAGGATAACTGGATTCATTGTTTTGATTTTTGATGACTCTCCTCCAACGCCTAATGCTTCACTTACTAAGGATAATTGGGAATCAATGTTTAGGATTCATTGTTTTCAAAGATATGTTTGATGAGTACTTTCAACCTTCGACGAATGTTGATCATCCAACTTCTAAAGCTCATGCTCCGGTTTCTATTGATCCAACTGGTTCACCATCTAAGTACTTCTTGGAATTCTCAAGAAACCTTATCTCCGCTTATTTCACAAGGCGTTTATAATGACTATCATGATATTGTAAGTTGCACTATTGAATAATGATCCGCTCTTTGGTATTCCCGTGCCAAATCTTCATGGATTGTTGTTCATGGATAATGATCCGCTCTTGGTATTTCTTTGCCAAATCTTTACGGATTATTGTTCCTCTCATTGTGCACGCTATAAATCAACCACATGAACATTAAGGAAAATGACTACCTCATTCGTCAAGACATTTGTGGTGAATCTTCGGATCGGTCTCTACATGTATACCTTTAGGAAGAATGCATTAATGTCGAGAAATCATTTGTTCCGGTTCATTCGGTGGATCGACGTACATCCGGTTGTACGCTTATTCACGTGTTGGGCATTTGACACAAGCTGATTACTTGAGTTAATCACTTATCACTTATTTGAGATTGAAGTTAAAATTCACAAAGGCGAGCTTAAGATGCAAATGCATGGAATTCTTCTTCGCCAAGTTTGGTATATCGAGTTTTCTTTATCGCTGGTCACTTCAAATTGTCTACATATGGGTTGATAAAGATAGTCGAGAGAGTTTCTATCGCATGGTCCTATGGCTCTGGACACTCCAGCCAGACCCGCACTTCAAGACAGTCCCATTAGTTCATCCCTTATACCAAATTCTTCTCCGAAACTCCATATGTACCTCCATCGATGTTGATTTAAAGAAATTGTTTGATCCCATGTTTGATGAACATTATGAGCCAAGTGCTAATGAACCGACATTTCCTACTTGTAGGTCGCTCATATTCCCGTGAATGACGCCAATCCTTCAATCTCAATATCATTAAGTCAAGAAGCGCTCCGATCACTGCCTCATCAACAAATCATCAAACTTCAAGGGTACATCATGGAACTATGTCCGTATCAATGATGAAGTTAATCCCTTTGCTACTCCCGAAGATGCTCCATTTGAAAATGTATTTGCTCTTGAATCTTCATCGAACCATCTTCTTGAGACATCGACTCGCTACTTCATCCCTCAACCACCGCCACATGAACACCTCAAAAATGGACTCACGATCATCCATTGGACAACATCATTGGAAATCCTCTCGTCTGTATCCACACGTAAACAACTTGCAACCGATGCCTTGTGGTGCTCCGTACTATCTAAGATCGAACCAAAGGATGTTAAACCGCCATGAATGAAGATAGCTGGTTCAATGACATGCAAGATGAAATTCATGAGTTTGATCGACTTGATGTATGGGAGTTAGTACCGCCCAGGCTCGTACTATGATTATTGCTCTTAAATGGATCTTCAAAGTGAAACTTGATGAGCATGGTGATGTGTTGAAGAACAAGGCTCGATTAGTTGCTAAAGGATACCGTCAAGAGGAGGGTATTGACTTTGAAGAATCTTTTGCCCTGCTGTTCGAATCGAGGCAATCGTAATCTTTCTCGCTAATCGTCGCTAGTAAGAACATGGTAGTATATCGGATGAATGTGAAGATGGCATTTAACCGAGATCTAAAAGAAGTCGCTCACGCCGCCCAACTGAAGGATTTGTGAATCAAGAGCATCCTACTCACGCTTATCGTTTGAAGAAGGCTCTTTACGGTTTAAAGCAAGCTCCAAGGGCATGGTATGATACATCACAAAGTTTCTTCTATCAACCGGATTCATCAAAGGAGCAATTGATCCTACATTGTTCACCGTGAAGTCGCAAACATTTAATTCATGTTCAAATTTATGTTGATGATATTATTTTTGCCTCGATGCACCCAATGGAATGTGATCGTTTTCAAATGAAATGAGTTCAAAATTTCAAATGTCAATGATGGGACAAATGTCATTTTCTTGGGATTACAAATTTCACAAAGTCCCGGAGGCATTTTATAAATCAATCTAAATATGCAACTGAGATCTTAAAGAAATTTGGATTTGATTCAAGTGACCTGCTGACACTCCCATGATTGATCGAACCAAACTAGATGAGGACCTCTCGGGATCATGATTGACCAAACAAAATATCGTAGTATGATTGGATCCTCGATGTACCTCAACGCTAGTAGACCGACATCTTGTTCATTGTTTGCATGTGTGCTAGATACCGTGCTAAGCCTACTAAAAAGCACCTTGAAGCGGTTAAACGGGTCTTCGGTATCTCCAAGGAACCATCAATATGGGACTTTGGTACCAAGGACACCGTATGTCACTAACGGCCTATGCGATGCCGATCATGCAGTTGTCAAGACACACGTCAAGTACGCCCGAGGTGCTCGCCTCGGGTGATAAGCTTGTGAGCTGGTCTTCAAAGAAGCAAATGAGTACTTCTATTTCCTCTACAGAGGCAGAATACATACCCATGTCATCCTGTTGTGCTCAAATCTTATGGATGAGATCTCAATTATCCGACTATGGCTTTGAATTCAACAAAATCCTCTACATCGTGATAATAAAAGTGCTATTGCTCTCTCATGCAACAACGCTCAACACTCAAGAGCAAAGCACATCGACATTCGACATCATTTCATCGGGGAACAAGTGGAAAAAGGTGTGGTGGAACTCTATTTTGTGAGGTCCGAATATCGCTTAGCGTACATCTTCACCAAAGCTCTTCCAAGAGAACGTTTTGAGTTTATTCTTCCACGCCTTGGCTTGAAAAGCCTTCAACCATAACACTCAAACGCCTTCGTGAGGAAGACGAGGAGTAAAGGTCTATCTTCATCTATCTCTTGTATATATCTATTCAAAAATCAAAATACAAAATTATAAAACCCTCAAAATCAAATAGAAAAATATAAAACTTTCAAAATCCATAAAATTTGAAAATTCAAAATCTTCAAAATATTGTCATTTTGTCATGTTTCTCGATTCGATAATATCTACGGTTTTGATGTTGTCATTCAAAGAATGACACGGGACTTTAGATGTTGTTCGAATTTTATATATAAAAAAAAAAAAAAAAAAAAAAATCAAAAATCAAAAATATTTTGGGAGAAAGAGAAAAATGGTTTATTGTCATTTTTCGTGCAATAACCTGGTTTTAAAAGAAAGAACGAGCCATGTTTTACCATGTTTTCAAATTCCATGCTCGATTCTATAAACATTTATCTCATGAAAACCAAATGCTTTGAAAAATAACTCGGTCTCTATTTTTGATAATCATCGACTTATTTGTCAAAATCTCTATCTCTCAATCAACAACCTATGTCATTGATTGAGGGGAGAATGATTTCAATTAAATTAAAAAGTTATTCGGCATTAAATTGTTTTCAAAAGATATACATGCATGTTTTATCAATGGAGTTTAAAGTCTTAAAATCCGATCCTTATCAACAAAACACTTTCATAATCAAGTCACAATTCCTTTAAAGCCTTCAAAATCAATTTAAATCTATAAGAGATCACAAATCTCAAATGATTTGATAATTGTGATCGGGGAGAATGTGTGATTTAAATTGGATTTAAACCGATAATTCGGTAAATGGTTTTATAAGGATGTACATGATATCCTCGCCCACATGTGACAAACGATTTCAAATTTTCCATGCACATGTTGAGGGGAGCATCTATCTTAAACCTATGATTTGAAATGTGATCAACTTATCTCAATGTGCAAGTTCCCTCTAGTATGTGCAAAACTCTTTTCAAACCTCGAGGCACATATTGAGGGGAGCAAAGTTATGGAAACCTCATCCTTCCGGAAATGCTATATCTACTTGATTTGATGTGGGAAGTGATGTTGATATCTTTAGAAAATGGTAATCAAAGAAGTTAATTCTTTCTCTTGCCTCCGTGCAAAACATTTTCAAATACTTGATGCACATGTTGAGGGGAGTTCTCGTTTAAAATATCAAAAACAATTCAGTACAAAATGCTTTGATAATATATCACAAGTATCCGAATTGATTTTCAAATGGTTTTCAATTGGTTCCAATGGCGGATGAACAATACCAAATTGACCGACCAACTTTACTTTATGTACGGTGATATAAGGATGATAAGGTTAGGTATGTGTTCCCATGATCCGCCGAATCGGAGGGATCTACCCAGGACAATCCACTAGTTAGTGTAGAAGTCCTTAGGTATGATGATAAAAGGAGAAAAGTGAGATATGGGAAGAGTGCGGATGAGATAGAGCAAGTCTCGGAACAAACCCAACAAATTTATTACTATGAAGTCTCGTAAGCAATCAAGGGGTTGAAGAATTAAAAGAATTGAATGAGAAAAGGTGAAAACAAATAGCCTCCATTTATTCAACCTTAGGGCGTAAACCGGTTCAATTCATATGCTACCGATGGTAACATCGGTATTGAAGACAAGACGTCATGGACCCAAAGGACGCACCGCACTTCAACTTTCCAAACCACTCAAGTTCCTCTTAAAAGGACTTATTTCATTCTCACGGGAACCGACATTATCTATTGACTTTCTTAGAGATTGTTGATATTGAAGAAGGAGACCCTCCCTAGTCTCCGCACAGGAACCAAATATGCACATATTGAGTCTAGAGCCACGAGATCATCAATAAATCTCATTAGGACACTTTCAATGAAGACTCTCCGCTTCACACAATGTGGAAAGAGATTATATCTTGAGTCCCACGCACTATCCTTGTGATATTTCGAACATCCGAGTGATGTGTATTCATATTCACAATGAAGATGGAAAGCCTTCGAGCAAACATCAAACAAGCTCTGGTAGGTGGCATGTGAGATCTATTATATGGATCAACCATGTGACAACCGAACATAAACAATGGGGCGATTCAATCTCTTGAATCAATCCTCGTTCAGTTATGGATCGACGGATACCTTTGAAAACCGGTCATTGTGCTTAAAAACTCTTTTCTTTAGCACATCGACCGTGTACTCATTTTTCATACCAAAGGTGTTTTCTATGATCGATAATTGAGTTTCAATAAAACCTTCGTTGTATCGCAAAAACAATTTCTATTGAGCAATACACGATAGTTTTCAAATCTCTTTCATCAATCGGTGAACTTAAAAATTCACCGGTTCACTCAATCCGTGTTGTCTTCTTTGAGATGTTCCGGTTTGAGAACAACTAGAGCAATGCGAAACCCCAAGGAAATTCTTCGAATTATACCGATCACGTGCAAGACATGTATCGATCAACGGGAACCGCGGGCGTGTACCTCAATTCAACGAAGTGATCAAAGACACTTTCGTGCGATTTATTGCTAATCGTTGTATGTGTACGCGACGCTTGCAAATGATCGTAATGAAGCGGTCAATCCATAGCCGCATGCTCACTTAACACATTCAACTCAAAAGAAATCATGATTAGTGCATCAATGACTCGATATTTTCACTCCATGCTTCGCTACTGCCGCCAATATCTTGAATCAACGAAAGCTTCCGCTACTCGATAAGATGATATCATGATCCAGAATGTGAGCATGTCGGTCCTAATGTCACAACATCACATAATACCAACACCACAAAGGATGTCTCAGAGACTTTTGATAGTTGATGATCTCAAAAGATGGCACAAATTTATTATCACGTGGATCAGTAAAAGACCTCCACTTGAAGTAACCAAACATGCAATGTGAAGAATAAATGACTACGAGCTTAGGAGCAAAAGACTACATCAAGAATGCAAGATCAATTGTTAATGTAATATCTATTTGTATTCAATGTAATTTTAGTACATGATTGAGGTGACCTCCTTGGGGAGATTGTTAGAATTAGAAATTCGGTATTAAAGAGTCTCACCTCAAGTATATGTAATCGTTAAAAGCTCGTAGTCGTAGTTCTTTAAGTTAAGTAGTATTTAGTTAAGTAACACCGTGAAGGACGGACGGGTCTTTACCCACTGTATGCCTGATCCACAGCACGATGTGTGGCAATTTATGTAAGACTATAAATACTCTCTACCTTCCAAGGTAGAGAGTTGGAGCTCATAATAATATCTTTCACTTTATCTCACTAAGTTCCCTAAACCTCTAACTTTCTCTCTCTAGAATTCCATTTATACGCCACTTTGTGTTATGGTTTGATGTGTATGTGAAAACTAATATCTAACAGATCTCATTATTTGAGATTTTAAATTTGCGGAGATCGAGGAATGATAGAGTTACTTATGAGTTTAGATGCTAAGCATGGAGTAGTTGGTTCTCTTTAGAGCTCATCGAAGGTACTTGTGGCTTTTTGCTCCCACAAAATTGTCTCACCCCATATTTGTCTAATAATAATTAAAGATGTTAGGTTTTGGCGATAGTTAGTTCTTTATCTTCTTTAGAGAATCCTTATTTATGAGAGTTGGGTAGACATCAAGGTAGTGTCAGTGTTGTGGTGTAATAGACAACTGATTCTTGATAGTTTGCTGCTATTGTTTCTATTGTTATAAAAGCCGTGGGATTCGGGGTTTGGCACAAAAATTAACATGAAATAAAGCCCAAATGTATTAAAGTGAAAATCCAAATCCATAAAAGTTTTCTATGTCTGATGGTACCCCCGTTGTCATGGACTTCAAAAAGGTTGAGGAAAATTCCAAAGTCATAATAAGACTTCTGATAAAACGGTAATCCCATTGAATTAGTGGTTGAAAAGACCGATGGCGTAAATTGCAAAAATGCAAATGTGCTGAAATAGTGTTAAGCCAAACTTTGACTCCAGGGGATATCTAAATAAAGCTTATGTCTCTGGACTCGTAGATGAGTTGTCTTGGTCGCCATAAAAAGGATATCTCCCTAAATCATATTAAATTAGGACCTTGATGTGGACCTCATTCTTGTATGCAACGGTTTTCGAGGGAAGATGGAAAACTAATTAGCGTTTTAGCTTCATATATTTATCGGAATAAAACCTATAGAAACGAGAAACTTTCATTTCTCACCGAAAATAAAATAAATAGAGGAAAATAGGAAAATGGGAGCAAAAGGTAATTACACAAGTAACTTCCATGGGTAGTGTTACATATTTAACAATGATTTCGATTTTACGCTTAGTTTGGGGACTTGTGAAAAATCAGGGACGATTTATTCTATCCGTATGGTCACTCCTCGCTGAGTTGTGTTTCCTACTCCGTGATCCTAAAAATGTCTTTTGAAAAATGTTGGAGTTATCAATTGACATGAAAGTTCAACAAACCGTCACTCATAATTGAATATGCTTAAACGTAATATCTATACGTGAATTAAAAGGTAAACGGGGCGTTTTTAGAATTAAGGGTTTCTTAATGTCTTTTGAGGAATCTTTGCTACTTTTCATAGGTTTAGTAGAAAGAGGTTGAAATCCTTGGTTTTAGAAGCGTGAGTTGATTACATTGCGTGAGAACACGGCAATCTTCTAGTCTGGGGTATTTTGGTATGTGCAAAAACACATTCCATTTCTTTACCAAAATATACCCAAAATAACCAGAAAATAGCCGTTTATGCCTAATATTTGTTGGTTTCTTGAGTTTATGCATGTGCAGGTACGGATATGGCAAAACACACAAAAGAAAGACAAATCAAACAAAAACCGAGCACGAGAAGAAAGAGAGTGCAAAAGCTGAAGCCGGGGAATCAGATTGAGTAAATTTGAAGATTTAGATGCTCAAAGAATGATTTTGGAAGTTTATGTCAACTTTGAAGGAATTACGGATTCAGTCCCTCAAGTTTGAATAATTGGCAAAATCTACCCTTGGAGTTTTAGAAATGAAAACAATGGTCCCTCATCTTTCTCACAATTACATAATATACCCTTGTCCTCAATTTCCCAAAATTACCCTTCAATTTTCACCTATTTACAATTTAAAACCTTTTACATTAAACATTTTAACTTAAATCTTTAAAATAAAATAAAAGGTCCAAAAATCCTTTCAACCCTTTCACTAAAACCTGACCAGTTAAAACCATTTCCATTTAAACCCTTTCACCACATGATCCCTTGTCAAAAGCCCCATGACCTCCCACCTTTTACATGTGGTCAATACAAGTCAAATGTGAATAAAAAATTCACCCAACTAAATCACGCGCCCAAAATTTCCCCAATTACCCAGACCATGAACCCTAATTTACCCCGTACAATAATTATAGCAATTAAGGGTAGAATCATACAATCAACTGATAATTCTGACACATGGGAATGCCACCTTGGCAATCCGTGTGCCAAGGTGCGCTCTCATTGGTTATTGAGATGTCATCAAGGGGAATCAAAGGCTGAGATGATTTGAGTGATGATGGGATGTTGATCAAGGGTGGAGAATCGTCAAAGAAAGCATAAATTGATGCCTTCCTGAAGCTTCCAAAGGGCTCATTTCAGCTATAAATACCCCCGAATTTCACATAGCTTGTATGTAGGTTTTTAGTAGTGAATTGTAGTGTTAAATTATGCTTTTAATATGTTTTCAAATTATTAAGTAATTTTGTATTTCAATTTTTAGTCTGTAATCAGTTTCAAGTTAATGAAAGTTTATGTTTAAAGTGCAATTTCTCAAAATTTCTTAGTTACTGTTTTAATCAATCACAAACGTGCTTATTAGTTGTTAGTTAAATCCATTTAGCTTATTTCACTATTTATTTCAGCTTGTTTTCTTCTCAAATCAAAAATCACAAAAAAATCTAGAAAATACTTAAAAAAAATATAAAAATCAGGACAAATCATTTTACACGCTTCAACAAGCTTAAGTTTCTGTTAGATTAAGCTTATATAAGCTCAATATAGCTTATTATAGGTTTATCTTAGGTTCATAATCAGTTTTTCACGATTTCACTTCAAATCAGTCAAAATACCAAAATTCATATGCAAATTGGGAGAGCTTTGGAAGTTGCCTGCAATGGAGGGGCAAGATGGACTATTACCTAGCTTATTTATAAGCTAGGAGCTTGTAGCTGCCCTTTTGGGAGCCCTTGTTCATCTAGGGTCTCAAGTAAGTGTAATTGCTTGTTTAATTTGCTTCTTAAGTGCTTTATTTTGCTTTATTAGTTTAGATCCGTTATATTCAGCTTATAGATGTTAGATTAGCTTAATTTGATCTATTTTTAGCTTATGTTGGTAGTTTAAATCATTGTTTAGCTTAAATCTAAAATCTGCACACATAACTATTCAATCTGTCATCATGTGGTGTTAGAGGTTATTGTTTGATTTGATCTGTCATTCTGCATTAATTGGATCTAAAATAAGTTTTAGAATTTGTTTTAAGTCTTGGTATGACTTAGATCTGTGATTTGGTGTTATTAATCTCAAAACAATCTCATTAACTAGTGTTTGGATCAGTGACTTTTAGTGAATTAGAGAATTGTGTATTGTCCAATTGAAGTTGATTCATTCATATTTAGGTGCATTTAGGATAATTGGAACATAAAATTGCACTTGCATACTCTCTAAAGTCAAAATCAGTTTTTAAATCCATTTCATGTGAACATCAGTTAGGAACAAGTTTGCATAAGCTTTCATATAAGTGTAGTTTTAGTGTAGGATGCTTAATTAGTTGTTAGATCATCTTAGATCATCATTTATAGTCAGTAGGAAGCAATCAAAGTTCATATAAGTCAAACCATAAGGATTTTCAAAAAGTCAAGAATTATGTCAAACTTCTCAACAGCCACTACTTTTGCAATTTTAAAATCTTCATTTCAAGCTCAAAATAGTTGAAACTTTGGATTTAAGGACTTTGATTGGTGGTGTATAACAGAGTATTTTTAGAATATTTTGTAATTTTTCTGAAACAGCTAAATAAGTGCTTAAAGATGGTCAGGTTTACAAAAAGTGTCCTGTGCACAGAATCAGCTTAAACTGATTATGTCACAGCTTTTTCTTGTGCTTCTAAATAGCTCATATCAGTTCCATTGAAGCTCATATTTGGTAATTTAGGACTTTGTTAGGTTGGCTAGAATCTCCAATTAGCAGAATTCCATTAGCTCTTGTGTACAAGCTATTATATCAACTACAAAAAGGGGGTTTAGAGCTTTTAGGATTATTGTTCTTAGAATTTGGATTTGTGTTTTCTGCTTATAGGTTGTGCTTAATTGAACTTAATCAGTTGCATTAGATTACTGTAGGTTAGTTTTAGCTTATTTAACCTTAGTGTAGCTTCTGGTAGCTTAATTCAACTTTTAGCTTATTCACATTTAGCTTATTCATAACAGTTTGCATTCAAATAGCATAATCTGCATTCACTAGTTATTTTTCATAATTTTCATAGCCTCTCAGTAGTATTTAGAACTTTTCTGCAAATTTTCATAATTTTCCAAGCTCATTTACTATTTTTCTGGATTAAAAATCAGTTTTTAGCACTTTTTAATAGCTTTTAATTCAAATAATCCAGAAAAGGTTCACAAAAATACAAAATTAATTTTATTAGGTTTAGAAAAATCAAAAAGGCATAAAAATTATTTTTCCAGATTTTTCTTAGTTAAAATAGTATTTTCTAGACATTTAATTAGTTTAAATTAGTTTTAAATTCATAACTAATAGAGAAAAAGTCAGAAAAATATAATTTCGGTTTTGAAAATTATTTTCAATTAATTTAGATTTTTGAAAAATATTTTGGTAATTTTCTTGTAAGTTTTCATAATTTTTAGCTTTTTAAATCAATTTTAAAAATACAAAAATAGTTTTTAATTCAAATAAAATCAAGAAAAACCAAAAAAAAAGTTTTAAATTTAAGATAATTTTTAAATCACCTTCTAGCTGTCGAAAAATATTAGTTCACTTTTAGGATTTTAATTAGCTTAGATTGCAATTTAGTATACGTTTTATAAATATCGTAATTTGCGTTTTTAGTATAAATTTGCATTATTAGTTGAATTTCCTTGTTTGCACTATAGATTTAGAAATTTTAATTGCTTCCCTTACTTTTCCTTGCCCCGTAGTTTAGAAATCACCAAAATCCTTTTAAACATTCAAATCCCGAATAACGCGACGTGAGTTTTTAACTCCATTCATCCTTCGCTAGGAACGATCCGGGGATTCAAATCTAATACATTTGAGTTACCCAATACCACAAATACTACAATTGGTTTCTTTCCTAAGAATCAATGATATTGAGAACAATCGAGATGGAGCCTGATGTTCTTGTTAATCTGTTCAAAGTGACTGAGACTACAGAGTTACCATATATAGGTAGCTCCAACCAGATACCAGATGATTTTTTTTTTAAGAAAAGTGATTTAGATATGTTAGATGATAATGAGTTTGCAAGTGGTTCTGAGAATGAGGATAAGTATGTTATTAGGAAGAAAAAATGAGGGCATACAAGAAACAAAAGTTAAGTGAGGCAGAACAAGTAGAGGACGAAGTATACTTTTTCTATGGTCAAACTTTTGTAACTGCAAAAGAAGTGAAAGATAAGATCAACTTGCTATCATTACAAACTAGAGGAAATTGCAACTCATTAAAAATGACAAACAGAGAATTAGGGTTAGGTGTGTTGGAACAATACCTATTTGTGGTACAAGTGAAAGTGTTGGCCTAGGAACAGCCCCAAAGAGGAAAACATGTCCATTAACTAGAGGCCGCGGAAGGGATGTATATTTGAGATCAGTGAAGGAGCAAGCAAAATTTTGCTCATGGTTGTTGTATATAGACAAAAATACAGCTAAAGATTTATGGAGTGTTCGAACTTTCAGGGATGAACACAAATGTTTGCAATCAAGACAGATTAAAGCTTGTGACTACAAGTTTCTTTCAAAGCAAATAGTTGACCAGGTTCAGGTCAATCCAGATATTCCAATCAGGGCTAGTCAAGATCAGCTCACTAAACAGTTTGAAGTTCAAGTGTCTAAGCAAAAGGCATTAAGTGCAAAAAACAAGGCAGAAATTGAGATTAGGGGTGATCATAAGCAGCAATACACCATTTTAAGAGACTATGTTGAAGAATTGCAGAAAACAAACCCAAATACAATGGTTAAGATAAGTGTACAAACTGCAACAGATCCAACAAGTCCAACCAGAGTTTTCAAGAGAATGTATGTATGCATATGAATAGTCCTTTTCCTGGTCAGCTTCTTACAGCAGTAGGTATATATAACAACAATGGAATATACCCTTTAGCCTATGTTGTTGCAGAAGCTGAAAGAAAAGACTCATGGATTTGGTTCTTGAATGTCTAGGAGATGATCTTGACTTGCAACCAAACTCAAACTACACTTTTATCAGCGACAGGAAAAAGGTGATGTTACCTTTTAGTTGATTATATTCACTTGTATTTTCGATAAATGCTACTTTTATTAGTAATGAATTGATATTCCTTTGTGTAGGGTATTGTAGCATATTGGTTTTCACAAACACATAATCAAGCATACAAGGATTCGAATGAGACTTGAGTTAGAGAGAGAAAGTGAAGAGAGTTGGGAACTTCTAGAGAGAGAAACAAAAGTATATTATGAAGCTTCAACCCTTTGCCTTGCTAGGCAAAGGGTATTTATAGTTCTTACATGAACACCTCCTACAGGTTGTGGAGTTGTGGATCAGGCATGCAGTGGGTAAAGACCCGTCCGTCCTCCACGGTGTTACTTAATTAACTACTGACTATTACTAAATGACTATGACTACAAGCTTTCTAATGAATACATATAGTTGAGGTGACCAACTCTTTAACCACTAGATTTTCTAAATCCTAACAATCTCCCCCTAAGGGAGGTCACCTCAATTACAAACAGATAGTACATTTTTGTGTTCTTGGATTCTTGATAAGTTCTTTGCTCGGTAGCTCGTAGTTGTTGATTCTTCATGTTTTGCATGTTTTGTTCATTCAAGTGGAGGTCTTTAACTGATCCACGTGATGGCGAGTTTCTTTGAGCCAGCTTTGAGATCATCAGCCACAGTAAATCTCTGACTCATCCTTTATTGTATCTCCATTATGTGAAGTTGTGACTTTTGGACCGACATGCTCACATTTTGGATCATGATATCTTCTCATCAGAGTAGCGTAAGCTTTGTTGATTCATGATATTTGCGGCAGAAAGCGTATATGGATTGAAAATATCGAGCCGGTTGATGAAGATATGCACTTATCATGATTTCTTTAGAAGTGAATGTGATCTGTGAGCATGCGGTTATGGATTGACTCCTCAATTCTGGTCAGCTGCAACCGTCGGGTGTCCTTGCAAACAACAGTTAGCAATAAAGCGCACGAAGGTATCTTTGATCACTTTCGTTGAATGGGGTTACAAGAACCACGGTTCCCCGTTGATCAAGACAAGTACGCTCGTGATCGTAGAATTCAAGAACCTCCTCGATCGGGTTTCGCAACTAATCAAGCCATTTTCAATCCGGAACGCCTCAAAGAAGACAAAGACGAGAGAGAACCAAATAATTGAGATTCACTGATTGATGAAAAATGATTTGGAAAAACAATCGTGTATTGCTTAATAGAAAGTGTTTTGCAGTATAATGAAGGTTTTATTGAAAATCAATTATCAATCATAAATACCCTTTAATTTATTATTATTATTATTATTATTTTTGTTTTTTGAAAACTTAATACACAGTCGATGTGCTAGAGAAAAGAGTTGTTGAGCACAATGACTGGTTTTTCAAAGGTATCCGTCAATCCATTTCCTGAACCAAAGTTGATTCAAGAGTGAATCACCCCATTGTTTCTATCCAGTTTTAACAAGCTTGATCTTTTGGTTTAACATAGATGCTCCCCTTAACATGTGCATAAAAAATTTGAAATCGTTTGGCACATGTAGGGAGGAGTGCCTGCTATTATATATCTTAAAACCACTTATTGAATTATCAATTTATGTCCAATTTAAATCACAAATTCTCCCCCGACCACAATTTTCAAACCCTTTGAGATTTGAGATCTCAATTGATTTAAATTTTTCGAAAGCTTTATGAGGAGAAAAAGTGACTTATTTTTAAAACATTTAACTCATAAGGATCATATTTTGAGACTTTAAACTCCGATAATCAAACATGCTTAGGTATCTTATGAAAACACAACATTAGCCTTGGTCTGGTATCAATTGTACAAAAATATTCCTTTTGATTTTCAAATGTAGACCTTCCTCGTTTGCGTGACAAGTGTTTAAAAAATAACCTTTTTGTTTTGATTGAAATCATTCTCCCCCTCAATCAATGACCAAAGTTGTTGATTGAGTGAAAGAGATTTTGACAAATTGATAAGTTTATATGATTTTCAAAATTAATTCCAAGTTATTTTCAAAAACAATTTAGTTTTCATTAGATGACAAATATTTTTTAGAAGAATATTTAGAAGGAAAAATATTTGTGAGGAAAAATTTGTCTTTTTTGGCGACAAATTTTCCTTATGAACTTTTGTTTTTAGAGTCAGAGCATGATGTTTCAAAATCAAATTAAGCATGGCTCTGTTCTTTCTTGTAAAAGCGGGTTACTGCTGAAATGACAATAAACCTTCTTGATTGATTAAGGCATGTTTTGAAAAACATTTGAACTTTTGTTCGAACTTCATCTAAAGTCCCGTGCCATTATTGAATGACATTTCTAAGACCGTAGATGTTATCGATGCCAGAAGACATGCCTTGGAAAAACTATTTTTGTATTTTCTGAATTTTTCAAATTTTTATGGATTTTTTAAAATTTTATATTTTTCTATTTTGTTTTTGTTGGTTTATATTTTTATATTTTGGTTTTTGATAAAATATTTACAAATATAGAGTAAATGATATAGTTTAAGAAGATGATGATACGAGTACCGAGATAAGGATATCGAACAGCACATCGTAGAAGATAGAATTTGTCATCTCTTAAACTTCCACCACCAAAGCTTCTGAGGCTCCAGAATAGACGTCAGAACATGAGCCTTTAATAAAGAGAGACTTTGGTAGCTTCCCCCCAAACCGAAAATCTTCTTCTTGAGCGATTCTAAGATTTCTTACAAGCTTGCCTTAGCCAAGTGCACAACGGAGCACACCATTATCATGAATGCTGCTCCTTTTAAGAACGATCATCGATTCTCCGTTCGGGTTATATCATCATGATAGAAGAACAACAACGTTTCATCCCACACTTGAATAGAATCTTCTCATATTTCTTTCCACTGAAGTCTGAAGCGAAGAATACCAGAAGTTGTCAAGAGACCAATTCCCCTAGTGGTTGAATTGATGCAGTCACTGCAGCCACCTGAAAAATCTCACTATTTTAATCTTCTTATTAATAAACTAGACTGTTTATCAAAATTTATTTGATCTAAGTCGAGCATTTTAGCATGTGCATTTCGTTTTCCTTGCATAAAAATTTATGCATATCCGAGTAGTCTTATTTAAGCAATGTCTGATATTTACTGATAACTAAATCAGTCTCACAAGAAAACCTTCTTGTCTTACGAGTCCGCACGCGTACCAATTTAATAAAAGAAAAACATGAAAAATAAAAACTAAGTAATAAAACTGGAAATTACATCATCGTGACAGTTTATTTAAAATGTGTCCGGAAGTATAAGTATTATAATTTTCACATTAAGCAGTATATTGTTACAAACTAAACAGCGGAGTACAAAATACATTGTGTACCAAATCTATACACAAAATAAATACCTCACAACATTTATTAACTAATTAAAACAAAAATAAAACTAAAAATCCTACCCTTATCCCCACACAACCCCACGCCCACCTGCATCTCCTCTCTCTCTCACCTCATCTTCTTCTTCAAGAAATATAGTACACCAAGCTCCCTCATCTCCAAAAACCAATTAACCATTTTCGGATAAGACTTGGCTGACACCCTCAGGAGGTCAAGCAACAAAAACGCTCCACCACCTTGACCACACCACGCTCCCCTATAACTTGGAAGGGAATCGACAAGAATCAGAGGTCCCTGTCCATGTTTCTTGTCTCTAAGGTCGCGGTTGAAGACAGAAGCCAGAAGAGCCACGTGAAGGCCTGGTATCATTACCCAAAGAAGACTCATACCCCATCCCCACTTTTGAAAGATAGGTCAAAAGATTTCCCATCTACACCTTTATAAAGGCCACGAAGGACCTGGGTTTTCACACACTTCTCACTCACTCTCATCACCAAAAAGACTTCGAATTGAAAGTTGGAGTGCTCGGATAGGCTTTTGGGTGAAGGTTGTGTGAATCCCCAAAGAAAGGTCTTCGTTGGCTTGGCAAGGTTCATGTCTTCCCTTCTTAGTTTTATTCTTGTTGTAATATTGATTTTAGTTTAATCTTGATATTGAGTTAACAAGGATAAAAATCCTAGTCGAATCATAAATAAATTTGGTTGGTTAGTTCTTTTTGTTACTGTTAACCGATGTATACAAAGACAAGGAAATAGAAAGCAAATTTAAAACTTGTTAAATGCTAATGTGATAATCGACTTATGTCAAGAGCTTGTTATGCTAGTGTTGTCGTTATAGTTGTTGTGTGGTAAGAACCTAAAAGAAAATATCAAGTGCTTGTATTGGCTTATCTTTTCGACTTAATTCTTTAGCTCACTAGAATTCTTGATCGACTTGCTTCCCCTCATTGAATTTTTGGTACATTCGACTTACTTTCTTGCTTATTCCCGTGGTTGTTCGTGTTTTGTTTGGATGTGACGAGACCTCATTCGAGGGTACTTGTCTTACTTGTAATGTCCCTTAGTACCATCACGAAACCCGTAAGAGTGAAGTCGGTATCGAGTCTTGTTCAATGACGGGGAGTATCCAATAGACACGAACCAATTTTACTCACTATTCTTGTGTTTTTCTCAAGTATGTGTTGATATTGTGTGGTACTTGTCTAGGTGTTTACAGTTATGGTTGTTATATTGTTTTTTTTTCGTTGTGCAAAGGGGACCCCAAAGGGTTGTTTATTTTGCTTCGAGTCACAAGAGTAAAACACCTCGAAGGGTGCTCGTTACCACGTATGGCACTAGACCACGGAAGTGACCATATTAAGTCGTGACTGCATGCTCACTAGACCAAAAGGATCTCGATGTCCTTGGCGTAAATTACGTTCGGCTTAAGCCTCCTTGTGTCCAAATAACTCCCACCACCATCTGCTATCAAGTTACACTTCAAAATTTGGATCCTTTGGGCCTAAGTCCAGTCTGCAAAGCCTATTGAGTTCCCATTAGGGGCGCATGGTTGTATCTGTTGGGCCAAAGCCATTCTCTCTTTTGTCCACCCACACGAGCCCAAATCGCAGCCTACTAAGTTGAGTTCATCTAGCTTACGTCGAGCCCAAACCACTCCTCTTTTCCCCCTCCTGGTTACTCTACTCACGTCTACCTTAAAACATCAAATAAAAGCCATACTTGTTAAATATGTTTGAAAACTTTAAAAACAAAAACCTTATAGTCTTGTAAATATAAACAAAAGCATCCTTAAAATAATTAAGCATACCTCACATTTTTTTATATATATATGACAACTATTTCGAAACGAAAACTTTTATAAACTAAACTACAACAATCGGTATAAAAGAAACAAATAATTTCGATACTTATATATATGAATATACCTATATATACTTAGATAAACAAAGGTCATTTTTACAATAATGTTATATTTCGCAAAAACCACACATTATATATATATAAACGAAATCATGCCAAATTTTCTTAAAATATAATATACAAATTTTGTACATAAACCTAGAGGATTTAGTAACCACGTTGTATGAGCAACATATGTTTGTTTCACTTACTATTATGTAAATATACATGTATGTTTTCCAACGACGCCTTATATTTTGTATGCGTCACTATGCGCGTGTTCTCTTGCGACTTACCCGACTTACTAAGTCCTACCACCCTATACCTATGTCCGCACTTCCATGAGCCAATGTTCCATAATATAAATGAATGTCACACAAACATTAAATAACTTAAACTTTTGATGTATATAAATATTATCGAGTCAAAATATAAAGATGGTAATTAAAGTATTGTTATATTTAACTATAGGTCGCGTGACGGTACTTCGTGCATCTACTACTTGACTTTTTCACTACTCGGATACTCTTGCTAAGGTGAGTTCATAGCCTCGCTTTTACTTGTTTTTCAACCCCCGCGAGGGAGATGCATGCTATAAACTAGAACACAAGTCTTTTCTTAAAATGTATGCTTGCCTGATCATTATTATTATAGCCTAAGTTGCCTGCCATAAGTCCCTTTTATCATGAACCATTAATCACTTGCGAGTGAACGCGAATATTGTGGATAGTACTATGGGAATTAACGACCCCGACTCGGTTATCGGAAATAACCGGGGCGCGGTATATTTGGTTAACTATAGAATTGGCAATTCCATCTGGGGCAAGTTTATTACTTACACCAGTAATTAGGTGTATGCAGTTAGTTTGGTGTCATGAGCTTAGTGCATAATAATAATCTATGTTTTCTATGGTGATTGTCTTTGAAGCAATTATCATCTCTTACTTGTGTTCAACCATTTATTAAACCTATGAATATCACTCAACATTTTTGTTGATCTTTTTAAGCATGTTTATCTCAGGTACTAATTAGGATATCATGAAGGCGCGGAGTGGACGTCTTGGGATGCTAGAAGTGGTGTTTTTAAATAAAGTTATCATTTCGTAAACATTTGAATTATCTTTTCAGAACTTCAAAACTTGTGGTATTTTCTCTTGTGATCCAAAACATTGAGTTTTATGAAATGGTAACAATCTTTTATTACTTTTCCCCGGTTTGACTACACCGATGATGGAACAGTGATCAACAACATTCAAATCGATCGTGAACCTCGGAAAGCGGTGGAGGTGCTCAACCCATCGGCATTCACACTTGGCTCGAGCGCTTTGTAAGCTCAAGCCTCTCTTTCTTTAGCACCGCTACTCCCACCGGAAGTCGAGGACCGATCACCATGTTGAGAAGTCGCTAGAAGTAATCGTTGTGGAGATGGATTTAAGACCTCGCAATGATTCAAATTGGAAGGTGATGCTTGAATTGGTGGAAAGCATTGAAACAAGCACGAGGAGGAGATGTCATTACTTGTACTTGGGCGGAGTTTCGACTATCTTCTATAACCGCATTTCCGATGTCGACAAAGAAAGGTATGAGAGGATTATCAGCGATCTACCGCTTGATAATGAGAACCCAATGAGTACATGAGTAGGTTTACGAGGTTGGTAAGCTTGTTGGAGCGATCACTGGAGATGGTAGGCCCAAGCCAAGCATTTCAAATGGGGATCAAGAAGTGGGTGTTGGACCGATCGCTTAACATCGAGTATGAGGATGTGTCGGCCTCGCAATGATGCAATTTCGTAACATTGAGATCTTTCATGAGGGTCGGGTTACAATAAGCGAATCGCGATGGTGACGGATTCAAGGTAGGACTCAAAGTAATGAGTATAAGGAAATCCGGCAGGAGTTATGATTCAAGGGACAAGTGGATAAGGGTTATGATCTGCGGGTCACCGGAAGGAATGTGGACTCTAGACGCCCGAGGCGAGGGGTCGATAGCGTAGCCGGTAAGAATGGAAGTGATCACGAATCAAGGTAGCAATAACGGCCACATAACAAAGATCACGGCTCGAGGATCAATCGTGGTCGTGCCAGGATCTTCCGTCACAGCGACAACAAGTTTTGCCTCCCACCTATCCTGCATTTCACTTGTGGAAAGGCTCATCCGGACCGTGTTTCAAAGCCAATGGTGGATGTTTCTCTTGTGGTTCCACTACTACAAGATCAAGGATTGCCCTAAGAGGAACCCGCCGATTCCTCGAAACTACACCAAGCCGCCACCTACTATCGGACGTGTTTATGCTACTACTGGAATCAGCGCGAGCACACTTCGTGTACCATTACGGGCACTCTTTTCATTGATGATTATTCCGTCTTCGCTTTATTTGACACCGTGCCACACACCCATTATATCCGCACATGTGCTAAGAAACTTAATATGAAGCCACAACCACTAACGTAATCACTTAGCGATATCTACGCCTATGAAAAACCATATGATCATTGATCATAAATACGCTAAGTGTCCTCTGCTTTGATGATCGATTCATACCGCACATCCGTGATCCTCTCGATATGGTCGACTTTGATATCATTCTAGGCATGGATTGGTTGGCTTATCATAGAGCTTCCATCGATCGCTATGCTAGAACTCGTGATCTTTGGAGACGAAACATCCCCTAATTCATTTATTATGGTTCTAAACCACCAAATCCGTTAAGCTCATTTCGCTATGAAGGCACCTGACCATGATTGCTCATGGGTGTCAAGGTTTTCTAGCATCCGGACACATCTTTGGAGAGTCCTAACATTGAAAATCTCTTTGTGTGAATTCACCGACGTTTTTCCCGATGAACTTCGGTCTTCCTCCATCTCAAGAAGTTGAGTTTAGCATTGAGTTGATTCCCTGCGTGCTAAACCGATTTAAAGCTCCGTATCGTATGGCACCTATAGAATCAAGGAGTCAAGGAACATTGCAAGAGATGATAGATAATGGATTCATTCGACCTAGTGTTTCTCCATGGGCACTGCTTTGTTTGTGAAGAAGAAGGATGGAAGTATGCGTCTATGTATCGACTCACCGTGAACTCAACCAGACATTATTCAAAACTGCTATCCTCTTCCGCATAGACGATTTGTTTGATCAACCGCAAGGAGCTAAGTTCTTTCTAAGATTAACTGAGGTCCGGTTATCATCAACTACGTGTGAAGGAGCAAGATGTTCCAAGACCACGCTTCAGTACGTATATGGTCATTATGAGTTTCGTTATGCCTTTTGGTTTGCGAACGCGCCTCGCTGTTTATGGACCGATGAATCATGTTTTCCATGAGTTTCTGACAAGTTCGTTATTGTTTTCATCGACGACATCTTAGTTTACTCCAAGTCTCAAGAGGAGCATGAGCAACATCTCCTGATAGGTTCGAGATTCCGAGGAAGAAGAAGTTGCGCCAAATTCTCAAGTGTGAATTTTGGTTAGACAAGTCGCTTCCTTGGTCATATCAGATCACCGATGGTATAACCATGGATCCGTCTAAGGTTGAGGCTATCACTAAGTGGCCAAGACCTACGATAAAGGATCGAGGTTAGGAGTTTTCTAGGACTCACGGATACCATCGACGCTTTTGTTGAAGGTTTCTCTCGCTTAGCTTCGCCTTTAACCCAATTGATGAGGAAAGGTGAAAAGTTCGTGGACGGATGAAAGAGAAAAGAGTTTTGAAGAGTTGAAACGAAGATTGGTTTCCGCTCCTATTTTGACTCTTCCATCCGGGTTCTCGAGGATATCAAATCTATAGCGATGCATCTAAGAAAGGATCAATGTGGTCTTGATGCAACATGGTAAGGTGATAGCTACGCTTCAAGACAACTCAAACCCATGAGGAGAATTACCCAACTCATGACCTTGAGTTAGTCACGCCGGTGTTCGCGTTGAAGATCTAGAGACATTACTTGTATAGAGAGACGTGTGATATTTTCACCCACCACAAGAGTCTCAAGTATATTTTCACCAAAAGGAACTCAATATGACAAAGAAGATGGTTAGAACTTCTTAAGGATTATGACACTAACATTCAAGATCATCCTGTAAGGTTAATGTGAGTTTCGACGACTTAGCCTAAATCGCATGCTTGCAAGTATTGAGATTGAGCCTAGGATCATTCGTGATTTAGAACGCTTTGATGTTGAGTTGCGCGACGAGGTATTGGTGGATACTGGGCTAGTAATGCAGCGTGAGTCGAACCTTATACCGCAAATTAAGGAAGCTCAGAAGATGATACAGGAAATGGGTCGAGCTCGTAATGTTGAAGAAGGTAAATGCATCGAGTTTAAGGTTGATAACGATGGGATTGTATGGTATGAAGATAGGCTTTATGCCCCAATGATCAGTACTTCGTGAGAAAGTTATGATCAAGCTCATAGTTCTTTCACTATCCATCCCGGTTCTACCAAGATGTATAGGGATTTGAAACAAAGATTTCGTGGAATGGCATGAAGCAAGATGTGGCGACGTTTCAGTCGAAGTGTATGATTTGTCGCTATGAAGATCGAACATCAAAGAGCTAGTGGATCGTTACAACCCTTGGATATTCCGACATGGAAGTGGATAAGATATCTATGGACTTTGTGACCGACTACTCTTACTAAGAAGAAGCATGATGCGATTTGGGTGGTTGTTGATCGGCTAACCAAATCGCTCATTTCTTACCAATTAGAAAGGATTATGGTATTGGCGTATTGTCGAGATTTTTCAGAGAGAGAGAGTTAGACTTCATGGTACTCACGGCTATTGTGTCGATAGGGATCCGCTTTACTTCTCGCTTCGGAAAGGTTTGCAAAAGCTTGGGGTACTGACTTAATTTTAGTACATGCTTCATCCTCAAACAGATGGTCACCAGAGACTATTCGCACCTTAGAGGACATGCTAAGGGCTTGTGCTTTGGAATGGACCTGCACCGGGATGAATATTTGTGTTTGGTAGAGTTTGTACACAACAACAGCTGGCATGCTAGCATTAACAAAGACCGCTTGAACTTCTTTATGGAAGGAATGTAGGTCACCTACTTGTTGGGATGAAGTAGGTGAACGCCTAATCGAAGGTCCTAAATGATTGAGATCACTAATGAGAAAGTAGTGCTTGCTAGAGAAAAGTTGAAGGAGGCTAGGTCTCGCCGAAAAGTTATGCCGACAAGCATCGTCGTGATTTAGAGTTTCGAGTCAGTGATCGTGTTTTTGAAAGTCTCGCTTTTAGAGGTGTGAAACGCTTTGGAATCAAGGGAAAGCTCACCCCGATTCATTGGTCCTTTTGAAATTCTGAGCGATAGGAGAAGTTTCAGATCGATTAGCACTTCCGCCCCGCTTATCGCATGTTCATGATGTGTTCCATGTATCTCTCCCAAGAGGATACAACTATCATCCATTACACGCTGTTTCAGATCCGCTTGATCGATTTGATCTCGATATGTCTTTATCTCAAGAACCGAAGCCATTTTAGAAAGACAAGAAAGAGTTATGAGAAGTAAAGTCATTCCGCTCGTTAAGATTCTTGGAAAATCACCCGGAGCGTGAGGCTACTGGGAAACCGAGGAGTCGATGCGAGCTAGTTATCCGTGATTTCTTTGAATAGCTCGGTATGTTATCATTTCGCTGCTTGCTTTCATTTCAATTTTCGAGACTAAAATTTTTTTTTGTAGGAAGAGTTGTAAAACCCAAAAATCTAAAACCTATATAAAGACTAAAATACCCTTGGAACCAAGAATAATAAAATAAGTAAAATACGCTTATAATAAATTACGAATTAAAAACCTAATAAATAAAACTTAACTAATATAATTTGAACGACTTTGGTAAGACGAAGATTTAAAAGTTTCGCTAATGAAGTCAGGCTGCTCGCTTGTTGGTATGGGCTCGCTTCCTTTGTTTTGTTTTGCGCCAAGCCGAGGACCAAGAGGAGCCAAGAGGCGTTTGTTTTGTGTCTGAGCGAGCCAAGGGTCAAGCCCATGGGTGAGCTTGTGTATCTGTTGGACCCAAGCCAAACCCAACTTATCTCCTAAACCTAAACTAATTGCTACTACTATAAATACATCACATAATCATTAAATTGAAACCCTAGTTTGCTTTTGCCTCTCCTTTTCTTTCTTCTTGTTTCGCCGAGACCCATAACACCTTGGTGTTGAGATTTTGCTCGACAAGTTAAGGTATAACGTTTATTCATCTTCCTTTAACGTACTTTGCATGTATATGTCAAGATATATTTTGTTTCACGCGCTTTGTTCTCTTTGTTTGTGGCCGAGAGGTATAAACCGAAAAACAAGACAAACCCAAATCAATTGAACTTGTAACTAATAAGGAACATGTAACGAAGATGTAATATTGAATCGGGTCACGATATGTTGAGTTAACCTAGGCCGAAGCATGCATGAGTTAGGACCGAACCATATTAGTGTTCGCTAATGGGTAAAAACCTTTTAACTTGAATATGTAACATGTTTAGATGAGCTAAGACTTTCAGATGACTTGCTAGCGAAACCCTAGATGAACCGAGTACATATGTACATGAGTTTTGACGAGTAATAAATAAGTAAGGGTCACGTAAACAAAAACCCTAGTTTAATATGTAAAGCGATGAAGTATACAAACCCTAATAACTTATGGTCACATGAAATCATAAACGTGTTTGGTAAAGTGTAAAAGTAAAGAAGGTTATTACTTACGACAGGTTGGCTGAGAGCCATTAAGACGCGACATGTAAAGTAAATGCATATAAATGAGAAATTAAAGAATAAGGAAACCCTAGAACATACATAAGAGTCGATTAGGGTTTGAACTAAATATAGTAATACGTTATTTCATGTGTGAGTTATGACTTATAAACTATTTTCACATTTAACCTAGACCTTAATAAATGATATAACGAACCCTAATTTACAACTTTAATTATAAAATACTTAAGACTCATTAATAAAGAAACCCTAAAGTATGAAGATCATTAAAGTATGAATACCAAATATTCAAAGATCATTTTGACGATTATGGAATCATAAATAACGTGGACGATCAAGTAATGTCTATAGGTTCCGCAGAACAGGAGTAACTTTTCGCTCGCCTTCCGCTTTGATCATTTGCGTTGGAATAAGGTACTGATATTCTGCCTACCTTAAGACACTTATGTTATCGCATACCTCGACATTTTCAAGAAAGGTTTCTTTTTACGCTTTTCAGATTAGGGGTTTAAGCCTTGCTATGAACCCTTCTCGATTTGTTCGAGCTATTGATTATCCGAACTCGACTTTTGAAATATGAAACATCCGATTTTGAACTATTTGATATGAAAACTATGATTTTGGAAACAAGAATGATTTTCTCGATGAATATGATCCGTGGCGCTTATGACATTCGACTGACCTAAGATAGTTTGACACCCGAGCCAAATATTTAACTAGTCATGGGGTTCCATGTCCGTACGCGATGCACTTCGATATGACTCAGCGCAGAGAGTGATGTTCTCGCCACGCCTCGATGGTGAAGTATATTGTGAATATGTAGGAAGGGCGATGGATGCATCCTAGATCCGTTATATGTTATATGTTATCTCATATCCGATGATTGATGCCGCGTGGCATGCACGCCCTTCATAACTCGTAGGTCTCCCCACAAATGTTGCCTTGTGAATATGAATATGATCCGATATATGTTCCGGCTCGTAGTAGACTATAAACTTTGTTTTGGAAATTATGATTTATGCTTTAAATGATTATGATTTTGCTATCGCCATTCCCTTTATTTCGTGATCCGTTATCGCTTAGTATTCGCTTTGCTTTCATTCTGCTCACCTGGCTTTTGAAGCTCACCAGACTTTTCTTTTCTTCCGCGGTGTATCTAAGCATTGAAGTCGTTGCTTTGGGATGAGTGCTGAGTGGACTTACCTTAGAGATTTTAGCTTGATTTTTATGATGCCATTTAAGACTTATTTATTTCGGATATTATGTTTGAAGTTTATGATGCTTCCGCTGGGACCATGTATTGAAGTCATTTGACTTGGATTATTTCGCATTTATGTTAAGACTTTTGGTTGTTTGTGTTTTGCTTTGATATGACACCATTACTTGTGATTCCTTTACCCTCGGGCGGTCGGGGCGTTATATAGTACTATGGAATTAACGACTCTCGACTGCTATCTAAATAACCGCGGCAGATATTTGGTTAACTATGGAATTGGCAACCATCCTGGGCAAGTTTATTACTTACACCAAGAATTAGTGTAAGCTAGTTTGGTGTCATGAGCTTAGTGCATAATAATAATCTATGTTTTCTATGGTGATTGTCTTTGAAGCAATTATCATCTCTTACTTGTGTTCAACCATTTATTAAACCTATGAATATCACTCAACATTTTGTTGATCTTTTAAGCATGTTTATCTCGTGTACTAATTAGGATATCATGAAGCTGGAGTGACGCCTTGGGATGCTAGAAGTGGTGTTTTAAATAAAGTTATCATTTCGTAAACATTTGAATTATCTTTTCCAGAACTTCAAAACTTGTGGTATTTTCTCTTGTGATCCAAAACATTGAGTTTTATGAAATGGTAACAATCTTTTATTAAAAACGTCTCTTTTAGAGTCGTTTTCTATGACTTATGACCGTGATCCTCTAAGTAATACCCCATGAAGTCTTCCGCTGTCATATTATGATTTTAGGGATGTTAAAGTCAGTCTCTTGGAATACATCTCAAGAACCCGAATACACATATACCCAAAGATAGAGAAACTTATAACATCGAAGTAGCAGATTAAGTCCGATATGCAAAGAATAACCCCGAAGTATACTTTTCTCTCCCCTGATGAAAGTGTATGAAGCTCAAGACCCCGAAGTAACCAAATGCCTAAAGAAAGAATAACCGGTTGTAACTTATAGGATTTCACAAACACATCAAACCATAATCATATGGGGCGTATACAAGTTTTAGAGAGAGAAAGTTCTAGAGAGAGAAAGGGAAGAGAGTTGGGAACTATGTGAAACAAAATAAAAATGGTATTGAAGCTCCAACCCTCTACCTTGGGAGGTAGAGGGTATTTATAGTTTTCTTACAAGACACGCCTCCTACGGGCTGTGGATCAGGCATACAGTGGGTAAAGACCCGTCCGTCCTCTACGGTGTTACTAAACTAAATACTAACTAATATTAAATAACTACGACTATGAGCTTTCTAACGATTACATATACTTGAGGTGACCGACACTTTAATGACTGGATTTTCTAAATCCTAACAATCTCCCCCTAAGGGAGGTCACCTCAAATTACACAGAATACAAAAAATATTACATTAAGATTGTTCTTGGATTCTTGTTTAAGTTCATTGCTCAGAGCCTGTAGTCTTTGATTCTTCATGTTTTGCTTGTTTGATAATTCAAGTGGAGGTCTTTAACCGATCCACATGATGATGAGTTTTAGCCGACTTTGAGATCATCGACTTGCATAAATCTCGACTCTTCCATTGTAGTGTTGAAATTATGTGATGTTGTGACGGTGGACCGCCATGCTCACATTCGGATCATGATTTCTTTTCATCAAAGTAGCGGAAGCTTTAGTTGATTCATGATATTTGCAGCAGTGGCGAAGCATGGAATGAGAATATCGTAGTCATTGATGCACTTATCATGATTTTGAAGTGAATGTGTTGTGTGAGCATGCGGCAATGGATTGACCTCTCAATTATGATCACCACAAACGTCGGGTGTACCGCATACAACAGCTTAGAATAAAGCGCACGAAGTGTCTTTGATCACTTCGCTGAATTGAGGTACACGCCCACGGTTCCCGCTGATCAAGACAAATACTTTGTGATTAGGTATAATTCCAAAGAATCTCCTTGACAGGTTTCATAAATTGCTCTAGCGTTCTCAAACCGGAATGTCTCAAAGAAGATAACACGGAATGAGTGAACCAGCGAATTTGAGATTCACTGATTGATGAAAAGAGATTTGAAAAACAATCGAGTACTGCTCAATATAAATTGTTTTTGCAATACAACGAAGGTTTTAATGAAAATCAATTATCAATCATAAACATCTTTTATTTTGAAATATTAATACACAGTCGATGTGCTAGAGAAAAGAATTTTAAGCACAACGACCGGTTTTTCAAAGGTATCCGTCAAACCATAACCTGAACCAAGATTGATCCATAAATTTGAATCGCTCCATTGTTTCTGTTCAGTTGTCACATGGTTGATCTATTGGATAGATCTCACATGCCACCTACCAAGAGATTGTTTGATGTTGGCTCTAGAAGGCTTTCCATCTTCATTGTGAATGTGTTATCATATCACTCAGATGTTCTGGCAATAACACAAGGATAATGCGTAGGACTCTTAATATATATATTCTCTCTTTCCACATTGTGTGAAACAGAGAGTCTTCATTGACAGTGTCCTAATGAGATTTATAGATGATCTCGTGGCTCTAGACTCAATTGTGCACATTTGGTTCCTATGCCGGAGACTAGGGAGAGGGTCTCCTTCTTCAATATCAACCATCTCTAAGAGAAAATTGATAGATAATGTAGGTTCCCTGTGAGAATGAAACAAGTCCTTTTAAGAGGAACTTGAGTAGCTTGGAAAGATGTAGTGCAAGCCACCGGGTCCATGACGCCTTGTCTTCAATACCGTGTTACCTTGGTAACCACCATTAGTATATGAATTGAACCCGGTTCGCCTAAGGTTGAATTAATGGAGGCTATTTCTTTTCACCCTTATTCACATTCAATTCTTTTCATTCTACAACCCTTCAAGGTTTACCGAGACTTCATTACTAGAACCTTGTTGGGTTTATTCCGCCTAGCTCTATCTCATCCGCACTCTTCCCATATCTCACTTTTCTCCTTTTTCATCATACCCAAGGACTCTACACTATCTAGTGGATTGTCCTCAGGTAGATCCCTCCCGCTAACCTAACCATCCTTATATCACCATACATAAAGGGATCGTGGGAACGAATACTTAACCTAACCATCCTTATATCACCATACATAAAGTAAATTTGGTCGGTCTTTTGGTATTGTTCATTAGCCATTTCCATTGGAACCAATTGAAAACTATTTGAGAATCAATCCAGTACTTGTGATATGTTATCAAAGCATTTTGTACCGAATTGTTTTGATATTTTTGAAAAAGGGTCCCCTCAACATGTGCATCATATGTTAGAAATCATTTTGGCACATGGAGGTAAGAGGAAGAATTCACTTCTTTGATAAATATTTTCTAAAAATATCGACATCACTTTCCGATCAAAATCGGTGTTTCACATATGATTAAAGATATTTTCGGAAAGAATGCGGTTTTCAAAATTCGCCCCCTCAATATGTGCATCCGATTTTGAAATTGTTTAGCACATATTAGGAAAAGTCGCACATAGAGACAAATCAATCACGTTTCAATCCATTTTGGTTTGATATAGATGCTCCCCTTAACATGTGCGTGGAAATATGAAATCGTTTGGCAAATGTAGGAGGGAGAGCACAATGTTATATTTCTAACACACTTATCAAATTATCAGTTTATATCCAATTTAAATCCCAAGTTCTCCCCCGATCACAATTTTCAAATTCTTTGAGATTTGTGATCTCTATTGATTTAAATTAATTTTGAAAACTTTTAAGGAGAATTGTGACTTGCTTTTGAAAAACATTTCAATTGATAAGAATCAGATTTTCAGACTTTAAACTCCATTGTTTAAACATGCATGAGTATCTTTTGAAAACATAACAATAGCCAAGGTCTTGAACCACTTGTATAAAACATTGTTCATTTTGATTATCCACAAGTAGACCTTGCTCGTTTACGTGCCAATTGTTTGAAAAATACTCTTTTTGATTTGATTGAAATCATTCTCCCCCTCAATCAATGACATAGGTTTTTGATTGAGAGATAGAGATTTTGACAAAGGATAAGCACAGATGATTTTCAAAAATAGAGTCCGAGGTATTTTCAAAGCTATGTTGTTTTCATTAGATGATAAATATTTTTCAGAAGAATCATTAGAAGGAAAAATATTTGGAAAGGAAATATTTGTCTTTTTTTTTTTTTTTTGTGACAAACATTTGTTTTAGAATCGAGCATGAGATGTGAGAAAATAAGATTAAGCATGGCTCGTTTTTCTTTTAAAACAGGTTACTATCTCAAATGACAATAAACCACCATTTTTCTCTCGTCTCATTTTTTTATGTACATTCAAGAACATCTAAAACCCGTGACATTCTTTGAATGTCAACACAAAGTCCGAGATGTTATCGAAATAAGAAAAAACATGACAAATGACAATATTTTGAAAATTTTCGAGTTTTTCAAATTTTTATGGATTTTGAAATTTTATATTTTTATATTTTCTTTTGTGGGTTTTGAAATTTTGTATTTTGCTTTTGAATAAATATATACAAGAGATAGATGAAGAAAAACATTTACTCCTCGTCTTCCTCTTGAAGACATTTGAGTGTTTCCGGTTGTAGACTCTTTAGACCAAGTCGTGGAAGGATAAACTCAAAACATTCTCTAGGAAGAGCTTTGGTGAATATGTCTGCTAACTAGTATTCAGTCCTCACAAAATAGAGTTCTACCACACCTTTTTCCACTTGTTCCCTAATGAAATGATGTCGAATGTCGATGTGCTTTGCTGAATGTTGAACGTTGTTGCACGAGAGAGCAATGGCACTTTTGTTATCACAATATGGAGGGATTTTGTTGAATCAAAGCCATAGTCGATAATTGGGATCTCATCCATAGGATTTGAGCACAACAAGATGACATGGCTATGTATTCACCTCAGAGGATATAGAAGTACTCATTTGTTTTTTGAAGACCACCACAAGCTTATCACCCAAAAACGAAAGCACCTCCGCACGTATTTGACGTGTATCTTGACTTCTGCATGGTCGAGATCTTGCGCATAGGTCGTTAGTGACATACCGGTGTCCTTGGTACCAAAGTCCCATGTTGATGGTTCCTTGAGATACCGGAAGACCCGCTTAACCGCTTCAATGTGCTTTTGGTAGGCTTAGTCCGTATCTAGCACACATGCATACAACGAATAGAATATCGGTTCATGGTGTGAGGTACATCGTGGATCCAATCACACTCGATATTTCGCTTGATCTACCATGATCCCTGAGTGGTCCTCATCCAGTTTGGTACGCTCCACCATAGGAGTGTCAATGGTGTCACAAGTGTCAAATCCAAATTTCTTTAAAATTTCATTAGCATATTTAGATTGATTGATAAAAATGCCTCCGGGACTTTGTGAAATTTGTAATCCCAAGAAACATGACATTTGTATCATTGAAATTTGAAATTTGGAGCCCATATCCTTAGAAAAACGGTCACATTCATTGGGGTCAGTCGAGGCAAAAATAATATCATCAACATAGATTTGAACGTGAATTAAATGTTTGCACGACTTTCGGTGAACAATGTAGGATCAATGCTCCTTTGATGAATCCGGTAGATAGAAGAAACTTTGATAGCGATCATACCATGCCCTTGGTGCTTGCTTCAAACTCAGAAAGAGCCTTCTTCAAGCGATAGACATGAGTAGGATACTGGATTCACAAAACCTTCAGTTACCGACGATACGACTTCTTTAAGATCTCCATTAAGAAAAGCCGTCTTTACATCCATTTGATAGAATACCATGTTCTTACTTGCAAGATTAGCTGTGAAGATTACGATTGCCTCGATACATGCAATCGGAGCAAATGATTCTTCAAAGTCAATACCCTCCTCTAGACGGTATCCTTTTGCAACCAATCGAGCCTTGTTCTTTAATACATCACCATGCTCATCAAGTTTTACTTTGAAGATCCACTTTAGAGTAATGATCATAGCGATCGTAGCGGTGTACAGTGGAGCAGTACTAATTCTATACATCTAGTCAATCGAACTCATGAATTTCTTCTTGCATGGCATTGAACCAGCTTGTCATTATTCATTGCGGCTTTTAACGTCTTTTGGTTCGACCTTCAATAGTACGGAGTTGAAAAGCACCATAAGGCATCAATTGCAAGTTGTTTACGAGTGGATATTTGGACAAGAGGATTTCCAATTATGTTGTCCAATGGATGATCATGTGTCCATTTTCTAAGGTGTTCGTGTGGTTGTTGTTGAGGCGGAAGTAGCGAGTCGTTTCCCACGATGAAGATGGTTCTTATGATGGTTCAGAGCAAATATGTTCTCAAATGGAGCATCTTCGTGAATAGCAAAGGGTTATTCCATCATAGGTGCCGAAACAATTCCATTATGTACACTTGATGATTGAGGAATTGAAGATGATACAGAGGAATAAAGAAGAAAGCGCTTCTTGACTCAATGACATAGAGATTGAAGGGTTATCTACATTGATGGTGAATAGGAGCAGCCTCATTGATGGATTTGACGGATCATTAGCAATTGGCTCATAGTGTTCATCAAACATTGGATCAAACAATTTCTTCAAATCATCTTCTATAGGTGGTACATATGGAGTTGCGGTGAGGATTTGTACAAGAGTAGAACCAGATGGGACTACTTGATGAAGGTTGTGATGGGGTCCGTAATCGATTGTCCTGGAGCCATTTGACCGGTCACTCATCGAACGTAACGTGAATTATTTCCATGATATTTTGGGTTCTTTTGTTGTAGATTCAGTATCCTTTTCTGCTTGGTGCATGTCCTACAAATACTCCAATGTCCACTTTAGCTTTCGCTTACCTAAATCTTGACCCTCATTAGTTGGATAACACAATGCACCAAAC
Source organism: Chrysanthemum lavandulifolium (assembly GCA_022545495.1). NCBI lineage: Eukaryota > Viridiplantae > Streptophyta > Magnoliopsida > Asterales > Asteraceae > Chrysanthemum > Chrysanthemum lavandulifolium. Next base: position 210,932,937 of record CM040239.1, read on the forward strand.
ACGAAGGAATGATAGATCGGGTTTTCGATTGTGGACAAGTTCATATGGAGTTTTCCATGAGATGTGAATTAGGGATCGATTTTGAGTGTAGTATGCAGGGGCAATGGCTTCAATTTCGTAGAAACGTTGGAACCTTTGAGTAAATCGGCATTGTTCTTGCGGCTTCCACAAGAGTTCGATTTCGTCTTTCAACTACACCGCTACATTGAGGTTCGTGGAACACTTCTTGACCCATTCCAACACTTTCATAAAACTCACAAAGTTCTTTATTGACAAACCTGGTTCCATTGTCCTGCTCGATGATTCTAATAGTTTTGTTAAGTCAAACTTGCAACATGCTTGATAAGTTTAATGATGATATCCTGAGTTTCATCCTTTGTCCTTAAGAACTTAACCCAAGTAAATCGAGAGTAATCATCAACCACAACTAACACATATTTCTTCCCATTAATAGTCTCACTCTCATGGGTCCACATAAATCCATGTGAATGGTATGAAGAACTTCCATAATCGAGTTTGTAGGTTTGGGTTTGTAGGCATACTTTGCTTTTTCCCAATTGGCATGCCGAACAAAGATGATCCTTTTCATACTTTAGTCTAGGTAAGCCTCTTACTAAGTCCTTTACGGAAAGATCATTTATGGTGCCGAAGTTCAAGTGATTGAGACGACGATGCCATAACCATGACTTTGTTTTCAAGCCTTTGACAACAAGCAAATTGGAGAAGACTTCATCATATCTTTGATAGAGATGGTGTATAGGTTTGAACCACGTGTTCTCTCTTAAAAGTTCTCGCACCATCAAGTTCTCTAACGAACAAGTATGTTTTCCTCAAGGCCACTAGATCAATCACATAATCAATCGACGGTAAAATAAGTTATGATCAAGACCTTCAACGTAATATACCTCAGGAGATTACACTATCACCAACAACATAACTCCATAACCCATAATTGTAATCGAAATGATCATTCCGAATCTACTGGGCCCGATGAATTTACTCACGAAGTTCATGAGCCGCGACTTGTCTCCAAATATATGTTTAGAACAAACCGAGTCCAGTAGCACGAATAACGATTTGAACGATCCGCAGCTGAACATGCATAAGAATGGATAATCGATAATTGGGATCCCAATGCAAGAATGGGTTCCATTTGGTTAGTAACAATGATTGGAACACCCACATTGGAAGTAAAAACAATGGAATCATCAGGGATTGATGCAGTGCTAGTGTATGCATTAGACCTATTCAAAGTATGTTCATTTCTTACAGGAATAGTTCTACCAGTAGGCATCCATTTCCTAATGGGCATTGATCTGGATAATTTAGGGCACAATACATTAAGACTAAATTTGTGTCCAGTAGGTATTGTAACAATTCGCATTTTCGGGTCACTATTCATTTTTACTATTCATGGCAACTATTCACTTTTTACTATTCACTCCCGAAATTTTTATTTCACATTCTCGTAGGATAAATCATTTTAGTAATGACTTAAGAGTTCGACAATCGTTAGATCATTTTCGCAAAAGTTATTAAGAAAACACCATTTTAAAGTTTCGCTTTGGACGGTACACCATTTAAACATCCCGCAGCATATCGAAAACCAACTCCATAATTTTCCCAGATCGATAAATTTTTAGATCATTCATGATTAATTTGAGAATTTTTAAGATTTATTATTATTTTACCAAATAAGCCCAAATAAGAATAAAACTAAACTTACGCTTTAAACGATTCTACTTACATCCGCATTTAACGATTCCTCGCATCAGATTTCCTAAGATGAATAGAAACTTTACATTTTGGAAAATTCAAACATATTTCCTCCTCCTTTGACCATAAAGAAATTAACCTTGTACGCTCTACCATTTTCTTAAATCGCTGAATTTTTAAACTTCACGAATAATCATGTTATCCCGCGACGATGAAAACCAAAGTTTGACATCTCATATCACTTTAGACTAATTTTAGTCTACTCAAAATAAATTCACGGTCGCTTCCTCGAATTTCGTTATTTTACGATAAACCGCGAATTACGCGCTTTTTACCCATTTCACTTTTAAGCACAGTTTTGCACCCAATAATACTTATCACCCATTTTATATTTTTAGATGAAGTATAATGATGAGTTTCATCATTCCTTCAAGTTTCATATTTTTACGATACCGGTTTTACCTTTTATGGCTTCGTTAGCATTTAACGGAACCAAACTCACTCAGTAATCAAGATAATACCAAAACTATCCACCTAAGTCTTCTTTTCTTCTTGGGTTCTCAAGAAGGCGTTGTTATAATCTTCTAATAGCCGTGGGTTTTAGAAGACGCAAATTCTACGTCGAGCTCCGTTAATATTTTATTTTTCCATAATGCTCAAGCATTCTATTTTAAAATAAGTATATATATAACTCAAACTTATTTAAATACTTATAAACTTTGTTAGTTTATTTATTGTATTTATAAACTCTTAATATATAATATAATCAAGTAATCAAAATACATGTTTTACGTATTGAGCACTACAACACTAGGGAACTTCATGTGAGGGGTTCATTTGGGTAAGCGGATCGACGAGTTCTTTGGATTCACAATTGAAGTGTCCTAGCTCCTCGACGCTTCTTGCATGACCTCGAATTGTGGTGGCCCGACGGTAGTACGAGATATGCAAACTAAAACCATTTCTATAAACAAACATACAAATACTACGTCATGATCAATATAATGGCATATATAGGCCGTTCATGTTTTCTTAGGCATTATTCCGAACCTAAGAGTTGACATCATATTCTAGGTTATATGTAGAGACTTCGGGCTTATCCATCGACTCCGTTATCGTTGTGATATCATTTTAAGGTGAGTTCTTAGCCCGTTTTATACTCGTTTGAAACTTTTGGGGAGATACATGCTCAACTACTTGCTTTTACTTTCACAAATATTCTAAACTTTGACATATTCTTTGTGAGTTTCATAGCCCTACTTTTATACATTTTCAATTACTTTTGGGAGATACATGCTCAAACTATTTTCATTTACTTTTATAAGTACTCTAAACTTTTAAGGATTCTGGTGAGTCATAGCCCTACTCTTTTAATGCTTGTTTTACAAACTCTTTGGGGAGATACATGCTCAAACACTTGCTTTATACTATTTTACAAATACTCAAAGCATTATACTTGATTGCATTATACTTGATTGCGTTATACTTGATTGCATTATACTTGATAGCATTATACTTGATTGCATTATACTTGATTGCGTTATACTTGATTGCATTATACTTGATTGCGTTATACTTGATTGCGTTATACTTGATTGCGTTATACTTGATTGTGTTATACTTAAGACGATGATAAGTCTCCCAATATATACGGAGCAGTCCCCTCGTTCACATGATAAGACGATGATAAGTCTCCCAACGTACACGGAGCGGTCCCTCGTTCGGCGATGATAAGTCTCCCAACATAAGCGGGCGGTCCAACTTGAATGTCTCCCAATATAGGCGAACAACACTAAGTGCAATAATGTGAATTATTATGTCTATATGTGCTTAACTATAAAATGTACTATATTTTAGCGATGGGTTGTGAACACACGAGTTGCAAGTTCTTTATGGCGGAACTTGGGCGGGTGGATTACAATGCCTTTGATGTGTGAACATTCTTTAAAGGCTTTTCAACTTATTCAAAACAAACTCTATGAACTCACCAACCATTGTGTTGACACTTTAGCATGTTTATCTCGGTCAATAAGGCGATAGCTATTGCATGGAACATAGAGTCACGACATATTTTGAAGACTTATGCTTTTGTCATTTACCATTGAAACATTTATGTATTATACTTTGGGACCTCATTGTTTGTAACTCTGATTTCATTAATCGAATGGTAACTTTTCAAAACGTCTCATTTAGAGGTCGTTTTCTATAACTTGTACTTTGTATTATGAAGTAGCACATCAGTGACACAGTCTTCCGCTGCGGTATTTTGGGGGTGTTACAGATTGGTATCAGAGCATTGGTTATAGAGAACTAGGTTGCATTTAGATCCTAGACTATAACTACTATATACGTTGAGACCTTCCTCCCTATCGCCTTGCACATTGTAGACTTTTTCGTAATTTTAGCACCTAAGAGAGATTTCTATGAACTGATTGAAACACCAAACATCATATGAGTCAATTAGACCAAGCATTGCATAGTTACTCCTAAATTATACATAGCACGATCACCTATGTCTAATTCGGAAGAATCATGCAATGAAGGGAGTAATAATCTCATATGTGTAAGCAATTCAGTGTCGAGCCAAATTTTCAAAAGATTTTCTTCAAACCACTTGTTTCGAGTTTAATCGAGTGCGGTTCTTGTTTGATGAGTTGCAAAGATTAAGCTAGAATCAAGTTGTTACTCAAACCGATTTAGCCTAATCTCATGGCGGTTCTTGTTTGATGAGTTGTGAGATTAAGTAAAAATCATTACCTAAAAATCTTTTGAGGGTTTTGCTCGAGAATGGGAAAGCTTGCCTCATCAAACCTACCATAAGAGAGCATGTCTTTAGGATGGGAAATAGTCGCGATAGTCACAAGAACGTACCTAAGTAGATAAGAAACCCATATACATGAGCTTTGGCGTAATCCCTTAGACTATGCTGTATAAGTAGTGAACATCAACGAGAACTTGGGACGAAGTTCCTTTTAAGGGTAGAGGCTGTAACAATTCGCATTTTCGGTCACTATTCATTTTACTATTCACGGCTACTATTCACTTTTTACTATTCACTCCAAAATTTTTATTTCACATTCTCGTAGGATAAATCATTTTAGTAATGACTTAAGAGTTCGACAATCGTTAGATCATTTTCATAAAAGTTATTAAGAAAACACCATTTTAAAGTTTCGTTTTGGACGGTACACCATTTAAACATCCAGCATATCGAAAACCAACTCCGACAATTTTCCCGCATCGGATAAATTTTTAGATCATTCATGATTAATTTGAGAATTTTTAAGATTTATTATTATTTTACCAAATAAGCCCAAATATGAGAACAAAACTAAACTTACGTTTTAAACGATTCTACTTACATCCGGACTTAACGATTCTGCCTTTGTATTTCCTAAGATGAATAGAAACTTTTACATTTTGGAAAATTCAAACATATTTCCTCCTCCTTTGACCATAAAGAAATTAACCTTGTACGTTCTACCTTTTTCTTAAATTGCGTAATTTTTAAACTTCACGAATAAGCTGTTAAGTTATCCAGCGTCTGATGAAAACCAAGTTTGACATCTCATATCACTTTTAGACTAATTTTAGTCTACTCTAAATAAATTCACGGTCGTTTCCACGAAATTTCGTTATTTTCGATAAGCTGCAATTACGCGTTTTTTACCGTATTTCCGGTTTTAAGCGGCGTTTTGCACCCAATAATACTTATCACCCATTTTATATTTTTAGATGAAGTATAATGATGAGTTTCATCATTCCTTCAAGTTTCATATTTTTACGATACCGGTTTTACCTTTTATGGCTTGGTTAGCATTTAACGGAACCAAAACTCACTCCGTAATCAAGATAATACCAAAACTATCCACCTAAGTCATCTTATCTCTATATGAGCGAAATTTGGGAGGGAGTCATCACCTTGGTGTCAAAATCCTAAGCATACTTCCTTTAGATCATTTACATGTGTAAATTTAACCATGGTTAGTTTTTAACCCAATATATAGTTAACCAAAACCACTAGCCTATAAATACCAAGCATAATCACTTCGTTTATTCTTGCACCACCCTTTCTTATCATCTAAAGTCCTAAACCCTAAGGCATTTCTTATAGATCTTGTAAGAACATTCATGTGTTCTTGAAGAAAAACTAGCGTTTGATCTTCGTTCTTGGAAGTTTTCAAGAAAGAGTCGTTATAATCTTCAAATATCTTCAAGTCTCCAAAAAGCGTCGTTATAATCTTCTTTTCTTCTTCGGGTTCTCAAGAAGGCGTTGTTATAATCTTCTAATAGCCGTGGGTTTTCGAAGACTGCAAATTCTACATCGAAGCTCCGTTAATATTTTATTTTTCCATAATGCTCAAGCATTCAATTTTAAGGTAAGTATATATATAACTCAAACTTATTTAAATACTTATAAACTTTGTTAGTTTATTTATTGTATTTATAAACTCTTAATATATAATATAATCAAGTAATCAAAATACATGTTTTACGTATTGAGCACTACAACACTAGGGAACTTCATGTGAGGGTTCATTTGGGTAAGCGGATCGACGAGTTCTTTGGATTCTGAATTGAAGTGTCCTAGCTCCTCGAGCGTTCTTGCATGACCTCTGAATTGTGATGGCCCGAGCGGTAGTCGAGATATGCAAACTAAAACCATTTCTATAAACAAACATACAAATACTATGTCATGATCAATATAATGGCATATATAGGCCCGTTCATGTTTTCTTAGGCATTATTCCAAACCTAAGAGTTGACATCATATTCTAGGTTATATGTAGAGACTTCCAGGCTTATCCATCGACTCCGTTATACATTGTGATATCATTTTTAAGGTGAGTTCTTAGCCCCGTTTTTATACTCGTTTGAAACTTTTGGGGGAGATACATGCTCAACTACTTGCTTTTACTTTCACAAATATTCTAAACTTTGACATATTACTGTGAGTTTCATAGCCCCTACTTTTATACATTTTCAATTACTTTTGGGGGAGATACATGCTCAAACTATTTTCATTTACTTTTATAAGTACTCTAAACTTTTAAGGATTACCGTGAGTCATAGCCCCTACTCTTTTAATGCTTGTTTTACAAACTCTTTGGGGGAGATACATACTCAAACACTTGCTTTATACTATTTTACAAATACTCAAAGCATTATACTTGATTGCATTATACTTGATTGCGTTATACTTGATTGCATTATACTTGATAGCATTATACTTGATTGCATTATACTTGATTGCGTTATACTTGATTGCATTATACTTGATTGCGTTATACTTGATTGCGTTATACTTGATTGCGTTATACTTGATTGCGTTATACTTGATTGTGTTATACTTAAGACGATGATAAGTCTCCCAATATATACGGAGCAGTCCCCTCGTTCACATGATAAGACGATGATAAGTCTCCCAGCGTACGGAGGCGGTCCCTCGTTCGACGATGATAAGTCTCCCAACATAAGCGGAGCGGTCCAACTTGAATGTCTCCCAATATAGACGGAGCAACACTAAGTGCAATAATGTGAATTATTATGTCTATATGTGTGCTTAACTATAAAATGTACTATATTTTAGCGATGGGTTGTGAACACGAGGTTGCAAGTTCTTTATGGCGGAACTTGGGCCGGGTGGATTTACAATGCCTTTCTTTGTGTGAACATTCTTTAAAGGCTTTTCAACATATTCAAAACAAACTCTATGAACTCACCAACCATTGTGTTGACACTTTAGCATGTTTATCTCGGTCAATAAGGCGATAGTCAAGTTGCATGGAACATAGAGTCACACGACATATTTTGAAGACTTATGCTTTTGTCATTTACCATTCGAAACATTTATGTATTATACTTTGGGACCTCATTGTTTGTAACTCGATTTCATTAATCGAATGGTAACTTTTCAAAGCGTCTCATTTAGAGGTCGTTTTCTATAACTTGTACTTTGTATTATAGTAGCACATCGGTGACACGGTCTTCATTAAGATATTTTGGGGTGTTCTGATTGGTATCGAGCATTGGTTATAGAAATAGGTTGCATTTAGATCCTAGACTATAACTACTATATACGTTGAGACCTTCCTCCTATCGCCTTGCACATTGTAGACTTTTTCGTAATTTTAGCACCTAAGAGATTTCTATGAGCCGATTGAAACACCAAACATCATATGAGTCAATTGGTCCAAGCATTGCATAGTTACTCCTAAATTATACATAGCACGATCACCTATGTCTAATTCGGGAAGAATCATGCAATGAAGGAGTAGTAATCTCATATGTGTAGCAATTCCGTGTCGAGCCAAATTTTCAAAGATTTTCTTCAAACCACTTGTTTCCAGGTTTAATCGGTGGCGAGTTCTTGTTTGATGAGTTGCAAAGATTAAGCTAGAATCAAGTTGTTACTCAAACCAATTTAGCCTAATCTCATGACAGTTCTTGTTTGATGAGTTGTGAGATTAAGTAAAAATCGGTTACCTAAAAATCTTTTGAGGGTTTTGCTCGAGAATGGGAAAGCTTGCCTCATCAAACCTACCATAAGATAGCATGTCTTTAGGATGGGAAATAGTCGCGATAGTCACAATAACGTACCTAAGTAGATAAGAAACCCATATACATGAGCTTTGACGTAATCCCTTAGACTATGCACACTGTAAGTAGTGAACATCAGCGAACTTGGGACGAAGTTCCTTTTAAGGGTAGAGGCTGTAACAATTCGCATTTTCGGTCACTATTCATTTTACTATTCACGGCTACTATTCACTTTTTACTATTCACTCCGAAATTTTTATTTCACATTCTCGTAGGATAAATCATTTTAGTAATGACTTAAGAGTTCGACAATCGTTAGATCATTTTCAAAAGTTATTAAGAAAACACCATTTTAAAGTTTCGTTTTGGACGGTACACCATTTAAACATCCAGCATATCGAAAACCAACTCCGACAATTTTCCCGCATCGGATAAATTTTTAGATCATTCATGATTAATTTGAGAATTTTAAGATTTATTATTATTTTACCAAATAAGCCCAAATAAGAGAACAAAACTAAACTTACGTTTTAAACGATTCTACTTACATCCGGACTTAACGATTCCTGCATTGTATTTCCTAAGATGAATAGAAACTTTTACATTTTTGGAAAATTCAAACATATTTCCTCCTCCTTTGACCATAAAGAAATTAATCTTGTCGTTCTACCATTTTCTTAAATCGCGTAATTTTTAAACTTCACGAATAAGCATTAAGTTATCCGCGTCGATGAAAACCAAAGTTTGACATCTCATATCACTTTTAGACTAATTTTAGTCTACTCAAAATAAATTCACGGTCGTTTCCACGAAATTTCGTTATTTTCGATAAGCTGCGAATTCAGCGTTTTTACCGTATTTCGGTTTTAAGCGGCGTTTTGCCCAATAATACTTATCACCCATTTTATATTTTTAGATGAAGTATAATGATGAGTTTCATCATTCCTTCAAGTTTCATATTTTTACGATGCCGGTTTTACCTTTTATGGCTTGGTTAGCATTTAACGAACCAAAACTCACTCCGTAATCAAGATAATACCAAAACTATCCACCTAAGTCATCTTATCTCTATATGAACGAAATTTGGGAGGAGTCATCACCTTGGTGTCAAAATCCTAAGCATACTTCCTTTAGATCATTTACATGTAAAATTTAACCATGGTTAGTTTTAACCCAATATATAGTTAACCAAAACCACTAGCCTATAAATACCAAGCATAATCACTTCATTTATTCTTGCACCACCCTTTCTTATCATCTAAAGTCCTAAACCCTAAGGCATTTCTTATAGATCTTGTAAGAACATTCATGTGTTCTTGAAGAAAAACTAGCGTTTGATCTTCGTTCTTGGAAGTTTTCAAGAAAGAGTCGTTATAATCTTCAAATATCTTCAAGTCTCCAAAAAGACGTCGTTATAATCCTCTTTTCTTCTTGGGTTCTCAAGAAGGCGTTGTTATAATCTTCTAATAGCCGTGGGTTTTGAAGACGCAAATTCTCGTCGAAGCTCCGTTAATATTTTATTTTTCCATAATGCTCAAGCATTCTATTTTAAGGTAAGTATATATATAACTCAAACTTATTTAAATACTTATAAACTTTGTTAGTTTATTTATTGTATTTATAAACTCTTAATATATAATATAATCAAGTAATCAAAATACATGTTTTACGTGTTGAGCACTACAACACTAGGGAACTTCATGTGAGGGGTTCATTTGGGTAAGCGGATCGACGAGTTCTTGGTTACAATTAAAGTGTCCTAGCTCCTCGAGCGTTTCTGCATGACCTCCGAATTGTGATGGCTCGAGCGGTAGTACGAGATATGCAAACTAAAACCATTTCTATAAACAAACATACAAATACTACGTCATGATCAATATAATGGCATATATAGGCCCGTTCATGTTTTCTTAGGCATTATTCGAACCTAAGAGTTGACATCATATTCTAGGTTATATGTAGAGACTTCGGGCTTATCCATCGACTCAGTTATCGTTGTGATATCATTTTAAGGTGAGTTCTTAGCCCGTTTTATACTCGTTTGAAACTTTTGGGAGATACATGCTCAACTACTTGCTTTTACTTTCACAAATATTCTAAACTTTGACATATTCTTGTGAGTTTCATAGCCCCTACTTTTATACATTTTCAATTACTTTTGGGAGATACATGCTCAAACTATTTTCATTTACTTTTATAAGTACTCTAAACTTTTAAGGATTACTGTGAGTCATAGCCCCTACTCTTTTAATGCTTGTTTTACAAACTCTTTGGGGAGATACATGCTCAAACACTTGCTTTATACTATTTTACAAATACTCAAGCATTATACTTGATTGCATTATACTTGATTGCGTTATACTTGATTGCATTATACTTGATAGCATTATACTTGATTGCATTATACTTGATTGCGTTATACTTGATTGCATTATACTTGATTGCGTTATACTTGATTGCGTTATACTTGATTGCGTTATACTTGATTGCGTTATACTTGATTGTGTTATACTTAAGGCGATGATAAGTCTCCAAATATATCTGAAGCGTCCCTCGTTCACATGATAAGGCGATGATAAGTCTCCCAATCCCTCATGATAAGTCTCCCAACATAAGTTCATGTCTCCCAATATAAAACACTAAGTGCAATAATGTGAATTATTATGTCTATATGTGTGCTTAACTATAAAATGTACTATATTTTAGCGATTGGGTTGTGAACATTTGCAAGTTCTTTATGGGCACTTGATCCGGATTAAATTTAGGGCATTCTTTAAAGGCTTTTCAACTTATTCAAGACTAAACTCACCAACCATTGTGTTGACACTTTAGCATGTTTATCTCAAATAAGGCGATAACCATACATTACTAAATTTTCTTCCATTCGAAACATTTATGTATTATACTTTGGGACCTCATTGTTTGTAACTCGATTTCATTAATCGAATGGTAACTTTTCAAAACGTCTCATTTAGAGTCGTTTTCTATAACTTGTACTTTGTATTATAGTAGCACCCAGTGACTATCTGTGGGTTTTCTAATCTTCAATGTTTTCTAATCTTTTTGTTATTCGCCTTTGCTTTCTAGCTTTCTTAGCCACGATTTTTGGCATTAACCGTTTAACTAGGTATTTAACAAGATTAATCAAATCATTCACACCACATACATGATTAGTAACGATGCGCTTATAGCTAATACTAGAATCAACACGATTCGTTTTATTCAACTCAAACTTAATGTTCCTAGGGTGGTCTTCTACTCTCTTCCATTGCACATTCTTAGCTTGTGAGGTCCTATCTTGCTTTGTATTGCACGGAGGCTTTGACCCGCTTCTTTGTTGTGTCACCGATTACTCTGTAGAGGGAATTATGGGAACATTAGTTGGTTGGGCTACCTTTGCATTCCTGAACTAGGCGTGCGGGGATCCGAACTACTTGAAGGCACTTTAGAGTTCACTTTCTTAACACCGAGCCTAGAATGGGTTGCATACTTAGCACTAGGCATAGAACAAGGCATCACGACTTTATCTTTCTCACATAAGGATTTAGGACATGTTGCTCTTAAACATTCTAACGACTCCACGAGATCGTTTGGCACGAATGCAAGCAAACCTAATTTCACTATCAGTGGCTTATTTATGAAATCCTCTTCAACAATCTCACGGAGACATTCTAGAATATCCTTAAGGTGGGCGAAATAGTTATGAAACACAAGTTCGTTATTTCTAAGATGAGGAGGAATGTATTTACTTGATCACGATATATTTAGAGTCTGCAGATGACTTTGATGCAACATTCTCATTAAAGACAAGTGGCATTTTCCCTTTACGACTCTCGATTCTCAATTTCCTTTTGTAAAGGCGTTATTTTTCGTTGTTCTTGTCACGAGTGACTTTCATTGAATCATATAACTCTTTAAAGTGTCGTTTAACTTTTTCATTTTCATCTAGAAAACTCTCATTTTTCTTTTGTAAAACATTAACCAAGTTTTGAAGATGAAAAGTTTGAGAACACTGAGAATCTAAAGGAGGAGGCATTTGGGAGTCAGTCACATTGTTCATTTTACCCTTTAATTGTGAAATTTGGGCTTTCAATTTTCTGATCGTGTTACAGTGAGCTTGAATATGTTCGTCACGTTTGTTTATTTCAAAAAGTGCATCAAACTCTGGAACATTTGAGGATGTCTTGATGTTTGAGGTTTTCACATTTTCTTTAAGATGTTGATATTTTAGTTGCAAATCAAAATGTTCAACTTCTAGCTTAGAAAGATGTTTTACCAAATTATCGTGATCATCCTGATCAATTTTCTCATTTAGTTTTGAGTTTTTGTTTTCAAGCTCAATAACACGATCATGGGAAACTTTCAAAGCAACAGATAATTCATGAAATTGAGAAGCAGTAATAGAATGCTTAGTAACAGTATAAAACACATCTTGAGCCACACAACTCAATACTAAGTTCTCATTTAAGATATGCAGATTCTTCCTTTCAATTTCATTATATTTGAGTTCCGTTCATAATCATCGACCTCAACTATCATTGCATCAAATTCCTTTTCCATTTCTTTAATATCCGAGTCTATCTCTTTTGAAGACTCTTAAATTGACCTTTTAATTGTTTAAAAAGGCATAACCTCGGTTAAATAGCATTCTTTAGTTTGCTCAAACCCTTCTCCCTTGATTATCCTAGTAGGTGTGATCCTTTTCTTACATGTCTTCTCAAAATCAACAAGCAGTTGATAAACAACATCTGGTGATTAAGGTCTTGCTCTTAGTGGGAATAGATCTAGGAACTAAATGCATTGGTGTATTCGGAGGATACACGATTCTTTGGAGGCATTTTCTAAGGGAGTGTTTGTTTTAACAAGTGCATTAGCTTTTGCATATCTATGTCCTTTTTCCAAAACACTTGTTCGGGGTTAATAGAGTTAGAGGCTTAAACTTTGTTCGGGAAATCCAATTTTCTTTAAGCGTAATTATGGGGTTTGAACGTTATGTTTTGCTTTTACACTCGGGATCTTTTAGCTTCTTATTCATTTTCTCCTAGTGACTTCATCTAATTGCCTATCTTCCTCATTTTTCGGCTGACTAGGTTTCGCCTAGGCTTAAGGATTTCATTACCATCATATATTACCTTCGAGCTTCTCTAGCCACTTTACCATATTGAGTTGGGTTCCTTAACGAGGGAATGCTCGCTTATCGTGAAAACTCTATGCTTAGTGGTCATGTGAGCGGTCAATGGTATTCCTTATACGTACAACTTATTTTCAAGCTTGTTTTCAAAGTTTTTAGATTGGAAAAATCATTCAAAGTTTTGATTCCTTAGCATTAAATTCTTGTTTAAGCACTTTAACGTTATCTTGGAGTTCTTGTTTTTGCTTAATGCTTTTAGAAAGCTTTTCTTGTAAGGAGTTTAACTCTTGTTTTAACACTTCTTCTCTAAAATTACTTTTCTAATAATTATACGCATTTGGTCATCCATTTCCTGCTCACGGGTAGTTAACTCAAACTTAACACGTTGTTCATAAATAGCAACTTGTTCTTTATAGGCATTCAGTTCAGAGATAACAGAATCATCAGGGGCACATGGAGTGTATTCATCAAAAACATAGTCATCATTGAATGCAGATGATGCATCACTTGGTACAATCTCACTTTCAGTTTATATCACATATTGATCATATGGGACAATATTACTATTACCCACATTATCCATATCTGATTCATTATTTACATGTGATTGTACTTTGTTATGCATCTCTTGCTCATCAACTTCGTCGTATAGTTTTAATACCTCAGAGATGATCGAATCTTTGGAAGGACCAGCCTGCTGTGGTGATGAAACCTTTGGAGAGACCATTGGTGAAATACTAGCCATGAATATTGTGCAGGCGATGGGTTCATTATCGACATCGAGTCAAATGCATCACAACAACAACTTGAAAGGCATTTTGATGATTGTGACCTATTTCCGAATTGGATGCTCATCCACATCAAGATCATAGGTTTTGGCATTTCCATCCGCAAGAAACAACAACTCTTCTTCATCCAAAACCGCTCCATTGTCTTGAGCTTGCACCAGCAGCATCTTGTCCCTGAAGTACTCTGCATTTTGAGGGCGTTTTGGAGATGTGTAGTTCCTTGCAATGTATCCATCACCACCATAGTTGTAGCACTTGATTGGCTTTCCTTGTCCTTGATTGGCGTTCCTTCCACGATTTTGATTAGCCACATATCCTCCACCTACTCAACCTTTTCCTTGTTCATACTGCCTTCCTTGAACTGGTTGCACCATAATCTTTCCATCTCTGACAAGAGCATGATTGTGTAGATTGGATGCAGTTCTGATTTCATTGTTAGTGTGTAGACTGTTGGTGTGTGGAGTGAGGTTCAAGTTTTGCTTAACCATAAGAGCCAGTTGATTGATGAAATGTTCCATGACTGCATCGGCATCAGGTTGCTTGAACCTTGGATCGGGAATGAGTTTGTAATTACCATTTCCAGTAGGTATGACTTGTGAAGCTTTAGTAGTAATCCCTACATTGGTGTAGAATGTTGTTGAATCATTTGACGAACTTGCTTTACCAGAATTTGAATTAAACTTATCCAAGATCATTCGTTCAAACATAGCATGTCTCTCATTCTGAAGCAAGTATGCATACAGTTGCTCATAGTTAGTGTTCCTTAAACCCTTAGTTAACTTGACCGAAGTGACAAATTTGTGCCATTCGGGATTCATGTTGTTCACAAACTTTGAGTTTTGCTGAATATTTGGCATAGTCATCTTGATATTCCTCATGTCATTCACAAGCTTGTGGAACCTCACGTAATATTCTGTGACACTTTCCCCTGGTATCATCTTAAGTGCTCAAAGTCATCATACAGTTGTGATTCTCTGTCTTCTTTAGTTAGTTCGAACCGAGAGAAGCATCTTGACATTGTCCCAAACCGCCTTGGCTCCAGGTCTTGTGATTGATTAACTTGTAGATGTCTTTGGAAGACCACAAGTATAATGTTTGAAGCCACGATATCGACATCATATCTCTTTTCTCCTTATCACCGAGCTCATCATACCTCTTTGGTATGTCCAATCCTAAGATCAACTGTACCATCCGCACGGTTTCAAGTATGTCTCTTGTAGTCTCAATCGATAAGGTCCTTCATCAATTGATTTGAGAATGTTAACCCTATTTTCCTTTCCCAAACGGTACAACCTAATTCGTTGAGCCCATGAGTCATAATCGGTTCATCAAGTATGGGTGGGCGAGTATCGATCTAGGCGCAGAACGTCCTCGGCTATAGTAGAAACGATAGTAGGTACGTTGTTAGACATGATTCCAGATTCTACGAGATTTTACTATTCTTTGATTAAACCGGGAAATAGATTCTTTCACGGGATTTTACAAAATCAAAAGAACAACCGTAAAACATAGCACGAAGAAGTGACAAGTCTAAATAGACAAGTAGTAAACTTGACAAGTATCACCCTAACCAACTCGTTTAAGGATTAACTCGCTTAGTAGACAAGTCGCATAAATGGATAACTCGCTTGACAACCAAGTCGCATAAACCAACTCGCTTAATAGGTAAGTCGCTTAAAACCCAAGTCGCATAAAGATACAACTCACTTAATAGACAAGTCTCTTTAAAACCCAAGTCGCTTAAAGAATCAACTCGCTTAATAGCCAAGTCGCATAAACCAACTCGCTTCCAAGAAAACTCGCTTAAGTGTCAACTCGCAGACACAGACAACTCGCTTAATAGCCAAGTCGCATAAACAAACTCGCTTCCAATAACAAAGCAACTCGCTTCCTAGAACTGTTTTATCGAGGCTCGACTCGCCGTACAATATTCAAAACAACCACTTTATCAATCGAAACAACCCAACCACGATGATTCAAGCACGCCAATTCAAAACCTAAACACATATGATGATCCTAAACACAAAAGTACAATCAAAATTCAAACTTTAACACTAGAAATTGACCAAATGATTCAAACTCTTCTAAACACTTATAACCCCAAAAACCTTATGAAATCCACCAAAACAAAGAGCATGAAAGATGAGTGATCAAACCATGGCTCTTGATACCAATTGTAACTTATAGGATTTCACAAACACATCAAACCATAATCATATGGGGTGTATACAAGTTTTAGAGAGATAAAGTTCTAGACAGAGAAAGGGAAGAGAGTTGGGAACTATGTGAAACAAAAGAAAAATGGTATTGAAGCTCCAACCCTCTACCTTGGGAGGTAGAGGGTATTTATAGTTTTCTTACAAGACATGCCTCCTACGGGCTATGGATCAGGCATACAGTGGGTAAAGACCCGTCCGTCCTCCACGGTGTTACTAAACTAAATACTAACTAATATTAAATGACTACGACTACGAGCTTTCTAATGATTACATATACTTGAGATGACCGACACTTTAATGACTGGATTTTCTAAATCCTAACACCGGTAACATTGAAGTAGCAGATTGAATCACTGATTATCTCTACGGATGTCAACTCCAGAATAAGTGATTAAGCTCTTAAGTGAAACAGCTTTGCGACCCCAATGTACACATTTCTCTCTCCTGATGATTGCGATAACATCAAAATCATCACTCTATGAGGTTGGAATAAGAACACTAACAACCACGAGTAAAGTTGTGCGTTTAGATGTTTGACTCCTTCCCTGATGATTGCAATCTGATAGAAATCATCACACACTTGTGTATCTCTTTTATCTTCAGAGACTGTCTATTACATCTCTTCCCCTACATAGTTGGAATATACCAAAAGCCACAAGATACACTAATTTTCTCTGCGGGTGTCTTCCCGGAATAACCTCAATCAATCAGAAGTCTTAAGTTCGTCATGTGTACTTGTTGTGCTTTTAGAAGTATGTCTCCTTCTCCCTTGCTGGTTTTGATACTTCATAATCAACAACCCATTGTAAGCCCGTATACTAGAAATCTGTTGAGAAGAACATTAGCTCAAATGTATCTGTGAGAATCAACTTGCTGTAGAGTAATGTGAGCAAATCTAATTAGGGATTAAATATGGCTTTTCACTCTCCCCCAATTAGTGCTCTCCCCTAAACTGACAATCTTTATAATGAATGCCCAGATTAAGAAGAAGTCTTTAGATCGTTAAATATAACTCGTCTTTAGTCTTCTAACATACATCAGAAAATGTAGAACAGACTGTAGACTCGACCTTCTTCAAGATTGTCTGTTTGGGGAACAGAGTTAACATCTTCATCTCACCAAATGCATTCCAATTAACTTATATATAGAAAATCCCCTTAACTAACATCTCTCCCAATCAAACAAGAACGAAAGATGTTCATCAAGGAGTTTAACAATCGACCCATAATGAACACATGAAATGGTAACACCAAACTAACAAGTTGGAACACCGATGATCTTTAATTTGTTGCCGAGATAGGTGAAGGTGGATAAGGTAGAAGAACGAAGAATAAGACATGAAGAGATACAGAATCAACCAATCTTCGATACAAATCGCTTCATAAGACATTAAGCCCGATCAGGTAAACTTGTTGTGAGTCCTTGGTGTACACATTCACTCTCCCCTGATGATTCTGATCGATCGGAATCATCATGATGATGTGTACGTGAAGCATTAACTGGAAGCACTTTATCATTACTCATATCAGCCCGTGAGAAGATGTCAACCAACGGATCTTAGAAGAAACTCCATGTAAAGATGACCAGATAAGAAGAAGCTCGGTTCTTACATGAGTTTGGAGCCGTATGACAATTTATTCTCAAATGTCAAACAACCTTCAGTATATTCATACATCTTCTCCCCCTCAAGAATTGCATACGAAGTTGCCATTCTTGATTATAACAAGTAAATCATCACGATGTAGTTTATTCACCATTCTCCCTCGCAAAATTTGCAAATGAAGTCGCCATTGCCAATTTTGATTGAGCAAGTGAAAGAAGAATACTATCAATGGTAAATAGATCCACTTGATAACTGAGTGAGCATTGAGAAAGTATGAAGCTTATTGATGAGAATGGTCATAAATGAGAAGATTTCTCTTCTTCTAAAGATAAAGCGCACTGAAGCGTACACTTTTCTTTTCTTTAAGGAACGGGGCCTGAAGTGTTATCTGCAGACGCCATAATGATGAAGTACGAGGCCTGAACTGATGTGAACAAACGTCATTGTCATTTCCCCTCACCTGTTTAGAGCAGCCTTAATCCAAGTACCAACGGACGATTTGTACGACCTGCATTGGAACACAGACAAAGGTGGAAATTTGAAAACATTGGATCCCCATGTGCAAATGGGTTCCTTTTGGTTAGCGCAAACAATATTTGAATCAGCAGAAACCCTAGGTGCTATGGCATTATCACTAGGAGCTAAACTAGTAGGAGCATCCGACTTAGTCAAAGAGCATTGTGTGCCTAATGGGATTATTCTACCAGTTGGCTTCAAAACCTTAACAGGCACTACTCTAGGCATAGTGGATCTACTTAAAGGGCAAGGTTTGCCATGCGTGAATATTCGACCTGTGGGCTTCCACTGAAATCCTACATTGGTAAAAACCTTCCATGTAGGTTTCCAGGATTGCTTAATATGCTTCGCTTTCCAAACTTTCTTAAGCGGGGTTTGATTCTTAGACCTCGAAATGATACAACACATTTATCATGATTACGTAAATTAAACATTCATTACATGTTTTGCGACAACATAAGACTTCGAATTAATTGCAGTAAGCTTAGAGCTAATACTAGAACCAACACGATTCTTTTTGTTCAAATCAAACTTATTGTCCCTATGGTGATCTTCTACTTCTTTCTTATGACCACTTTTAGTTTGCGTAGTCCTATCCTTCTTTGTTTTACTTTTAGGCTTTGACCCGCTAACTTCAGAAAATGATGATGGGAACCATAGTTTGTTTTACTGCCATTTGATTTTCTGGTTTTGTTGTGATGGGTTCTGAGAATCTATGAGGCACATCAAAGGACACATGCTTGACTATAGGCATAGAACTGTGCATAACTACACTATCTTTCTTAGTACCAGATTTAGGACATGTTGCAATTATACTTCTAAGATTTCCCGAGATTGTTTGGCATATAAGCATGCATGCCCAACCGCATTATCAAGTGGTTTCTCTATCTTATCCTCTTCTACAATCTCACGGAGATTTTCTAGAGTATCCTTAAGGTACGAAAGATATGTTTGAAAAGCCAATTCATTATTCCTAAGATGAGGAGGAATATACTTCACAGTTACAACATATTTAGAACAAGCAGGCACCTTTGGTGCAACATTCTCACCACTGGTGATTGGCATTTTCCTTTTTACCTGATTTTTCAGATTCTCAATTTCTTTTTGCAAAGATGTTATCTTTTCATTGTTCTTGTCACGAGTGACCTTAATTGATTCATGTAACTCTTTGAAATGCAATTTAACCTTTTCATTTTCTGCTAGAAAACACTCATTTTCATGTTGTAATACATCAATGAGGTTTTGAAGATGGAAATTTTGAGAACTCTAAGAATCTAAAGGAGGAGGCATGTGGGAGCCATTCACTTCACTCATTTTACCCTACAATTGGGAAATTTGAGCTTTCAACTTTTGATCGTGTTACAATGAGCACGAATCTGTTCATCACGTTTGTTTATTTCACAAACTGCATCAAACTCAAGAGCATTCGAAGATGTCTTGGCATTTGAGGTTTTAACACTTTCTTTAAGATGTTGATATTTTAATTGTAAATCAAGATATTCAACTTTTAGTTTAGAAAAATGCCTGGCCATGTTATCATGATCATCCTTTTCGATCTTGTCATGTAATTTTGAATTTTTGGTTTCAAGCTCATTGACACGATCTTGTGAGACCTTCAAAGCAATCGATAAATCATGAAATTGAGAAGCGATAATAGAATAATTAATGACGATGTAAAACACATCTTGAGCAATACATCTAGAAATCAAATTCTCATTAAGGATGTGAATATTCTTCCTCTCAATCTCATTACTTTTAAGCTCACATTCATATTCTTTAACCTCGTTTTCCATTTCATTAAACATTTTTTTTCATTTCGTTAACTTCCGTATCTATGGCCTTTTTAATACCCTCGAATTGTTCTTTTAGTTATTTAAAGAAAGGAATGACCTCAGTTAGATAACATTCTTTAGTTTGCTCAAAACCCATTTCCCCTTCAGTAATTCCTGTTGGTGTGATTCTCTTCTTACATGTTTTCTCAAAATCAACAAATAGTTGGTAAACTACGTATAAGCTGATTAAGGTTTTACTTTGAGTGGGAAGATTTCTAGGCACTAAATGCATTGGTGTATTTGGAGGATACATAGTGGCTGGAGGCAATTTCCTAAGCAGAGGATTCTGTTCAACAAGTTCATCAGCCTTTTTCTTTTCCATATCTACCTTCCAAAACACTTGTTCAGGGGTTAATTGAGTTTGAGGTCTAAACTTGTTCAAGGCAAGCCAATTTTCCTTAGTGTAATTTGGAGTTTTGGATGTTATATTATAATCTATACACCAAGGATCTTTAAGTTTCTTTTCCATTTTCTCTCTAGAGGCATCTTCTAACTCTCTATCCTCTTCAGTGCTCTCTAAACAAGTAGGCATTTGTCTAGGCTTAAAAATTTCATTACCATCATAGATCACCTTTTGTGCAGCTTTTGCTTTCTTACCATACTCAGGATTGGGTTCCTCTACAAGGCCAACACTATGCTCATCGCTTAATACTCTATGCTTAGTGATCATGTGAGCAGTCTGAATGGTGTTACCTTGTACGTACAACTTGTTTTCTAGTTTGTTCTTTAAAGTTTTTAGGTTGGAAAAATCATTTAAAAGTTTTGATTCCTTAGCATTGAAATTTCTTGTAAAGAATTTAACTCTTGTTTTAATGTTTCTTCCCTAAATTTACTTTTTCTGATAAGTGTAAGCATTTGGTTATCCATCTCCTGCTCACGGGTAGTCAATTCAAATTTAGCACGCTGTTCATAGATGGCAACTTGATCCTTATATATGTTAAGCCTAGTGGTCAATAAGTCATCAGGGATAAATGCAGTGTAATCATGCAACAAATAATCATCATTTTCAGCAGAAGATGCACAACTAGGTACAAGAGAAGCTTCCATGCAGCTTTCCTTTGCATTGGCATGCACAGGTTGTGGCTGGTGCATCTCTCTCTTGGGTACATCAGAAGCTTCCATGGAGCTTTCCTTTGCATTAACATGCACAAGTTGTGGCCGGTGCTCCTCTCTTTCTTGTGACTTTGAGCACGAAGATTCCATATTAGCATTATCCGACTCAAACACGATAGTCTGTTGTACATTGTTGGGTATCTTCTGTTCATGATCACGTCAGATAAAGCGAGTATCTTAGATACAATCGAATCAATCGTTAGGCATGATGTTGACGTGCACGGTATTTTACAAATCTATGATTTAAACTGAAAAATAGAATCTTTCGCTGGATTTTACAAAATCAAGAAGAAACCGTTAAGAAATGACCAATAGAACGTGTTAAGATGACTGATGGCTCGACACAATGATAGAAGATTGTGTGTTAGGACTTATGATAGTTTGTAGGATTAGCTGTGATGTTGTTTGGTTGAGATTTGGATTGGTTGATGCACGTTTTTACGGTGAATTTTAGGTCTAAAAACTTAAAACCTCAATAACTTCCTTTTGGAGGGGATTTAGGCCTTGAAAAATTCGTTTCACAAATTTGTGGTGAAACCTCACGATATTCAATTTATTCCGTCGTTTTGATGGTATTTTCTTTGAAACGGAGTTCTGGTTCAAAAGTTATGGCCGTTTGAAGTTTTGACGTAAAAAGTCAACTTTGGTCAAGCCGCAAGTGATCAAATCGCAAGTAGTCAAACCGTAAAAGTCAAAACTCAGTTTTCTTGATCAAATCGCACTAATGACAAATCGCACTGGTGACAAATCGCCCTGATGACAAATCGCTTAAGTGTCGAAATGCTTAAGTATCAAATCGCTTAAGAGACAAATCGCACAATAGTCAAATCACATAAATAAACAAATCGCATAGTACACAAGTACACCCACTACTTCCACTACTTTGTCCTTTCGTGTCGTTTTTTCTCAATGGACAAATCGCATACTAGACAAATCGCATAGTAGAACACATATTCGAGACACAAATAGCATGCTTGAAGCTTTCAAAAGAAAACCACTTTTCAATCCAAAAACAACCCAACCACGATGATTCAAGACTTCCAAACCAAAACCTAACCACTTATAATGATTCTAAACACAAAAGTGCTATCAAAATTCAAACTTTAACACAAGAAATGATCCAAATGATGAAAACTACCCTAAACTCATTCAAACCCAAAAACCTTATGAAAACCACTAGAAATCCAAGAACATGAAAGGTAGATGATCAAACCATGGCTCTTGATACCAATTGTAGCATATTGGTTTTCACAAACACATAATCAAGCATAAAAGGATTTGAATGAGACTTGAGTTAGAGAGAGAAAGTGAAGAGAGTTGGGAACTTCTAGAGAGAGAAACAAAAGTATATTATGAAGCTCCAACCATTTGCCTTGCTAGGCAAAGGGTATTTATAGTTCTTACATGAAACGCCTCTTACAAGCTGTGGATCAAGCATACAGTGGGTAAAGACCCGTCCGTCCTCCACTATGTTACTTAATTAACTACTGACTATTACTAAATGACTACGACTACAAGCTTTCTAATGAATACATGTACTTGAGGTGACCGACTCTTTAACCACTGGATTTTCTAAATCCTAATAGGTATCATTACGGCATTAGCAATAGTATTCTCTAGTTCTGAACACAGATATTGTTTGAGGTACATCCATGATAATATGAAATTGCAATGGAATGCTAAAGCATGCAGGAACATTTGTGCAGATGTGCAGCAGCAACAACCGTCCAACAAATTGAGGCGACCATCTTTGGCATTCAAGAGTTTTAGCGAACCTGCCCATGCTTGGTTAAGTAAGATACCACCAACCCATTGGTCAAGGTCGCATTTTTCAGGTACTAACCAAATCTATGTCTAAGTGTACATCTTTTGTTCTATGACATTGTTCAACACTGTTGTTTGTATAACTCAAACATGTTTTATAAATGTGTAGGGAGGGCTCATTCTGATGTGTTACTTAATAACATGTGTGAGGTGTTCAATGGGAAACTAGTGGGAGGTAGGCACCAACCCATCATTACTGCTTTGGAATACATTAGAGAATACTGTATGAAAAGAATAGTGAATGTTGTGAATGTAATTGACAAGTGTGCCGGACCATTAACACCAAAGGCAACACTCATGTTAGACTTGATAAAGAAAGAGGCTTATAAGTACACCGTTTTACAGGTTGAAGGAGATAAGTATCAGGTCAGTGGATGGGGAGATAAGTGTTTTGTGAATGTTGAAGCTAGGGCTTGTATATGTAGAAGATTGGAGCTTACAGGTATGCCATGTAAACATGTTGTAGCTACCAATCGGTATATGAGCTTCAATGGAATGCAAGTAGGATCTGTTGAATCATGGGTTCATCTATGTTACTTGCTTAAGACTTGGTAAGAAACTTACAGACACCACATCTAGCCAATAAATGGTTATCAACATTGGAAAAAGTCACAAGTGCCTACAATCATTTTTCCACCTAAACATCATAAACCAACAGGTAGGCCACGAAAGAAAAGAACTAGGGCTTTTGCTGAAAATGATGATAAAGAAAACACTAGTAAGTTGTCACAGTCTAGTAGGAGTGTAGTTTGTGGTATATGTGGCAATGCTGGACACAACAAGAAAACATGTCTTGGGCAAGGAGGTGTAACAGGAAGTCAAGGCAGTACACAGCAATCTCAAAAAACAGGTTCATCCCAGCCAAAAATTACATCAAAGAAGAAGGAAAAGTTTACAGGTCACAACTTTGAAGCAAATGAAAAACCTCAGTGTCAAACTTATGATCAATCTCAAGGTGATTTTCAACCAAGTGTGTTCCAGTCTCAATCTGGAAGTCAAGTTGATGATGCTTCTGGTGGGTCTCCAAAACAATTTTGGACTAGGAACAAGATTATAGCAGCAAAGTTGTCTTCACCAGAAAAAAATGTGGGTTAAGCATTTGAAAGCCAATGTTTTCCATCGAATATGTATTCCCCTAAACATTATTTGTTGTCTTTAAACAATGTCTGTTTCTAAACTTTGTAGACTACAAAATTTTATGCATTTGGAAATATATCCATTTGCATTATGTATGAAATCACGTCATGTTAGTCTATGAGAAAAATTGTGTTTTAAGTGTATTGATTTGCCACTTTATCCATTTCTACATATTTTTACAAGTTCATACGCATATTAACTGTTGACTTTTACAAAGTCAATTACTATCATTACCCATGTAAAATTGAGAATTCAATAATCAATTAACAATGTATGTTTGCATTTTAACACATTTGATACTTCATACGTCTTTGATACTTGGATATGTGTTTCTTAGATATGTGTTTTGAGTTGGATATTGTTATTCTATTTTCACAAAGAGCAATGAAGAATAAAAAATGGATGAACAACACCATATCAAGTTTATGTTGATACTCAAAAGTAGTGTATGTTCGTCAATCTCTGATCATTCATCCATCTATAATACTTGTATTTGTGTTTTGAGTTTGATCATTTAACTTGGGTGTTCTTTGAATTGGATAATATTTATGTGGCAACTGAGGCGGATAATGAATTTTTGGGGCAAGGACCTATTAGTAAAGTCAGCACAGTATAAGGACCAAAGCATGAAAGAAATATAATATTAACAAGAGAAAAGTACCAAAAAGTGCCAAAATCTTTTTGGTAGTCCTCTTTGTTGGTCAAATTTTCCCTCAATCTCCAAAATGGTCATGCGCAGCCACTCGACTACGCAACTCCACCAAAAATGTGACACATGTCCCAACTACCAACACACCTTTTATCTTCTCTCTTTTCCAAGATAACTTCTATGATTGAGCAACCGCCGGCTACTCAACCGCCGGCTTGCGCAATCGGCGGCCAGGATGTGACATAAATGTGCGTTGACTTTTTTACTTTCCTTGATATCCGATTAACTTTCTGGAAATCCGTTCTAGATTTTGAATTACTATCCGATCTGATGAGAGTTTTGAATTACTATCCGATTACTTTTTCACATACACACTCAATTTATTGTTTCATTCCACCATGAAACCGATGGTACTCTTCTAACTTTTTTTTGATTCATTGTTAGATCTAACTGGGTGTTTGCCTTTTGGGTATTTCTGAAAATGGGTTACTTGCTTTTATTGTTGTTAATCAGTTTCTATTTATTCTTTGGCCGTTTTTAAGAAAATAAGTTGTTTTGAAGTGCTTATTAAAGTGCTTATTTGGTATTTTTTCAAGAAAATCAACTGTTTTGAAGTGTTTTTGGCTAATTTTTAAGAAAATAAGCAATTTTTAAGAAAATAAG
The DNA here is from genome assembly GCA_022545495.1 of Chrysanthemum lavandulifolium. NCBI lineage: Eukaryota > Viridiplantae > Streptophyta > Magnoliopsida > Asterales > Asteraceae > Chrysanthemum > Chrysanthemum lavandulifolium. The sequence goes on from CM040239.1 coordinate 210,958,668, forward strand.
CAATTTTGAAAATGGGTTAAGTGCTTATACATGTCTGCATAATCATGTCTGCATGCAAATATATTAACATTGCTCAATGCTATTCTACAGTGTTTATAAACTGGTTCAAATTATAGTTTTAAGTGTACTGTTTAGGTCGACTATTTGAAAAGTGTGAAACTAGTTATAAGCCTAGTATTCTGATGTATATAAGCTGATATTTGAATTGTTTAGAGAAGCCCATATTGCAAGTATAAGCCCATAAGTAAAAGTTCTTCTTAGCTTATTTCGTGTCTTCATAATCTTGTTAACTAGGACCCAGCGATGCTAATTCTTGTATCTTGTAATCTCTTTAGGAATATTATGCGAGGGTACATGTTAGAAGCAAACTCAATTACTTTCCACTAATGAAAGACAGACTAGGTTTGGATCGATCTGTACTGTTTAGGTCGACATGTTTTGGGCGGTGGCTGGATTTGGATTATGTTGACAATGAAGAGGGTCTTATACATTTTATGCTTCAAAAGCAAGTCTTCTCTGATAATGATCACTATGATTTACCCCTCATTTATAATGTTAACAATCATTTGCTACACTTTGGTCGTCGTGAATTTTGCCTCATAACTGCATTCAAGTTTGGGATGGTCAGTTTTCGCAAGTTTAGGGAGGGTGATATCAGTTTTCGTGATCGTGTATTTCCGAAGAAGATAGGTCGCTATGTTAAAAACATAGATCTTCTATATGTGATTGAGGATGAAGAGCGTTTCACGAAACTATCAGATGAAGACTCAATACGAGTTTGTCTTTTGTTATCTTTGGAAGTTATATTTATGGGTCGTGAGTTAGGATCTGTTGTTGATGATGTATATCTAAGGATGATAGAAAATCTGGATGCTTGGGATGAGTTTGCTTGGGGAGAGCACATCTGGCGGGAGTTATACGCTGCCATTAGAAATGTGAACGCAAATCATAAGGATGAGCACCATAAAGCATTGGAAAAAGACCCAAAGTTTGTTCCATCGTATTCATTGTCTGGATTTATTCTGTGTTTCAAGGTCTGTATTTTTAGTCCAAATCATTGTCAAGTTATTTTATGCTAATATTTTGTTTGTCATTTGACTTATTCATTAACTTTTTGTAGATATGGATTCTAGAGTCTTCATCTCAGACACAGCGTTGGTGGATTAATGACCCTGATGTGATCCCGAGAGGATGTTCTGGTGAAGCATTTTCCATTTAAAATTGGGAGCTATACACCAACTTTTTCCCGAGGTCAGTTAATGCGTATATGCCAACTTTTTTGCTAAATGTAATTGCATATATGTCAACTTTTTCCTTTGATTGTAAGATTTATAAGTTCTTGTGTAGGTTAATTGCATATATGTTTGACATGTTTTATGCTTATCTAAGATGTTTTGTAATCTTAAATGCTTATCTAGTCTGTAAATTAGTTTATTTTTTTGTTTCTAAAGTTTATTTGTAATCTTAAATTATGACCTATATCCCAATATTGCTGAGGGCCAATCAAAATGGTTTAGTCAAAGTCAAATTTTTTTTAAGTGGTATACACCAAGAGCACCTCCTCCTGTTGAATATGGGGGTTTGGTGATTATCTAAAAATTGTCATCATTCGCACATCTAAGGACAAAGATAGAGAGCACATCCACTTAGGCGAGTTGTATGCTTCGGGTTAAGGCTTTGGAGCGTTTATGTGACAGTTTGTTGATTCTACCTAAAGAGATCAAGAGTTTGAAAGAACGTGTCTACAAACTGGAGAGTATTATTCATGTTAGTCTTGACAAAACCCTTTTCTACGTATGCCCCAATTTAACTAATGTCTAATTATCATGTTTTGCAAAAATCTTTGTGATGCAGTATATTACTCGGAAAACAAAAGTCGGACACGAGCACAAAGTTACCTCATCTGTTCAAAAGGTATACATATATACATATATATTTATCTTTTCTTGTCATATACTTGGTTAAGTATGTGCACACATGTTACAGGATAACGTGGAGTGTGATCTGGGTGATGAGTATTGTAGTAATCTAGATGGTGATTTTTTTGGATTATTTGATTCACCTATTCGAACATCCAACAAACACACTGCCAATGGATTTGTAGATGGTTTGGATAATTTCTCTCAGAAAGTTTATGTGGTAATTGATTTCTACAACTTTCAAATTATTCTTATTTGTCTTGTACCTTTCATTATAACTTCTTTCATAACTTTACACAGAATGGTGGCGTTGAAGTGGACAAATTGTCTGATGAAGATTTATCTGAGGTGATCACAGACATGTTTTCAAGAATATATTAACTGTTTTCAAGACTTATCTTAGGAAATAACAACGATTTTTGTTATGTAATTGCAGGATGATTGTGTGAAGGCTGAAAAGCAAGCTGCTGAGATTTATAGGGTGGCAGAGCAGAGGAAACAGAGGACTAAACCGATTTTGGAAGAAGAAAAGAGGATGAAGAGTATAGAGCATAGTAATTCGGTCATGAAACTTGCTTTACAATGTGGAACTTTCAAGAGGAGGTATGTCAACGTGGTCGGGCGCGAGATGGAACCATGGGAGGAGTTATTACCTTTATCGTCCCTAGCATGGATGTACTAAAAGCGTACAAATGTCCTTGATGCATTCATGATTCAAAGGTGTGAAGATCTCGAACCGTGGAAAGAGGTATTACCTTTATGAATCTGCAACTACATCATCAGATATTGGCTTAATTAAGTCTTATAATTCAACTTTAACCTGTTTTGTTTAAGCCTTATTTATTTAATGTTGTCTTTAATAGTGTATAGGTAAATGATGTAGGCTAGTGTTTTTCCTACGTAGTTTGGTATTCATAACGTGTACTTAACTCATACACAAGCATGTTAGCCTAGGAGTCCTTGCATAGAAGTATAATGATATAGTATACCACTGACCTTTACATGGTTAACCTAGTGTTACTTAAACCAACTGCATACATACATCATATATTCATACATGTAACCAGCAGTGTTGCATAAGCATAAAACATTTCATTGATAGATTTGGTTACAACAGTTTTATTAAATTTGGTTTAAGTGATACTTAAACCAAATGCATCTACACATCATATATTCATACATGTAACCGGACACATCACTTTCGGAACTAGGAAATCACATTTACTCTCTTTTCCTTTTTCTTTGTATCATCATTACACTCGTGCAAAATGGTTGACTTGCTCGTTAGATTCTCATTCTTTTAGGTTGCTTCCCAACAATAGTGTTCTCACTACTAGGACCCGCAAATTGCGTATGTGGTTGCTTAAGTTTAACACCGCCACTTGGTTCTATAACTTCTTCTTGTTCCCGACCGTATATCATCTTCTTAGTTCTTCTAGTACTTGACCGATGTCGGTAACTTGGTTCGACATTTGGTCCATACAATTCATATATCTCAGGAAACATTACCTCTCTTGCTACCTTTATTGACCACTCCCTATCATCATGATTATGCTCAAACGTAACTCTTTTACCACTCATTTTTTTTCAGTTATTTGTTTTTTGTTATAGATGTGTGACTAAAATGCAAGTAATTCTGTGGCCTTATATATTGTAGGATCAAATTGTTTTTAGTCACTATTTTAGTCAAAAAACAGCTTTTTTGCATCATTAATGCCTGCATCATGACTGCATTTTCATGACTGCAAATAATTTTGCATAAATATTTGAGTCATTTTAACTGTTACTTGTCAAGTACAGGTTAACTGTTACTTGTTAGTCTAAGGCAGGTTATCTTTATGCATGATTTTAATTTGTTGTTTCTTGTTCTCTAAACAGATTATCTCATGGGATGCCATTGGTTGTTGAAGATGCCGTCCAGACAACCCTTGCATATCGAGAACAGATGGCCCATTTCTATTTCAAGCACAAGATATTTGTGTAGGTGTGATTGCTGTTGTGACCTGTTACCTTTGGGCAAAAGCTACATTGTGTTTTGTGTTTGTTAACTGTTGCTTTTTGGCCAAAAAACTTATTTGTGTTGCTTTTGGGTATGCTATGTTTGTTAAATGTGATATTGAAAGTTTGATGACTGTGTTTGTGCTTTCAATTGAACCATGTAGCAAATAATCAGCTTTTAAAGCGCAAAACTTGCAACTTTCATTAAAAGTCTAATGTTGTTTGCCATACACACTAGAAAAAACTAAAGTATGCCACTCTATGGGTCATCTAAATTAACAGCTTGTGAGTAGACTTGTTCTTCTTGTGAGCTTGGCATTGCTTGCTGTGAGCTTCTTCTATCAGGTAGCTTTGCCTAAAAATTGTGTAAATCAATTTATGAGTTAATAATCTGTATCCTAAATAATGAGCTTTAAATAACAATACATAACTTACTTTTTTCTTTGGCAATGTTTCTCTGCAACTTTGTCGGGTGTGTCCAACATTACCGCACCTTCCACACTTAACCGGTACGGTTCCTCTCCTTGGGATCTAATCGATCTTTGTTCTTGGGTCTACCAGTTGGGGTTTAGCCATAAGTGGTGGCTTAACAACTTGCAAGTAACTAGGACACCGCCAACTTGAAACTTCTCCAGCAGGATATACCAAGTCTTGATGCGTAGCTTTAAGCTCAATTTTCCTAAACCATGCTTTTGCCAAATGATTACAATCCGTCATTCCATAACTCTACAAACTGCTAAAACATGACCACAAGGCAAAGCGAAACTTGCCATTTTCTACATGTGAATGAGCGTTGACCTAAATCCACTATATGTATTTTTGTCGATCATCGACACGGTAAATCTGTTCATCTCAATCACGCCACGATCCAATGAGCGCTCTTTAACATTCGATGCATTATTTTTGCGATTGCCCAATCACTTAGTTCATCCATTTGTGCATCTAAATTATAATATTCGTTAGTATTTTTGATTGGAAAACAATAAATAAAGTAAATAGTTTACTTTTAGGAAAAATTACATAAACCGCGTACCTTTATATTTTTCTCGACGATTGAAGTACCACTTTTGGACAAGGGCTCACCACTCCATTAGGTTAGTGATGGGTACTTTTCGCACATCTCTTGTTAACGAATTGATTGACTCGGTAGCTATTAGATGTCATGTAATTGTAACGATTACCGGTGAATATGCCCTAGACCACCTTTCAACCCGGCTTGATCGGTTTGTCGTAGGCTTCTTTTTTTTGCCTTAACCTCTTCTAATGCTCTATTAAAATCATCGATTAAGTAGGCTTTGCACATCTTCCAATATAAAGCCTTATGCTTTTTACTCTTCAAGTTACAATTCATCATCAAATGCCTACAACAATGTCCATGGAATGCATTCGGAAAAGCAGATTCACATGCAGTTGTATTGCTACATGTCGATCAGATATGATAGTTAAATCTGAAACTTCACCAATGCATTCTCTCAATTTTGACAAAAACCATGTCCACGATTCACCAGTCTCACCCTGAGACACACCCGTTACAACATGTATAATTTGATTATTCTCGTCCATTCCAACTGCCAGCAGATTTGTTCCAAGGTAAGTACCTTTAAGATGAGCTGCATCAATTATTAACAATGGTCGCATATGGTGCAGAAAGCTTCGAATCTAATTAATTAATAAACGATTAGTTATATGATAATAATACTCAACAAAAATAAATTTAATATTAAAAATATATATATATGCTTACCGTTACACCAAAAGCTATGAAAACCATCTTAAACATGTCTTCATCATCAGTATCAATATGTGTTCTGATCAGTCATTTGTCAATTCTAAATTATGACAATAAACCGTAATCGTTCAAAAGATCTTTTCGGGCAACCTTCAAGCGTATCGAATGCCACATTCTTGATCTCCATGCTTGTTTGTAACTAATATCGATGTTGAATTCTAGGTTTATGTCGTTTTGTATGTCCTTTGCCGTATATATACGGATGTTGTCTTGAACTTAGGTACTAGTAAATGACCCAACAAGTTTTTCGTAGCATTACGGTGATGCATACCTATTTTTGTTTTTGAACAAGTGTGATGGTCGTTCACCATTCCTAATTCCCATTCACTACTAAATTTGCACTTACTTGAAATTATTTTCCATTCGCAACCCTCATGCACACAAATTACATCATACCTTACGGATCGATTTTCTAACCTTAAATTCATAACCATCTAAAGAGCTTTATAACCAATTTTATTCATAACACATTTTTATTATCAAATCTTTCACCCTTTTCCAAAATACATCTAGCATGATCAATTTTTCCTTTTGGAGTTTTATAATAAATTTGTGGATCGGTGGATTGTGAATGTTGTTTAAAGTATTCATTTGCCAATTATGCTCAACTTTTCTCTTGCCATAAAATCATTATGGCAATCAAAATTTTCTTTTGGGTAATTTTGAATCATTGTAAATATTGTATTGTTGGTTTAAATTACGGTGATTTTGAAATATTCTTGTTTTGGTATTCGGGAATCATTGTAAGCGATGTATTAATGGGTTTCAATCGAAAGGAGATAAAGGAACGTTAAGATCTATACCCAAAGAACTAGAAGAAGAAGGATTTCCCACAGAGCATTGCTCAATCTTTGCAATAAAAATAGTATGTGGCGTACCTTTTCCTTTGCAAATTTCGTTTGTGTAAAATCTCACATCATCATCATCTACAATGTGGACACACTTTGTACCAACTTTGTACGTAAACATGAGGTTGCACGTATCGTTAAACTTGTATTTTTTCTTCACAATAGCAACCAGTTGATTGTAAGTAACATTTCTTTTAAGGCAAACACCAAAAGTCACATCTCCGTAAACCAAATATACACTAAATTCAGTACCCGATTCTCCCATTTCTTTTGAGTGAACAATCTAATTCTTTCTAATAAGTAAATTTGTTATATATAGCTCTTTGGTGTAAATTATGTATGTTAGTTGTATGATGTAAAATAAATGTAGTATTTAAGTTAGTAGATACTCGACTACTCGACCTATAGTAATTAATTGTAAAAATTAATATGCATTTAATATTGCATCTACTACATATGTGTGTTAGTTGTGAATTTAAATGATATGAATAAATGTAAAACCTAATTTAGTAATTAATGCACTGGATACTCGACTACTCGACCGACGGCTACTCGACCTATGGTTGGGTAGATGTAGTAATTAATTGTACAAATTAATATGCATTTAATATTGCATCTACTACATATGTGTGTTAGTTGTGAATTTAAATGATATGAATAAATGTAAAACCTAATGTAGTAATTAATGCACTGTATACTCGACTACTCAACCGACGGCTACTCGACCTATGGTTGGGTAGATGTAGTAATTAATTGTACAAATTAATATGCATTTAATATTGCATGTACTACATATGTGTGTTAGTTGTAAATTTAAATGATATGAATAAATGTAAAACCTAATGTAGTAATTAATGCATTTGATACTCGACTACTCGACCTATGGTTGGGTAGATGTAGTAATTAATTGTACAAATTAATATGCATTTAATATTGCATGTACTACATATGTGGGTTAGTTGTAAATTTAAATGATATAAATAAATGTAAAACCTAATATAGTAATTAATGCACTGGATACTCGACTACTCGACCGACGGCTACTCGACCTACGGTTGGGTAGATGTAGTAATTAATTGTACAAATTAATATGCATTTAATATTGCATGTACTACATATGTGTGTTAATTGTAAATTTAAATGATATGAATAAATGTAAAACTTAATGTAGTAATTAATGCATTTGATACTCGACCGACGGCTACTCGACCTATGGTTGGGTAGATGTAGTAATTAATTGTACAAATTAATATGCATTTAATATTGTATGTACTACATATGTGTGTTAGTTGTAAATTTAAATGATATAAATAAATGTAAAACCTAATGTAGTAATTAATTAATATGCATTTAATATTGATACTATGTGTGTTAGTTGTGACTTTAAATCGACCGGTAGTAATTAATGCAATGCCGGATACTCGACCTACTCGACCTATGGTTGGGTAGATGTAGTAATTAATTGTACAAATTAATATGTATTTAATATTGCATCTACTACATATGTGTGTTAGTTGAAGGGTATTTTAGTCATTCAATATTCCAACGTCACTTTTTGTTTTCGTGTTACATAAATCGCACCCCCACCCACACAAAAATACATCTTATTCTTCTACTTTTCTTATCTTCGATTTTAGAGTAAACTTTTGCGATTCTAGAGCCATGATGCATTGTTTTTGCGGTAGAAGAACGAACGTTATTACATCTTGGACAAATGAAAACCCTGGAAGACGTTTTTATGGATGCCCAGATCATGTAAGTGTTATTTTGTAAAAACTAGGGTTACAATTTCAAATCATTAATATGTTACCTTTCTTGTTTATTAGGGTATAGTAGATTGGCTTGATCCGCCGATGTGCCATCGTGTTGTAACAATTATTCCAGGTCTATTGAGAGCAAGAAACAGGCAAGAAGCTCAATTGTTAGAAGCACAAAGGGGAAAGCAAAGAATGAAGAAGTTGTTGGTTTTGTCATGGTTATCATTTATAGCTTTTGAATTTTTTAAGTTGTTTGCTTAATTTAGTGGTTGTATTTTTCAACAAAGAATTAAGAAGTTGTATATGTTAATTTTAATGTTTGTATTGTCAAGTTGTTTGGTTAATGTATGAATTTGTTTGTTGTTGGATTCAAGTTCAAATTTAAAAACGTAGCCTATAAATACCCATTCAAGTCATACAATCATGTCATACACTTAACACATACACAACTCATATACTCAACTCACACACGGATTTTCAAAAATGTCACACAAAGATTTCTCTCAACAATTCTCTAATCCATCGCAAAATGAGCATGTTTTTGACGCTTCACCTGAATATCTCTTCCCGGTATTCACAAATGAAAATGAAGTATCAAACGTTCAACCGCAAGTTACGTTACCGGTAATCCCAAATGAAAATGAAGCGGCAAACGTCCCACTTGAAAAGGACCCACCTTTGGAATACGATCCCAATCCGTTTGGGTTAGCGAGGATCAACTTCGACAACTTGAACAAGATATGGAAGTACTCATTGAGTTTGAACTAGCCGAGGCGTGAGGAAGCTGCTCGTGGGGCGGGAACAACGAAATTTGAATATCGATGGGAAATGGGGCTTGGACCTGAGCAATCATATACTTCTAGTGATGAGGGTTGGGTCTCGGATGATTCCTTTTTTTAATTTCTTGTTTTATTATGAGAACAATGTATTTCATGTCCTATCATCTAATTTCATGTCCGTTAATCTAGTTATTAAATAAATTGTTAGTGTTTGTGAGAAATATTTGAATATAAGTGGGACGAGTAGTCGAGTATCCAGTGCATTAATTACTACATTAATTTTTAAACCAACACATATTTATTCATGTCACTTAATATCAAAACTAACACACATATGTAGTAGGTGCAATACTAAATGCATATTTATGTGGACATTTAATTACCACATCTTCCAACAATAGGTTGAGTAGCCGTCGGTCGAGTAGTCGAGTATCCAGTGCATTAATTACTACATTAATTTTTAAACCAAACACATATTTATTCATATCACTTAATATCAAAACTAATACACACACGTAGTAGGTGCAATACTAAATGCATATTTATGTGGACATTTAATTACCACATTTTCCAATAATAGGTCGAGTAGCCGTCGGTCGAGTAGTCGAGTATCTAGTGCATTAATTACTACATTAGGTTTTACATTTATTTATATCATTTAAATTTACAACTAACACACATATGTAGTACATGAAATATTAAATGCATATTAATTTGTACAATTAATTACTACATCTACCCAACCATAGGTCGAGTAGCCGTCGGTCGAGTAGTCGAGTATCAAATGCATTAATTACTACATTAGGTTTTACATTTATTCATATCATTTAAATTCACAACTAACACACATATTGTCACAATTCTCAAATTCCGGTCATTTCTCAAACTCCATATTCATCATTTCATATCAATTTATTCATGATTTTTCATTTCACCTTAAACGCGTAAATTTCATATTAAATAAACGTTATCGCATGAGTTATTATTTTGAACATTTATCCGATACTTCCAAAAATGATCCCAATATATTTTATACTTACATTTAGTTTATAAAAACTATATTTTGAGTTTACCTAGTGTTTTAAATTTATTTTGTATATAAATCGTTAAAGTTATATTATTACGACACTTTTCTTAAAAACTGTACGATAATAATATTATCACTCAAATTATGCAAGAAAAATATTTTTACAATTTTTATGATCCTAATATAATTTACTTTGGTCCATTAAAATTTATTTTAACTAAAACTACTATAGTTTCACAAAGGTATACAAGTTACCATTTACCTTACAAGTATTATTAACTACATAACATTTACTTACACATTCATCTTTTAACAATTACACAATATTTTTACACAAATTATAAAAAAAAAAAAAAAAAAAAAAAAAAAAGATATTTGTGGACAATACCCCCCAAAAACCGGCCCTATGGGGGTAGGCATTTAATGTTGTGGTAAAAATTTTCAAATGTATAGATATACACATTATCTCATTCATGCATTTCATTTTCAACTCAAATAATACAAGTTAGTAAAACTTTTCTTTCTCTTTGTTTTCTCTCCTTCCTAACCGGCCTTCATAGAGGTTCATCAAGGGATCATCAAATTTTGCTAGCTCAAGCATAAACACAATCTAGTATACACTCTTGTTTAGGTTTTGAAATAAAAACCTAGGGTGTTTAGGTTTAAACCTTGTTCCTTGCACCTCATCATATCACTTGTAAGCATCTCATATCTACTTTCATCTTACATATTCATTTCATACTCATCTCATCATTTTTGAGCAAAAATATGCAAGACTTGTGTTGTTTATACCATTTTTACCATTGATTTTTAGAGTTTAATATATATAGTCATCCTATAATTATCCCCTTGGTATATGTTGGTTTTGATGATGGTTAGGAACCCATGACACCCTAAGAAGGTGTATGGTAGGATTAGATTAGCTTTGGAGTTGATTTGAAGGGATTAGAATAGGTTTGGTACGAGAAAAAAACTATTTTCGACTAGTTTTTCGAAGCCATTTTTGTCAATTTCAAGAAATTTTCCGACGACATTGTTTTACGACGAAAAGTGATAATTTCACTATAAATCATTACGAAACTATTGTAGGATGACATTTTGACGTAAATACTTATAAAGTGATTTAAGAATGGTCAAGGCGTCAAAAGAGTATTTTTCGACGATAAGTAATATTTTTCAAAACTACATGAAATGGTATAAATAACATACGAAATGCATGCATAACATAACATCATAACTCATTACATATCATAACATTCATTCTAGGTTGCGGATAGTTTACGAGTCTCACTTCGTGCACTTCATTTTGTTAGCATATCCATCATACCAGGTGAGTTCGTAGCCCCACTTTCTATTACTTATTTGTCTTACAAACTCTTTGGGGGAGATACATGCTCAACTACTTACTTTTACTATCACAAATATTCTAAACTTTGACATAATACTATGAGTTTTCATAGCCCCACTTTCTATTAATTGTTTACGAACTTTTGGGGGAGATACATGCTCAAACTATTTTCATTTACTTTCACAAGTACTTTAAACTCTTACATATTACTTTCCTTGTGAGTTCATACCCCACTTTTACTCGTTTAAATTCTTACAAACTATTTGGGGGAGATACATGCTTAAATACTTATTTCACTCTTGCGAATACTCAAACCATTTATACAATTGTGTTACAATATACTTCTTATACACTTTGGACATTATGTGTGGTTTATTGCGATATGTGCCTTAATGTGCTAAACTAGTTTTCAATTATGCATCAACATACAAACTTTAGCAATGGTTAACTCCTGCGGAGCCGGCGGAGAGGTATTGATAGTACTATCGGTCGGCGCCCCCACCCTTGTGTCCCGATGGCGCGACACAGGGTGAATATAATCCGTTATTCAATGAAACATTATAAACAAGTTAAACTCGTCGGGAGGTTCGGTTGGTGTGATTCTTTGCATTAAGTACATGTATATATCGTATGCACCTATGTCCTACTTACAAACAAGATTGACAATTCTATATTTTGGCAATGGGTTGTAAACACACGAGTTGCAAGTTTTGTATGGTGGAACTTGGGCCGAGTGGATTTACAATGCCTTTCTTTGCATAAGCGATTTTGAAGGCTTTACATTTCAACACAAACTCTATGAACTCACTCAACCTTTGTGTTGACACTTTTAGCATGTTTTATCTCGGTATCTAAAGCATTCACTTCATGGCACGCATATGGACATATCATAGAGTCGTGGTGACGCGTCTCACATGGGATTTATAAACTTTAAAACATCGTTTGGCTTGTAACAAACTTATTTCCGCAAGTTGATTTTCATTTGGGACCAATACTTTGTAAACTCGATTGTTTTAATAAATTAAGCGATGTGTTTTCCAAACGACACTTTAGGTCGTTCGATATAACTGTAACTTTGATGCTATGACGGTCCTCCCCAAGGTATTCAATTCCATTGCAAAAGCAATAATTTGGGGTGTGACACATATGTAGTAGATGCAATATTAAATGCATATTAATTTGTACAATTAATTACTACATCTACCCAACCATAGTTCGAGTAGCCGTCGGTCGAGTAGTCGAGTATCCAGTGCATTAATTACTACATTAATTTTTAAACCAAACACATATTTATTCATATCACTTAATATCAAAACTAACACTCACACACACGTAGTAGGTGCAATACTAAATGCATCTTTATGTGGACATTTAATTACCACATCTTCCAACAATAGGTCGAGTAGCCGTCGGTCGAGTAGTCGAGTATCCAATGCGTTAATTACTACATTAAATTTTAAACCAAAATTTTGAATTAATGTATAGTTGATGCACATTTCGAATTAACGAGTAAATTTGTTATATGTAAAAACTAAATTTCAAATTAATTGCTTTACTACAACATAAGTTATACTACAACATAAGTTATACTACAACCAAACTAGTAACTAGACGCATAACAAACTTTCGAATTAATGTATAGTTGATGCACATTTCGAATTAACGAGTAAATTTGTTATATGTAAAAACTAAAATTTCGAATTAATTGATTTACTACAACATAAGTTATACTACAACATAAGTTATACTACAACCAAACTAGTAACTAGACACATAACAAACTACATTCGTTAAGTGAAAATACATTCGATCAAACACCAATGGTTACATAAATATTCCACTTCCAGTACCACCATCACCGTTGCCACTTTCAAGAACCTCATCGTTGGATAAAACCTTGACCAAATTTTTTATTGTAATGTTAAGATAATGATTGCCAGATTGTTTGGGAGAAAATACAGAAACATTTTGAAGTATCAAAGGCAGTTCGACAGTAAATTGGTTTTAAACCTCTCATCATTAACAACTTTGTGATGTATTGAACGACATAAACCACAAGCGTCTTTCAATGTTACTTTTAGATCACCCAAAACATTGGAGTACAAGACTTGATTATAGCAACAACCTTTTCAAGTTTCCCTTTTTAAGAAATTTTTGATATCAAGAAACAACCAACAATGATCCCGCCATCGGCATTCATAAACTCAACCGCGTTAACCCATGGACCACTTTTAAAATCCGAATCCTCAACCAAATCGTCAACAACTTTCCTAATAAACTCCTGTGATTATTACACCATCGTCCACACCATCCCGAATACTGCGGGATGGGTATTTTCTAACAGCTTTTCAACATAATTATCAACTTGAGAGGATATTGTGTTTTGTGTTGTGGAGGATAATCGGAGATCAGTCGTCTATATCAAGTAATTCTTCCACTCGTAATTTGGTGGTGAATTCATTGCATAGCTTTTAAGGTTTGGTAATCTTATCATATGTTTCTCACCTCTATTTATATAATTATCATATACCCCATCACATTAATTATATTATGTGTTAGTTGGGAAAAGGTTAGTTGTTGTAATTAATACATCAATATTAATGTAATCAATTAATAGGTGTTAGTTGTTGTAATTAATACATGTTAGGATACTCGACCATCAGCTACTCGACCACTCGACTTTGAATTAGATCTATTATCCATCAGGTAATATCCATTTAGATCACTATATTAATCCATTTTTTTTTGTTATTTACACACTTCATTTGTGTTTGTTCACTAATACTAGAAGAATTTGTGTACGCTTCACTAATATTTCGATAACGTTTACGCATTTATTTTTGGCTGAATTTATTTTTGTTAATTCGGGTTTTTTCAATTAAAAACAAGATGTCTAATATTTCTAATGATATTGTATTCGAAGTTTTCAATAAAAGCATATTCTCGTCTTTCCCCAAAGTGCGCGGTGGAAAAATTATTGAAATTAAACTATCTATGTCTAAAACGTTGTCGTATTCCCAAATGTGCGACATGTTGTTAGAAAAAATAAAAGAGGATATTTGGGCTTGGTTTTATTGTATACCAAAATGTAGCTTGGAAGAAGGTTTGACTATAGTGGAAAGTGATAGAGATGTTAAGAAGATGTATGAATTGGCTCAACTACACGGGAAATTGAGGTATATGTTTCCCATACTCCTCAAGCATTCCTAGTTGATTACTATCACAAAAACTTGCGTAAAGATGAGTTTGATGAGGAGGTGACAACACAATTAAAAACCATGATAAAAGAAAGAAAGTTTTCATTGTATGTCGTTGGAAGAGGTTAGTGCATGGGAAAATGAAGAATCTCAATCACCGGCTTACTTAAGATCACCGCATGAAAAGCCGTTTAAAGAAGCTAGTCTATTTACAGCAAGGATGCTTTTTGATGATTTTGATGATGCAACTCATGATGAATTTGATGAAGGTTCTAGTGCTCTTCCTTATGTGTCCAATAACGGTGATAACAATAATTTATGATGGGCATTTTTAATTGTAATTTATGATGGTTATGTTTCATTGCCTTGTTTGTTGTAATTTAGGTACTAGTGCTTTTATTTAACATGTGTTAATTCTTGTGGGTCATCCAAGATCGTGTAATGTATTAGTTGGTATTTAATGTTATCAGTATATTATGGTCTCTAACAAGGATTATAGTCAAAAAAGATTGAAGCGGACATTATATTTTTTTTCGTTTTGGTTGTATATAGCAAATTTGGGGAGGGGGTTTGAAAGTAATTGAAATATAAGGTTATTTGTGTCATTCTTTTATTTTGTATTAGTTCATACTTCATAGTGTAAGGATTTTCTATTGTAAGTTTCATTTTTTTTCAAATGTTGTGGCTTGATTATCTTTTGTAATCATTCTCTTGATCATGGTTTTATGCTTTAATTAATTTTGGGAGAGTAAAATGTGTTGGATTTGTCTACTTATCGGCGTAATAATAATTGAAACCCTACCTAATCTCTTATTTTCATCTATTTTACTGTACACACAACCCCAAATCCCAAATCACCGCCTTGCAAAATCAATGGCAAACCAAACACCAAATCTAGATCGGTTGCGTCTCGCTAGTGGTTCCGATGATATTGCAACCATGTTCAAGCATCTCTTTATGGTGAAGTGATGGAAGCACAAGCTCGCCTAGTCAAATTGGAAGTAATATCAGAGAACTAGGCGATGTGCTTATGACGTGAAGGACGATTAGGGAGCTCCATTATCTTGGCCCAAACCATGAGAAAGGGGTGGATGCTTTATCATGTCTGGTGAAGATGAATGTAGATGATCGTGATATTTTGCAAGGCCTTGAAGCTTCTGTTCATTTGATTCGTGATGGGATTGAGCAGAAGCAAGATGGTGTGACCCTCATGGAGATTGATGAAGACTTGACTGGTGTTTAGTGACATCGTCACTTTTGTGTTGAAGCTTTTTGGTTTTCAAGTGGTCTAACTATGTGAATGTCTTTTGGGTATGGATCATTAGTAAGTAATTTTATTTGTATGGTATATTTATATATAACTCTTATGTAATTATAGTTTGGGTTATGGTTTACGAATATCTTTGGTAATGAAGTTATATACGTATTTGGATGATAATTAGTCGACTTAGGTTATGTCTTGAAATGATTATCTTTGGTAATGAATCGTTATGATATTTAGTTTATCCTTATTGATTTTGTTGCCATTTTGTATATGCAATTCTAGTGTAGATGTTGTTTCAGTTTTGTTAATCACATTGTAATGGAATTAGGTTTTAATGGTCAATCTTAGGCACTTGTGGGTCAATTTTAGAAAGTTGGTTTGACAACATGGATTAATATAGGGAGTTGGTCAATTTTAGAAAGGGTCACTTTTAGAAATGACATGTTGCTGTTCTAAAGTGGGTAAGTTTTTAGATTTTGGTTTAATGGTCACTTTTAAATGTGCCTAAAGTGAGTCACTTTTAGGAACTTGTGGGTCATGTCTTTTGATGATTTTATGGATTTACATATTTACTTGTGTGTCATATGGTGTTTTGATCAGCTTGAAGGAAAATATACTAAGACACAGTCTCTAAATTCCGATGGATTATGGTTGCAATGTTTTGGAAGTGATTTTGAGGGTATTTATGTTGACGTTTGATTATACTAAGACACTATAGATGCACATCATTTTGACCTTGGCACCGCTTGCTATAAATAGTGCTGCTAACTTGCTGTCACATGTAAGGTAAACATGTTTGTTTGATGGTTCATGGTTTTAGGATAAGAAACTATTGTTTTCCTTCTTTTACCTGTGGCAGACTGGCAGCATTGTATATGGAAAAATATAGGTCTGCGATCGCTTGATCAATTATTTTTGCAATCTTGCTTTCTTTTCATTCATTGTCTGTCCAATGACAACTATGAGGACTTAGATGTGGGTAACTGGAATAGTGGAGTCATGGTTTTTATGCAAGAATAAAGTTTAAATGGTTCTTGCTCGTCGATAGACCATAACTCCAATATCATTGAATTTTGGGTTCGAGTTGCTTCTTTAACTTTTCGTTTGAGTCATGTTCACTTGTTTTGCAAGCGTGAAACATAACACGATATTGATTGGATCATGCTGTTGGTTACGTCTAGCGCAAATTTTGCCTCCGAAATTCTAGTTCCTTTCGCAGGCATGCATGCTTTAAGTTAACTGGATAGACGTTCAAATATTTGTTTTGTATTTGCGTATATGAAGTCCATAATGAAGTCCATAAAAGGTTTGGTTCTTTTCTATGTTGCATGGATAACTAATTGATTAATAGATGTAAATATATATGTTGCAATTGTATAATAAAGGTTTTGAGTAGTCGTGTTTAAGTTAAATTTTTTTTTCAAGAGTATTATTCCAAATTCAGTGGATGTTTTTTTCAGCGTCAACTTTTTATAATCAAACATATAAAGACAATTTATACGTATGTTATAACAAATAAAATCATGTTCAACATATATCATGTTCAACATTTTTTTTGTTCATTATCCAAAGTAACTTGAAAAGTCAAATAGCCAAAGTAACTTCTTAATTAACTTCACATTAAGTTAAACCGCGACATTATTTTCTACACCTGAGTTCGAGTAAACCATGACTACTTTGCAGCCTTATTTAGTTACTAGTCTACTTATCACATCACAAAAGTGATTATCGGTGTTTTTCACTTGTCTGAAACGAATCTCCAACACCTAACCTAACAATAACAATGTTACATGCAATAGTATATCATTATTTACAAAACCTAACTTGGCTCATCATATAATTTCACCTAGTTAATGGTAATGACATATATGTCACATTGAATGAGACAAGCAGTTTAATTGGATGAGATGATTAAACAAAATTGTTTTCAACAATACATATGTCACCTGGTTTACAAAACATACAACATTCGTTTACAATAGATTATGCTCGATTACCTACTCCCAACTACTACGGTTTCAACAACGAAAGTACAAAATACATTTGCAACTACTATTACAGTTTCAACTACCAAAGTACCAAACTACTACCAAAGTACCAAAGTTTGCCAAACTACAAAATACATTTGCAACTACCGGTTGAGTTATTTAAACTTGTACATCAATGAGTTATTTCTACCAACTACTACGACTTCTCACCTTCGGTACCACATTTCAACCCGACTTCAATCGGTTTGTGCCAAAGGTAGTTCAATCTTGTACTTCCAAAAGAAATCTACCAAATGCTCCCTATATGCCAAAGTCGCCAAAGTAGTATTACCGACCGCTAATGGAAGATTATTCGACAACCTATACAAGTTTATCATCACCCGGATACATGATCACCATAAAGGGCCTTGCCTTG
This sequence comes from Chrysanthemum lavandulifolium, assembly GCA_022545495.1. Taxonomy (NCBI): domain Eukaryota; kingdom Viridiplantae; phylum Streptophyta; class Magnoliopsida; order Asterales; family Asteraceae; genus Chrysanthemum; species Chrysanthemum lavandulifolium. The sequence goes on from CM040239.1 coordinate 210,976,997, forward strand.
GCACATTATCCGCATACGGAAGGTGATGGAGTAATGTTTTGGATCAATGCCCTTCTTTCCATTACTTCGGTTTGTTGTAAAACTTAGGAATTTTATATTCAAAACATCTCCTCATATTGATCCACCATTCTCGATTTTCAACTAGAGGCGGGAGAGGTCATCATAGATTGTTATGACACGGGCGTAGATGGAGTTCTCCCGAACCAATGTACATTATCTTCATTGATTGGAAAATAGACCTACAATATTGGTGAACAAACATAAGACAACAAAAACGATATTGTATTTAAAATTTTGTATCCAAGGGCTCAGATTTGCTCCAAAGAAGCACACTCAGCTCCCAAGCTCCATTTGTCTCTCCAAAGAAACTCACACAAGGGGTTGTTTGGGTCAAGGCTGTCAAAGGGTGAAATAATTGTTTTTAACCCTTTTTACTTACCTAGTCAAACTTCTTTTAGGAGTCTTAGGTTAGTGTGAATGTTAGAGAAAGGTTGCATAAGTTTTGGTAGGATTTCGTAAGAAAAAGAGCTTAACTGTTTTTCTGCACTGGCACAGGACAACAACATTACTGCTGTTATGGGCCCTTTTTCTTAGTCTAATTGGTACTCAAATTGTGCAAACTTTGTTTTTATTAAATCCTTGTATGCCCATCTAATTTTAGTTTCAGTTTAGTGCACTATAATCACCCCTAGCATAGTATAAAGTCGAGTTAAAAATATGTTTTTGCACAAATTCACATTACGCATCGATGAAGTTACTTTCTTAGGATGGCCTAAAACACACACCAACAACTTATTTTTAATGCATCTAGATGCCCTTTCCATCACCAAGTTACTTTTTAGGATTACCACTACTCTAACTTTGTTGTTGTAGTTTGATTTTGGTTTTGAAAGTCTTTTTCGACTAGAAAATAAGCTCAAAAACGACCTCACATTACCTTATTTAGGAATTTCCTTACACTCTTGGAAAATGACTTTTCAACCATATCTGATGTGACTTATGTGTGATCATCGCGAAAACTAAAGGTTAGTTATTATGGTCATGCTGATTGTGATCTAAGAAATACTACATATCAATTAGAACCATGAAATACTACTATCGACTATCAAAATTTCTTAAACACACCTTTTCCAGATTCAACAAACCGGGGAGACCATAAGTTACTCGTCGACATAAAACACGGCATCTGTTGGTAAGAATCATGGAGCTAAAAATGGACTCGCCATTGCCTAATCGGCATCGGCGGTCTAAAATGCCATAGAAACATTATCCATAGATCAAGGTCTTGACAAAAAAAAATAAAAATAAAAATAAAAAGTAGTTAACATTATCCATAAATCTTAAAATTGTTAACATGAAATTTACCGTATCGAAAGCCATCCATTTCTATACTTCGATGCCCAACAACCTTTCCCAAAATTATGATATGCATATATGCCATCTCCTCCCATGGAAAATAAAATCTCTGTCCTCCTTTTCATTCAAAAATCCATAATTTCTTTTGGCACAATCACTCTTAATTGTCGCGAACCAATGGGGCGAGTTAGATCCTGCGAGATATATCATACAAATTGTCTAGTCAAAGTACTTAACCAACGTTACAAAATCGAAATAAATAATAAGTAAAATAAGTTACCTCATTCCACGGGAATCACTTCACCACCATGTGAAACCAACGGTGGCAACGCTTACATTTCTTCTTCCTAGCACGGACTTTAGGCTTTTGTGGAGTGGTTGAAGGCTGGTTCATGTCTGGTCTTGAAGATACACTCGCTCTAGTCTCTCGGGCAACATTAACGGTATCTTTTTAATAGATGCTGCCGTCACCATAACAGAGATATCAACTAATTTCTCATTATCGTCATTGCTAGGGGTACAATCTGGATTATTCATTCTTGATTTATCACGATCATCATTCTAGGAACGACATCGGGATGCTTTGCTAATTTCTCCACATCATCATTACTAGGAGCAGAATCTCGATCCTTCATTGAAGGAGCGCAAATCATTGTCTTTTCCTATATTAAAAAATTAGAATAAAAGATTGGGTTATTTGATTTTAAAACCAAAAACTTAATGTTAAATTTACCTTTTCGGAGTAGTAAATACATATATTTGCATAAGAGTCTCCACGCCATTAAATCTTGTTCTGAAGCGGATTACCCGTATTCTTCAATGCCCCTTCTTCCTCTTGTTCCTCTACTACCTGTTGAAATACAAGTAATCAAGCCATTCTATGATCAAATAAGCATGTTTCGGTGTGTCAAACGGTGAATATGGTTAAAACTGACTACCTGATTATCAAACGGTGTGTCAAGCATGTTTTTATATTCTGAATCCAATAATTCAGGTTCAGCTTTGTTGATTCCACCGTTATAATATTCCATTTCCTTTGGATCATGTTGAAAATCCATGTCAGGATGTAATTTGACATCATTATCAAATGCATTTGAGGGCTGCATAAGAAGTATAAATAAAATATAACGTTATTGTATGACGAGTGTTATGTAATAATATCCATAGTCTCGTTATGTAATAATATTACCTTTTCTTCATTTGCATTGTCAAGTTCAAGAGAGGCGCATACATATAAATAAGAGAAAGAAACAAAATTAAAGTAATATTACCTTTTCTTCATTTGCGATGGGCTCCACATTATCGTTAAGGCGATCTCAACCTTTCCACTTGTGGGCTCCACACTATCATTAAACACATTCTCGACCTTTACACTAGTGGGCTCAAAGTCTAGATTCACGAGAGGGCTCCAAGTCTCGATTCACGAGGTGCAAAATTCAACTAATCTTAGCCCTTAACAACCTTCTTGTAATAATATCGCCATGTTGATAAGGAAACAAAATTCAAGAACTTACCTTTTCTTGATTTGCGGTATTAACAACATTTGCTTCATGATCATGTACACGACAAGGCTCCGTAGTCTCGTTAGTGCCATTCTTAACGTGTTGCTCAAGTCTTTTAAGCGTTTCCCAAAGAATGATTCAATATACTCAATCTTCTTTATAAGCTCACCTCGAGGTTTAGAAGGTTACGATAATCTACTAGAGGACGCAAAAATAAGGTAATATATAATAATCTTATTTACATTCAATGTAAAATAAAAATTTGTTTATAAACAACAAACCTTTGAGTCTTGATCAACTTCACTAGGATTATCGGATACACTCGACATCGCATAAAGATGCATCCTTGGGAGGTTTCACATATTTCTCAAGTGCATTAAACGACTACCAAATGCACGCTCAATATCCTCAACCTTCTTTGCAAGCGCTTGGTCATCGATCCTTCATAGCTATGCACCTCGGTGCGAACATGTACCTCACGGTGAACCTCCGTGTGAACCTCCGTGTGAACATGTGTGCGTGGAATAACCTTCCTCTTTTTAAAGGTATATGAGATGCATCTTACATTGACCCATTCTTGAAATAGTCTAAACTACATGTCCACCATGATGTATTGATCTCCTTTTCGGTGGGGACAAGTGTATTAATTGACTCTCAGAATATAATAGCCTCTCACATCGCTTTTGTAAATGTTATACCATTACTCCAAGAAACACAACGGTACAACATCATCGTCTTTGTACCCTGTAACACCTAAGCGAATCCACGCCGGTGTGGCTGGAGAGATCTTGGGCTCGTAAGATAACATTCGCCACAATGACCTGGCGCGTTTTGTGGTCTCTGCGGTGGAGTTCTTAGGAGCTGGCGGTTAAGCGTGCTCATGTGAGAGTAATCTTGGCTTGGGTGACTGCCGGAAGTCTTCAAATGAGGCTACAAAAACAATCCGTGAGCTGCAGGCGGCGGACAATATTGTGGTCCATGCGCCTTTTGGCCACAATATTGTCCGCTTTGCAGCTCAATTGTAAACCTCATTGACTTCGCGCAACCCAAGCCAAGATACCGCATCTGCTGCTAACCGATTCAAAACTCACAGTAAAACCGTCGTTATCGTGTAAGCGAATATCTGAGCGGCATCACGAGCGATTTGCCTTACTGAATATTATCACCCCCAGGGACTCATCGTCCTCGATGAGGTTTGCCCCACCATCGACGGCTCGGGAGTGGCTCACGATACCACTTAACACCCGCTTTATCGACCGCAATATTGTCCGCTTTGCCGCGAGCTCACGGTTGTTTTTGTAGCCTCATTTGAAGACTTCCGGCGGTCACCCAAGCGGTACTACTCTCACATGAGCACGCTTAGCGCGGTTCTAAGAACTCCACCGCGATGAACCACAAACGCGTTGTGTCATTGTAAGGCGAATGTTATCTTATGAGCCCAAAGTCTCTCCGAACGCGGCCGATGTGGGATTTGCTAGGTGTTCTGACCACCAATTTGTAGCATTCGGAAAAGTTCCAATAACCCGGATCTGTAAAGTTTTAAAACCATTAATGTTAAATAAATAAACTAACTTAATGGATAGTTGTAAACTAAATTAATGTCCGATAACGGATCGTAAAGTTTTAAAACCAGTTGTAACAAGTTGTATATGCCAGCGTAACAAAGATATATAAAACTTGACTACAAGTTTGTGCTTAATATGAACATGTTGTGTTTAAAGAACTATTAGTCAAGCATCATTTCTAATCTAAGAGTTTAGGATGAGAAAACATCCGAAATCTGTGTACTTCAAAAGTCAGACAAAATTGCGTCACTGCATTATGTTATTAGATTCATATAAACGTCACAATAAATGAGGTATTCTATTCCATATGACCACATATTCTGATAACAATGCAGTTGCACTATAGAGTTGATTAAAACCAAACTTAAAAGTAGATTTGGGGAGTCAAACATAGTATTTAGATACTAAAGGTGGGTTGGGTCAACATTTATGGTATGGGTGGGTTGGGTCAACATTTACTTTGCAATGACATAAATGAGACAAGCAATACATGAGACAAGCAATAAATGAGAAAAGCTTGCAAACCTTAAAGACGAAAACAAATCCGTTCAAAGAATATTGAGGCTTGTATTTTTCCGTGTGTTGCAATTTTTTCAAAATATCCTTACGGTGTCTTGAATCAACATTATACACCCTAAGGTGAAGCTCTTGCCAAATATATTGTCCCCAGGAAAGCATCAAAAGCGAGACAAATCATCCACTAGAGCCAAAATCTCATAGGGTATAACGTGCCTAAGCTCGTTACCCATGAATACATACTCTAAAGCCAACCTTGAGACAAACAATTTGAATCATCATGAGATAGCTTTTTAAAATCCTTATCCATCTCAAGAAGTGCTTTAAGATCGTCACCCTTTATTCTTGGTAGAGTAGGAAATACCGGTTATGGAAATTTGAGGCCATTTGTTACTCAAATGGTCTAAAGAAGGATTTCAAATTTGAAACCGGTTAACAAACAAAATTCCTCATACCAAACTCTAATGTATTGTGACCAATATCGAAAATAAAAGGCATATCGGTAGTAGCATCTTTGATATCCCTTTGGTGTTGAAGCAAAAGTTCGGGACAAGATTATCATGGTCCTCCGTTCTAATATCCAACCAAGGGCCAAAACACTACTTTTAAACTTGTTATACCTTTCCTTTTTTCGTGACTTCTTTGCTATTGTTTTTAGAAGGTGTAGCTTAGTTCTCAAACTAACCTTGAATCATAAACCTAGGTTAACAAAAACAAAATATTAAAATAAAACTAATTTATACATGATACTAGCTACAAGATTATTTAGTCTTCATGGGTATATTGTTATTCTTGGTACAAAAATACAAGATACCAACTATTTTCAACCAAAAGACTTGATCATTAAAGTACAATCGATGCAGTAACAATCCCAAACCTAACTAAAGGATTAAACATTTATTACATCTAAATATGATACTTACATCAACACGATGAAACGATGAATCCATTGAAATAAACAAAAATCCTATCTACTCGATCGGTGACAATATATGTTGTTTTGTGTTTGTGTTTGTGTTTGTGTTTAAGTTTGAGAATGATAATCGATTTGGATTGATAATCATGTATCGATTAATTCTTGTGTATGATCCGATGGTTATTGCCGATCGGGTTTCCGTGTACATTGGAAAAGAAAGAAGGAGGTACACGGTGAAAAGTAGTTTTGTACATTTTTTTTTTTTTTTTTTTTTTACTTTTGTACTTTTGCGTGGATAAATGCAAGTCGAGTAAAAGTAGGTTGAGTAGCCGTCGGTTGCGCAAATTTGGTGGTTATTTGGGTAGATTAAAAAGTAAAAAGTGTACTTTTCCTTATGACACGTGTCACATTTTGGTGGAGCTGCGGTCGGTGGTTCGCATGACCATTTGGAGATTGAAGGAAAATTTGACCATGAGAGGACTACCAAAAGATTTTGGCACTTTTGGTACTTTTCTCTATTAACAATGTACAAGGACCAAACTTTATCAACCAAGAGACTATTTTTAGTCAAGCAACACTAAAACTTCTTAAACCTGACTTACCCATTCGGACCATCTACCACCAATCCAAAACACAAAAACCGGTAACTTTCTAAACACTCTAGATAAACCATACAAAACCAAATGATAACTATCTAAGATAAAACACAAAAGTTTCTCGACGACAAACTTTCTCCTTACCAAGGAGATCGACGAGGTTGATTGGTGGCGACCTCTTGCTCGTTAGCCACATGGCCGAGTTGACGACTTGCATTGTCGAGTAATGAGGTCGGCTTGGCATTCTTGTAATGCCGCCTCATTCCGATAGATGTTTCTCTGCAGTAAATAATCACCTCCACTTTCTCTTTGACATGGGTGGATCGTACCACCCGTTGAATGGACAAGTAGTAGGCTAAAACCGATAATCAAAATATAAGCATCTCTTTGCGGCATAAAGCGATACTAAACCCAGCGTATTCTTGTTTAAACTAAAAAAATAATTTTTAACTAAAATCACAATTATAATTAAGCGAGATTACTATAATCAACACATTTAAGCTACACCACAAAGCCAACTTTAAAATGAAATAAAATAAAGTGTCCCAACTGCTCTTGGGCGGGAATAGGACCTCCGTCAGGGTTCGTGTTGTTCCAACATATTGAACCACACCCTTTGATAAACTTTTGCTTTTATTAACAAAGTTTTATTAGCAGCACGATAAATTAGTGGACATGATACGATAATATTAAATAATGAAAAGTGGTAAAAGACATTTGTGCTTTTGACTAAAGACAAGCAAACACCGACTAACTGGGGTTGATTATAGCGGTCAAGGACCACTTTAGTCTCAGCTTGGAAAAAGACTACGGCGATGAAAATCCATGTTTTGGTTCGGTCTGACGTTTTAGTAGAGTTTAAGGGCCAACAATGTATTTTAGTTCTTTCTATATTAAGTAATAAAGAAGAATTTAGTGATAGAATATTTTATTTGAGTAGTTAGAAATAATAGTAATTTAATTTTTATTAAAATGTGTGATTTTGTCCAATGATAATTTTAAAGGCTGAGTAAGTAATATCTTTGACATTAAAACATGAAAATACAACAACAAGAAGAAGAGGTCACACAGTCTCTCTCTCTCTCTTGCTATTTTCATCTTCTTTTGACAACCATTTTTTAGATTCCTTCACAATTTAGTCTTCCTTTTTCTTCTTCCAATTAAATTATTCTACGTATTTCCTTCTTCGTGTTCTTATAATAAAATAAATAGAAAACCCATCTTTAATCTTCCATTTTCTTGCTATTTTGTTAAGTTTCTTATTCTTTTCATCCTTAAAAATAAAGTTATTTTTTTTATAGGTTATTACAAAATCTGTTCTAAGTTAATGTAAGTATCTACAAAATAAAAAAATAAAAAAAGTGTTTGTTATTGTTGTTGTTGTTGTTGCAAATATTAGTTAATTTGTTCTTTTACATCTTTTATTGTAAATTATAAGAAAGGGAAAAAAAATATATATATATATATATTTATATTGAGATATGGGAAAGAAAGGACCTTGCTATCATTGTGGTGTTACAAGTGAGTTGTTTCTTAGGATATTGAATTTTTGGTTTGACTTTTTGATGTGGTTAAAAAGATTGAATCTTTTTTGATATTTTCTTGAGCTATATGTTGTGTTTTTATGCTCAGATTAGCTGTTTAAATAATGTTTCATAATATCCATATCATGGTTTGGTGCAAAATTGAAGGAAAAAATGTGGTTTATTGTTTGCTCTAGAAATTTAATTAATTTTTTCTTGAATTTGGATCTTTGACTTGGTAAACTTAATGAAATTGAGGAGTTGTCTCTTTTGAACTCAGTTTTGATTTGCAAGATGTGTTTGTGGCTTAATTTGACTTAAATTTTGAGAACTATTTAGGGTGTTCTTCCTTTTAAAATTATTTACTTCATAAATTACCAGTTTCATGATTTGCCAGTCTCTTTAACGTCCTGCATTTTATACGTACCGGCTCAAACCTATGTGGTTGCATAATTTTCTTCAACTCAGAAGCGTGGAACCTGTTCTACAAACATTGTGCATTGCATCAAACTTGTGTAGACATTGAACTTCTGCTCCCTATGCAATTATACTGGTACCAATGTACAGAATCCAGTTAAAGCTCTCTGGCTATGACTATGAGTCTATGAAGGCTTGCTTGAAAGTAGTTCTACTATAGTTGACATTATTATTTTGTTCTGTTCGTTTTTGTTGCTAAAGAATGTTCCTCAATTACAATGTTAAAAGTAATATTAATATCCTATGTTGCAAAAGATAACACAAAATTTGGATTGTGACGCCATATCTTTTATGTTGCGTCATCGTTGCTAGATTCATTCCATATGATCTGATCACTTTCTCCTCATTGAGTACAATTGATTTGACCATTACTTACAAGCGACAAATCGTATGACAATCCTTGCGCATTGATTCACAAAGAACCAACCGCCCTTCTTTATGATAGACAAAAGCTATACTTTATTTGTTTTGTGCACGTTTCATTACTTATCTTATAGCGGTAGTATATTGTTGTTGGTACTTATGAAAATTTGAATAATGACTACAGGTACCCCCCTTTGGCGAAATGGGCCTCCGGACAAGCCTGTGTTGTGCAACGCGTGTGGTTCTCGTTGGAGAACTAAAGGATCACTTGTTAACTACTTCCCTCTTCAATCTAGATCAGAACGAGATATGTTTGAGGATCGTCGTGTTTCAAAAGTGAAAACAATATCTCTTAAAAACAAAGAGGCAAAATTACTAAAGAGAAAAGGCAGCTTTGAAAATGTACTAGGAGGAAGCAGCAGCATGCTTGGCTGTGGCGACGGTGGTGCGCTTACTCCTAGCCACCACCACCACCACCACCACCCAAGCATTTTTAAGGGACTTGATGAGGATACCAGCAATAGATCAAGTTCGGGCTCTGCCATCTCCAATTCCGATAGCTGTATGCAGCTTGGAAGTGCAGATGCTAGTGATCTAACAGGTTAAAAACATTCAATAGTTTGGGTTTTATCTTTTAGCAAAGCTGTGTTCCAATTTGCATTTCACCTTGCATGGCATTACCATTTATGGGAGTGTTTGGATTTGCATTTTGTAACTGATTTTTATCTTATTATTGGTTGTGATCTGTCTTTTATTTACAGTAAGCATATTCTTTTTCTAAACCTAATTTGAAAGACACTTACATTTCACTGAAGGTCAAATCATTTTGTTAAAAATGTCATTTTTGTTCATTTTATCTTTGAAGCGCGTAAGTAATCATGAATTGTCAAATATTCATACATCAGGTTTGATAATTACATTTCAAATTGTAGACGCACATCCAAACACTATTTTCTACACCCCATTTTATTACTGCCGATTATATAACTCAAGTTACGGAATAATAAACAAAGCACATTAAGTTTCAATTTGCATTGCCAAACACCCCTAAAGTTGTGTTGAATTTAAGTTTATATTGACTTTGAGCATACTTTAATGTTTCAGGTCCATCTCAATCATCTATTGTGTGGGACACAATGGTACCTTCAAGGAAGAGGACATGTTTTGACAAGCCAAAACAATCTCAGTCGAGAAGCTTACTAGAGATTTATATACAATCTTACATGAACAGCAATCTTACTTTTCGGGATCATCTGAGGAGTTGATTTTCGAGAGTGACACACCAATGGTATCTGTTGAGATAGGACATGGGAGCGTGCTTATTCGTCATCCAAATTCAGCAGCCGAGAAGAGGAATCTGAAGCCAGTTCACTATCTTTTGATACCAAAAACGAGGCTTATTCCACCAACAAAAGTGGAAATTTTTCAAGCCGCGGGAATGACAAATCTAAAATGCAAGTGAATCAAGACCAATTTAACAAGTAATTGGAATATATAACAATGTCTTTTTTAGTGGTCATACAAAAACTTCAAAAAGTAGAAGAACATCCAACTATGATATTCTGCAGCCTGTTTTGTTACAGCTAATTTATAATTCTGATAATTCCAGATCACATAATAACTTTTAAATGGCATTCACACTACTACCTGTATCCAATTTTCTGAAAAGGGTATTTGTTTTCTTTCATTGGGGCAACTTTTTACAAATAAAACTGACATCTTAATATTGTCAATTACAGGGATAATGAAGAAAAGTTACCGATACTTGTGAATCATAATTCACCACTGTGCAAAATAGATTTAAAAGTAAGTTAATTTCATCTTTTAATGAAATAATTTTGACCTTAGTCTTGTGGGTCATTGTTCATTCAGGTACTAACTTATGCTTTTGAACATACTATTTTGCAGGATATTATCAACTTTGAGAAGTTTACAAGTCAAATGACAAATGATGAAAAGCAGCTGTTGGTTCAGTATTTACCTCCTACTGATAATGTTCAATCACCAGATAGGTTTGTAATAAATCCTCATGCTATGCGGTCCTCCCCAAGGTATTCAATTCGGCGCAAAGCAGGTAATTTGGGGTGTGACATATGTAGTAGATGCAATATTAAATGCATATTAATTTGTACAATTAATTACTATCTACCCACCATAGTTAAGTGGCCGTCGATTGAGGTAATTCGGTATCCAGTGCATTAATTACTACATTAATTTTTAAACCAAACACATATTTATTCATATCACTTAATATCAAAACTAACACTCCACACACACGTAGTAGGTGCAATACTAAATGCATCTTTATGTGGACATTTAATTACCACATCTTCCACAATAGGTCGAGTGGCCGTCGATTCGGAGTAGTCGAGTATCCAATGCGTTAATTACTACATTAAATTTTAAACCAAAATTTTGAATTAATGTATAGTTGATGCACATTCGGTTATGAGTAAATTTGTTATATGTAAAACTAAATTTCAAATTAATTGCTTTACTACAACATAAGTTATACTACAACATAAGTTATACTACAACCAAACTAGTAACTAGGCGGCAACAAACTTTCGAATTAATGTATAGTTGATGCACATTTCAATTAAGAGTAAATTTGTTATATGTAAAACTAAAATTTGAATTAATTGATTTACTACAACATAAGTTATACTACAACATAAGTTATACTACAACTAGTAACTTAGACACATAACAAACTACATTCGTTAAGTGAAAATACATTCGATCAAACACCAATGGTTACATAAATATTCCACTTCCGATTACCACCATCACCGTTGCCACTTTCAAGAACCTCATCGTTGGATAAAACCTTGACCAAATTTTTATTGTATGTTAAGATAATGATTGCAGTTGTTTGGGAGAAAATACGAAACATTTTGAAGTATCAAGGCAGTTCGACGGTAAATTGGTTTTAAACCTCTCATCATTAACAACTTTGTGATGTATTGAACGACATAAACCACAAGCGTCTTTCAATGTTACTTTTAGATCACCCAAAACATTCGGATACAAGACTTGATTATAGCAACAACCTTTTCAAGTTTCCCTTTTTAAGAAATTTTTGATATCAATGAAACAACCAACAATGATCCCGCCATCGGCATTCATAAACTCAACCGCGTTAACCCATGGACCACTTTTAAAATCCGAATCCTCAACCAAATCGTCAACAACTTTCCTAATAAACTCACTGTGATTATTACACCATCGTCCACACCATCGAATACTGCGGGAATGGGTATTTTCTAACAGCTTTTCAACATAATTATCAACTTGAGAGGATATTGTGTTTTGTGTTGTGGAGGATAATCGGAGATCGAGTCGTCTATATCAAGTAATTCTTCCTCGTAATTTGGTGGTGAATTCATTGCATAGCTTTTAAGGTTTGGTAATCTTATCATATGTTTCTCACCTCTATTTATATATTATCATATACCAATCACATTAATTATATTATGTGTTAGTTGGGAAAAGGTTAGTTGTTGTAATTAATACATCAATATTAATGTAATCAATTAATAGGTGTTAGTTGTTGTAATTAATACATGTTAGGATACTCGACCATCGACTACTCGACCATCGACTTTGAATTAGATCTATTATCCATCGGGTAATATCCATTTAGATCACTATATTAATCCATTTTTTTGTTATTTACACACTTCATTTGTGTTTGTTCACTAATACTAGAAGAATTTGTATCGCTTCACTAATATTTCGATGCGTTTACGCATTTATTTTTGGTGAATTTATTTTTGTTAATTCGGGTTTTCAATTAAAAACAAGATGTCTAATATTTCTAATGATATTGTATTGAAGTTTTCAATAAAAGCATATTCTCGTCTTTCCCCAAAGGTGCAGGTGGAAAAATTATTGAAATTAAACTATCTATGTCTAAGCGTTGTCGTATTCCCAAATGTGCGACATGTTGTTAGAAAAAATAAAGAGGATATTTGGGCTTGGTTTTATTGTATACCAAAATGTAGCTTGGAAGAAGGTTTGACTATAGTGGAAAGTGATAGAGATGTTAAGAAGATGTATGAATTGGCTCAACTACGGGAAAATTGAGGTATATGTTTCCCGCCCCTCAAGCATTCCTAGTTGATTACTATCACAAAAACTTGCGTAAAGATGAGTTTGATGAGGAGGTGACAACACAATTAAAAACCATGATAAAGAAAGAAAGTTTTCATTGTATGTCGTTGGAAGAGGTTAGTGCATGGGAAAATGAAGAATCTCAATCACAAACACTTAAGATCACCGCATGAAAAGTTTAAAGCTAGTCTATTTACACCAAGGATGCTTTTGATGATTTTGATGATGCGACTCATGATGAATTTGATGAAGGTTCTAGTGCTCTTCCTTATGTGTCCAATAACGGTGATAACAATAATTTATGATGGGCATTTTAATTGTAATTTATGATGGTTATGTTTCATTGCCTTGTTTGTTGTAATTTAGGTACTAGTGCTTTTATTTAACATGTGTTAATTCTTGTGGGTCATCAAGATCGTGTAATGTATTAGTTGGTTTTAATGTTATCGGTATATTATGGTCTCTAACAAGGATTATAGTCGAAAAATTAAGCGGACATTATATTTTTTTTCGTTTTGGTTGTATATAGCAAATTTGGGGAGGGGTTTGAAAGTAATTGAAATATAAGGTTATTTGTGTCATTCTTTTATTTTTGTATTAGTTCATACTTCATAGTGTAAGGATTTTCTATTGTAAGTTTCATTTTTTTTTCAAATGTTGTGGCTTCAGTTATCTTTTGTAATCATTCTCTTCGATCATGGTTTTATGCTTTAATTAATTTTGGGGAGAGTAAAAATGTGTTGGATTTGTCTACTTATCACGGCGTAATAATAATTGAAACCCTACCTAATCTCTTATTTTCATCTATTTTCTGTCACACACCCCAATCGAATCACCGCCTTGCAAAATCAATGGCAAACAAACACCAAATCTAGATCGGTTAGCGTCTGCTAGTGGTTCGATGATATTGCAACCATGTTCAAGCATCTCTTTAGGTGAAGTGATGGAAGCACAAGCTCGCCTAGTCAAATGGAAGTAATATCACGAACTAGGCGAGTGCTGCGAAGCGTGAAGGGCGATTAAGGGCTCCATTATCTTGGCCCAAACCATGAGAAAGGGTGGATGCTTTATCATGTCGGTGAAGATGAATGTGATGATGGCAAGCTTGTTCATTTGATTCGTGATGGGATTGGCGAAGCAAGATGGTGTGACCCTATGGAATTGATGAAGACTTGGTGGTGTTTAGTGACATCGTCACTTTTGTGTTGAAGCTTTTGGTTTTCAAGTGGTCTAACTATGTGAATGTCTTTTGGGTATGGATCATTAGTAAGTAATTTGATTTGTATGGTATATTTATATATAACTCTTATGTAATTATAGTTTGGGTTATGGTTTACGAATATCTTTGGTAATGAAGTTATATACGTATTTGGATGATAATTAGTCGACTTAGGTTATGTCTTGAAATGATTATCTTTGGTAATGAATCGTTATGATATTTAGTTTATCCTTATTGATTTTGTTGCCATTTTGTATATCAATTCTAGTGTAGATGTTGTTTCGATTTTGTTAATCACATTGTAATGGAATTAGGTTTTAATGGTCAATCTTAGGCACTTGTGGGTCAATTTTAGAAATGGTTTGACAACATGGATTAATATAGGAGTTGGTCAATTTTAGAAAGGGTCACTTTTAGAAATGACATGTTCTTGTTCTAAAGTGGGTAAGTTTTTAGATTTTGGTTTAATGGTTTTTAAATGTGCCTAAAGTGAGTCACTTTTAGGAACTTGTGGGTCATGTCTTTTGATGATTTTATGGATTTACATATTTACTTGTGTGTCATATGGTGTTTTGATCGGCTTGAAGGAAAATATACTAAGACGGTCTCTAAATTCCGATGGATTATGGTTGCAATGTTTTGGAAGTGATTTTGAGGGTATTTATGTTGGCTTTGATTATACTAAGACACTATAGATGCACATCATTTTGACCTTGGCTTTGCTTTGCTATAAATAGTCTTGCTAACTTCTTTATGCATGTAAGGAAACATGTTTGTTTGATGGTTCATGGTTTTAGGATAAGAAACTATTGTTTTCCTTCTTTTACATGGCGGTGGCGGTGTATATGGAAAAAAATAGGTGCTGCGATCGCTGATCAATTATTTTTGCAATCTTGCTTTCTTTTCATTCATTGTACGTCCAATGACAACTATGAGGACTTAGATGTGGGTGCTGGAATAGTGGAGTCATGGTTTTATGCAAGAATAAAGTTTAAATGGTTCTTGCTGCGTCGATAGACCATAACTCAATATCATTGAATTTTGGGTTCGAGTTATGCTTCTTTTTCGTTTGAGTCTGTTCACTTGTTTGCAAGCGTGAAACATAACGGTATTGATTGGATCATCATTGGTTACGTCTAGCGCAAATTTTGCCTCCGAAATTCTAGTTCCTTTCATGATGCATGCTTTAAGTTAACTGGATAGACGTTCAAATATTTGTTTTGTATTTGCGTATATGAAGTCCATAATGAAGTCCATAAAAGGTTTGGTTCTTTCTATCTTGCATGGATAACTAATTGATTAATAGATGTAAATATATATGTTGCAATTGTATAATAAAGGTTTTGAGTAGTCGTGTTTAAGTTATTTTTTTTCAAAGTATTATTCCAAATTGGTGGATGTTTTTTTTCAACTTTTTATAATCAAACATATAAAGACAATTTATCGTATGTTATAACAAATAAAATCATGTTCAACATATATCATGTTCAACATTTTTTGTTCATTATCCAAAGTAACTTGAAAAGTCAAATAGCCAAAGTAACTTCTTAATTAACCACATTAAGTTAAACGCGACATTATTTTCTACACGAGTTCGAGTAAACCATGACTACTGCGACCTTATTTAGTTACTAGTCTATCACATCACAAAAGTGATTATCGGTGTTTTCACTGTCTGACGCGAATCTCCACACCTAACCTAACAATAACAATGTTACATGCAATAGTATATCATTATTTACAAAACCTAACTTGACTCATCATATAATTTCACCTAGTTAATGGTATGACATATATGTCACATTGAATGAGACAAGCAGTTTAATTGGATGAGATGATTAAACAAAATTGTTTTCAACAATACATATGTCACCTTTGGTTTACAAAACATACAACATTCGTTTACAATAGATTATGCTCGATTACCTACTCCCACTACTACGGTTTCAACAACGAAAGTACAAAATACATTTCAACTACTATTCTGGTTTCAACTACCAAAGTACCAAACTACTACCAAAGTACCAAAGTTTGCCAAACTACAAAATACATTTGCAACTACCGGTTGAGTTATTTAAACTTGTACATCAATGAGTTATTTCTACAACTACTACGACTTCTCACTTTCGGCGCCACATTTCAAGACTTCAATCGGTTTGTGCCAAAGGTAGTTCAATCTTGTACTTCAAAGAAATCCAAATGCTCCCTATATGCCAAAGCGCAAAGTAGTATTACCGACCGCTAATGGAAGAGACAACCTATACAAGTTTATCATCCCGGATACCCAGATCACCATAAAGGGGCCTTGCCTTGGCACATTATCCATCTGGGAAGGTGATGGAGTAATGTTTTGGATCAATGCCCTTCTTTTCCATTACTTGGGTTTGTTGTAAAACTTAGAATTTTATATTCAAAACATCTCCTCATATTGATCCACCATTCTCGATTTTCAACTAGAGGCCGGAGAGGCATCATAGATTGTTATGACACGGGCGTAGATGGAGTTCTCCCGGAACCAATGTACATTATCTTCATTGATTGGAAAATAGACCTACAATATTGGTGAACAAACATAAGACAACAAAAGCGATATTGTATTTAAAATTTTGTATCCAGGGCTCGATTTGCTCCAAAGAAGCACACTCGACTCCCAGCTCCATTTGTCTCGAAGAAACTCGCACAAGGGGTTGTTTGGGTCGAGGTATCAAAGGGTGAAATAATTGTTTTAACCCTTTTGCCTACCTAGTCAAACTTCTTTTAGGTCTTAGGTTAGTGTGAATGTTAGAAAGGTTGCATAAGTTTTGGTAGGTTTAGAAAAAGAGCTGTTTTTTACTGGCGGAGACAACAACATTCTATCATTATGGGCCACTTTTCTTAGTCTAATTGGTACTCAAATTGTGCAAACTTTGTTTTATTAAATCCTTGTATGCCCATCTAATTTTAGTTTCAGTTTAGTGCACTATAATCACCCCTAGCATAGTATAAAGTCGAGTTAAAATCTGTTTTTGCACAAATTCACATTCGCATCGATGAGTTACTTTCTTGGGATGGCCTAAACACACACTATGACTTATTTTTAATCATCTAGATGCCTTTCCATCACCAAGTTACTTTTTAGGATTACCACTACTCTAACTTTGTTGTTGTAGTTTGATTTTGGTTTTGAAAGTCTTTTTCGACTAGAAAATAAGCTCAAAAACGACTCATACCTTATTTAGGAATTTCCTTACACTCTTGGAAAATGACTTTTCAACCATATCGATGTGACTTATGTGTGATCATCGCGAAAACTAAAGGTTAGTTATTATGGTCATGCACGATTGTGATCTAAAATACTACATATCAATTAGAACCATGAAATACTACTATCGACTATCAAAATTTCTTAAACCACCTTTTCCATGATTGACAAACGGGAGACCATAAGTTACTCGTCGACATAAAACACGGCATCCTGTTGGTAAGAATCATGGAGCTAAAAATGGACTGCCATTGCCTAATCGGCATCGGCGGTCTAAAATCTCATAGAAACATTATCCATAGATCAAGGTCTTGACAAAAAAAATAAAAATAAAAATAGTAGTTAACATTATCCATAAATCTTAAAATTGTTAACATGAAATTCACCGTCGAGAAAGCCATCCATTTCTATACTTCACGATGCCCAACAACCTTTCCAAAAATTATGATATGCATATATGCCATCTCCTCCCCATGGAAAATAAAATCTCTGTCCTCCTTTTCATTCAAAAATCCATAATTTCTTTTGGCACAATCACTCTTAATTGTGCGAACCGGTGGGGCAGTTAGATCCTGCGGATATATCATACAATTGTCTAGTCAAAGTACTTAACCAACGTTACAAAATACGAAATAAATAATAAGTAAAATAAGTTACCTCATTCCACGGGAATCACTTCACCATGTGAAACCAACGGTGAAAACTTTACATTTCTTCTTCAACACGGACTTTAGGCTTTGTGTGGAGTGGTTGAAGGCGGTTCATGTCAGTCTTGAAGATACTGCGCTCTAGTCTCTCGGGCAACATTAACGGTATCTTTTTAATAGATGCACCGCGTCACCATAACATGATATCAACTAATTTCTCATTATCGTCATTGCTAGGGGTACAATCGGATTATTCATTCTGATTTATCCGATCATCATTCTAGGAACGACATCGGGATGCCGTTGCTAATTTCTCCATCATCATTACTAGGAGCGAATCTCGATCCTTCATTGAAGGAGATGCAAATCATTGTCTTTTCCTATATTAAAAAATTAGAATAAAAGATTGGGTTATTTGATTTTAAAACCAAAAACTTAATGTTAAATTTACCTTTTAGGAGTAGTAAATACATATATTTGCATAAGAGTCTCCACGCCATTAAATCTTGTTCTGAGCGGATTACCCGTATTCTTGATGCCCTTCTTCTCTTGTTCCTCTACACATTTGAAATACAAATAATCAAGCCATTCTATGATCAAATAAGCATGTTTGTGTGTCGGTGAATATGGTTAAAGCCACTACGATTATCAAGCGGTGTGTCAAGCATGTTTTATATTACGAATCCAATAATTCGGGTTCAACTTTTTGATTCCACCGTTATAATATTCCATTTCCTTTGGATCATGTTGAAAATCCATGTCGGGATGTAATTTGACATCATTATCAAATGCATTTGAGGGCATAAGTATAAATAAAATATAACGTTATTGTATGATGTTATGTAAATATCCATAGTCTCGTTGTAATAATATTACCTTTTCTTCATTTGCATTGTCAAGTTCGAGAGTGCATACATATAAATAAGAGAAAGAAACAAAATTAAAGTAATATTACCTTTTCTTCATTTGCGATGGGCTCCACATTATCGTTAAAGCGATCTCAACCTTTCCACATGGGCTCCACACTATCATTAAACACATTCTCGACCTTTACTAGTGGGCTCAAAGTCTAGTTCGCGGAGGGCTCCAAGTCTCGATTCGGAGGGCGCAAAAATTCAACTAATCTTAGCCCTAACAACCTTCTTGTAATAATATCGCCATGTTGATAAAACAAAATTCAAGAACTTACCTTTTCTTGATTTGCGGTATTAACAACATTTGCTTCATGATCATGTACGACAAGGCTCCGTAGTCTCGTTAGTGCCATTCTTAGCGTGTTGCTCAAGTCTTTCGCGTTTCCCGAAGAATGATTCAATATACTCAATCTTCTTTATAAGCTCACCTCGAGGTTTAGAAGGTTACGATAATCTACTAGAGGGCGCAAAAATAAGGTAATATATAATAATCTTATTTACGCATTCAATGTAAAAATAAAAATTTGTTTATAAACAACAAACCTTTGAGTCTTGATCAACTTCACTAGTTATCGGATACACTCGACATACGCATAAAAGATGCATCCTTGGGAGGTTTCACATATTTCTCAAGTGCATTAAGCGACTACCAAATGCGCTCAATATCCTCAACCTTCTGCAAACGTTATCGATCCTTGGCTATGCACCTCGGTCGAAATGTACCTCACGGTGAACCTCCGTGTGAACCTCCGTGTGAACATGTATGCGTGGAATAACCTTCCTCTTTTTAAAGGTATATGAGATGCATCTTGTTGACATTCTTGAAATAGTCTAAACTACATGTCCGCGTGATGTATTGATCTCCTTTCGGTGGGACAAGTGTATTAATTGACTCTGAATATAATAGCTCTCCGATCATTTTTTGTAAATGTTATACCATTCTCAAGAAACACAACGGGAATAACATCATTGTGCCTTTCAGCGAATCCACGTTTTGTGGCACGGAGATCTTGGGCTCATAAGATAACATAGCACAATGGCATGGCGTTTGTGGTCTCTGGTGGATTCTTAGGGCTGGCGGTTAAGCGTGCTTTGTGAGGTAATCTTGGGGTGACACCGGAAGTCTTCAAATGAGGCACAAAAACAAATCCGTGAGCACTGCTGCGGGAGCGGACAATATTGTGGTCCCCGCGCACCTGCCACGTACTTTCCGCAGCTCTTTTAACAACCTCATTGAACTTCCGGCAATCGCCAACCATTCGCGTAACGCTTCTGAAACTGCCGCGTAATTGTAACAGCGTAACTCGTGTGGCGTCGGCTCTGGGAGAATGCTGAGTGTCACCCATGGGGACTCATCGTCCTCGATGAGGTTTGCCCGCCATCGACGGCTCGGGTGGTGATACCACGCCAACACGCTTGTCGACGCATTGTCCGCTGCGCAGCTCACGGGTTTGTTTGTAGCCTCATTTGAAGACTTCCGGCGGTCACCCAAGCGGTACTACTCATACGCGACACGTAGCGCGGTTCTAAGAACTCCACCCGATGAACCACAACGTTGTGTCATTGTAGGCGAATGTTATCTTATGAGCCCGGCGTCTCTCCGGCCGCCGATGTGGGATTTGCTAGGGTGTTCGACCGCCAATTTGTAGCATTCGGAAAAGTTCCAATAACCCGGATCTGTAAAGTTTTAAAACCATTAATGTTAAATAAATAAACTAACTTAATGGATAGTTGTAAACTAAATTAATGTCGATAACCGAATCGTAAAGTTTTAAAACGGTTTGTAACAAGTTGTATATGCCAGCGTAACAAAGATATATAAAACTTGACTACAAGTTTGTGCTTAATATGAACATGTTGTGTTTCGACAACTATTAGTCGAAACATCTGTTTCTAATCTAAGAGTTTAGGATGAGAAAACATCAAATCGTGTACTTCAAAGTCGAGACAAAATTGCGTCGCATTATGTTATTAGATTCATATAAGCGTCACAATAAATGAGGTATTCTATTCCATATGACCACATATTAGATAACAATGCGGTTGCACTATAGAGTTGATTAAAACCAAACTTAAAAGTAGATTTGGGGGTCAACATAGTATTTAGATACTAAAAGGTGGGTTGGGTCAACATTTATGGTATGGGTGGGTTGGGTCAACATTTACGCAATGACATAAATGAGACAAGCAATACATGAGACAAGCAATAAATGAGAAAAGCTTGCAAACCTTAAAAGGCGAAAACAAATCGTTCAAAGAATATTGAGGCTTGTATTTTTTCCGTGTGTTGCAATTTTTCAAAATATCCTTACGGTGTCTTGAATCAACATTATACACCCTAAGGTGAAGCTCTTGCCAAATATATTGTCCCCGAGGAAAGCATCAAGCAGACAAATCATCCACTAGAGCCAAAATCTCATAGGGTATAACGTGCCTAAGCTCGTTACCCGTGAATACATACTCTAAAGCCGACAGAGACAAACACAATTTGAATCATCATGAGATAGCTTTTTAAATCCTTATCCATCTCAAGAAGTGCTTTAAGATCGTCACCCTTTATTCTTGGTAGAGTAGGAAATACCGGGTTATGGAAATTTGAGGTATTTTCAAAATGGTCTAAAGAAGGATTTCAAATTTGAAACCGGTTAACAAACAAAATTCCCTACCAAACTCTAATGTATTGTGACCAATATCGAAAATAAAAGGCATATCAGTAGTAGCATCTTTGATATCCCTTTGGTGTTGAAGCAAAAAGTTCAGGACAAGATTATCATGGTCCTCCGTTCTAATATCCAACCAAGGGCCAAAACACTACTTTTAAACTTGTTATACCTTTCCTTTTTTGTTGACTTCTTTGCTATTTTTAGAAGGTGTAGCTTAGTGAAACTAACCTTGAATCATAAACCTAGGTTAACAAAAACAAAATATTAAAATAAAACTAATTTATACATGATATTTAGTCTTCATGGGTATATTATTATTCTGGTACAAAAATACAAGATACCAACTATTTTCAACCAACTTGATCATTAAAGTACAATCTGATCGATAACAATCCCAAACCTAACTAAAGTTAAACATTTATTACATCTAAATATGATACTTACATCAACACGATGAAACGATGAATCCATTGAAATAAACAAAATCCTATCTACTCGATCGGTGACAATATATGTTGTTTTGTGTTTGTGTTTGTGTTTGTGTTTAAGTTTGAGAATGATAATCGATTTGGATTGATAATCATGTCGATTAATTCTTGTGTATGATCAGATGGTTATTGCCGTCGGGTTTCCGTACATTGGAAAGAAGAAGGAGGTACGGTGAAAAGTAGTTTTGTACATTTTTTTTTTTTTTTTTTTTTTGTACTTTTACGTGGATAAATGCAAGTCGAGTAAAAGTAGGTTGAGTGGTCGGTTGCGCAATTTGGTGGTTATTTGGGTAGATTAAAAAGTAAAAAGTGTACTTTTCCTTATGACCGTGTCACATTTTTGGTGGGCTGCTGGATCGGTGGTGCGCATGACCATTGGAGATTGAAGGAAAATTTGACCCATGAGGACTAAAAGATTTTGGCTTTTGGTCTTTCTCTCATTAACAATGTACAAGGACCAAACTTTATCAACCAAGAGACTATTTTTAAAGCAACACTAAAACTTAAACACTGACTTACCATTCTGGACCATCTACCACCATCCAAACACCGGTAACTTTCTAAAACTCTAGATAAACCATACAAAACCAAATGATAACTATCTAAGATAAAACACAAAAGTTTCTCGAGACGACAAACTTTCTCCTTCCAAGGAGATCGACCGAGGTTGATTGGTGGCGACCTCTGCTTGTTAGCCACAGTGGCGAGTTGTGACTTGCATTGTCACGAGTAATGAGGTCGGCTTGGCATTCTTGTGTAATGCCTCATCATCCGATAGATGTTTCTGCAAGTAAATAATCCTCACTTGCTTTCTCTGACATGGGTGGATCGTCTACCCATTGAATGGACAAGTAGTAGGCTAAAACCGATAATCAAAATATAAGCATCTCTTTGCGGCATAAGCGATACTAAACCAGCGTATTCTTGTTTAAACTAAAAAAATAATTTTTAACTAAAATCACAATTATAATTAAGCGAGATTACTATAATCAACATTTAAGCTACACCACAACCAACTTTAAAATGAAATAAAATAAAGTGTCCCGACTGCATCTTGGGCGAGAATAGGACCTCAGTCCGAGTTCGTGTTGTTCCAACATATTGAACCACACCCTTTGATAAACTTTTGCTTTTATTAACAAAGTTTTATTGTAGCACCACGATATTTAGTGGACATGATCACGTAATATTAAATAATGAAAAGTGGTAAAGACATTTGTGCTTTTGATAAAACAAACAAACAGCTGGCGGGGTTGTTAGCGGTCAAGGACCACTTTAGTCTCAACTTGGAAAAAGGGCCCGGCGATGAATCTGGTGTTTGGTTCGGTCTGACGTTTTTAGCCGAGTTTAAGGGCCAACAATGTATTTTAGTTCTTTCATATTAAGTAATAAAGAAGAATTTAGTGATAGAATATTTTATTTGAGTAGTTAGAAATAATAGTAATTTAATTTTTATTAAAATGTGTGATTTTTGTCCTGACAATAATTTTAAGGCTGAGTAAGTAATATCTTTGACATTAAAACATGAAAATACAACAACAAGAAGAAGAGGGTCACACACAGTCTCTCTCTCTCTCTTGCTATTTTCATCTTCTTTTTGACAACCATTTTTTAGATTCCTTCACAATTTAGTCTTCCTTTTTCTTCTTCCAATTAAATTATTCTACGTATTTCCTTCTTCGTGTTCTTATAATAAAATAAATAGAAAACCCATCTTTAATCTTCCATTTTCTTGCTATTTTGTTAAGTTTCTTATTCTTTTCATCCTTAAAAATAAAGTTATTTTTTATAGGTTATTACAAAATCTGTTCTAAGTTAATGTAAGTATCTACAAAATAAAAAATAAAAAAGTGTTTGTTATTGTTGTTGTTGTTGTTGCAAATATTAGTTAATTTGTTCTTTTACATCTTTTATTGTAAATTATAAGAAAGGGAAAAAAATATATATATATATATATTTATATTGAGATATGGGAAAGAAAGGACCTTGCTATCATTGTGGTGTTACAAGTGAGTTGTTTCTTAGGATATTGAATTTTGGTTTGACTTTTTGATGTGGTTAAAAGATTGAATCTTTTTGATATTTTCTTGAGCTATATGTTGTGTTTTATGCTCAGATTAGCTGTTTAAATAATGTTTCATAATATCCATATCATGGTTTGGTGCAAAATTGAAGGAAAAAATGTGGTTTATTGTTTGCTCTAGAAATTTAATTAATTTTTCTTGAATTTGGATCTTTGACTTGGTAAACTTAATGAAATTGAGGTTGTCTCTTTTGAACTCAGTTTTGATTTGCAAGATGTGTTTGTGGCTTAATTTGACTTAAATTTTGAGAACTATTTAGGGTGTTCTTCCTTTTAAAATTATTTACTTCATAAATTACCAGTTTCATGATTTGCCAGTCTCTTTAACGTCCTGCATTTTATACGTTGGCTCAAACCTATGTGGTTGCATAATTTTCTTCAACTCAGAAGCGTGGAACCTGTTCTACAAACATTGTGCATTGCATCAAACTTGTGTAGACATTGAACTTCTGCTCCTATGCAATTATACTGGTACCAATGTACAGAATCCAGTTAAAGCTCTCTGGCTATGACTATGAGTCTATGAAGGCTTGCTTGAAAGTAGTTCTACTATAGTTGACATTATTATTTTGTTCTGTTCGTTTTGTTTATAAAGAATGTTCCTCAATTACAATGTTAAAAGTAATATAATATCCTATGTTGCAAAAGATAACACAAAATTTGGATTGTGCCATATCTTTTATGTTGCGTCATCGTTGCTAGATTCATTCCATATGATCTGATCACTTTCTCCTCATTGAGTACAATTGATTTGACCATTACTTACAAACGACAAATCGTATGACAATCCTTGCGCATTGATTCACAAAGAACCAACTTGCCCTTCTTTATGATAGACAAAGCTATACTTTATTTGTTTTGTGCGTTTCATTACTTATCTTGTAATGGTATATTGTTGTTGGTACTTATGAAAATTTGAATAATGACTACAGGTACCCCCTTTGGCGAAATGGGCCTCCGGACAAGCCTGTGTTGTTACAGCAGTGTGGTTCTCGTTGGAGAACTAAAGGATCACTTGTTAACTACTTCCCTCTTCAATCTAGATCAGAGCGAGATATGTTTGAGGATCGTCGTGTTTCAAAAGTGAAAACAATATCTCTTAAAACAAAGAGGCAAAATTACTAAAGAGAAAAGGCAGCTTTGAAAATGTACTGGAGGAAGCAGCAGCATGCTTGGCTGTGTGACGGTGGTGCGCTACTCCTAGCCACCACCACCACCACCACCAAAGCATTTTAAGGGACTTGATGAGGATACCAGCAATAGATCAAGTTCGGGCTCTGCCATCTCCAATTCCGATAGCTGTATGCAGCTTGGAAGTGCAGATGCTAGTGATCTAACAGGTTAAAACATTCAATAGTTTGGGTTTTATCTTTTAGCAAAGCTGTGTTCAATTTGCATTTCACCTTGCATGGCATTACCATTTATGGGAGTGTTTGGATTTGCATTTTGTAACTGATTTTATCTTATTATTGGTTGTGATCTGTCTTTTATTTACAGTAAGCATATTCTTTTCTAAACCTAATTTGAAAGACACTTACATTTCACGAAGGTCAAATCATTTTGTTAAAAATGTCATTTTTATTCATTTTATCTTTGAAGCGTAAGTAATCATGAATTGTCAAATATTCATACATCAGGTTTGATAATTACATTTCAAATTGTGAGGTCATCTCTTCATCCCTTTGTTCTTCCATAACCATTTGAGATCAATGACGCGAATGTCAATTGGTCTTGGAACCATATCCCAAGAGTCATGTAGACGGTATTGGAGAAGTTCCTCCCGCATCGCTTCTATCCATGCGGTTTACGCCATTGCCTCGCAAATGTTCTTTGTTCAATATTGCTAATTGAGCAAAGGTAAATGCACTGTCGCAATCGGTGGCAAGTTAGCGTCTCGTCTGAATTGGCCTTGAAGGTTCACTAATAACTTGTTCAATTGGGTGGTCTTTTGTCCACTTCGTAGTAAAAGGATACCGAGATTATACGAGTCAGCGAGTTAGATGGTTCTCGTAAGCTAGAAGACGATTCGGTGATTCCGTAGCAAACGGGTTTTCAAATAAGTCTTCATCTAACGTTGCATCGCTACGGTTATGAGTAGGTTCTTCTTGAAATGATATGTTTTGAATTTGCTCATCAACCGGTAAAACTGTTGAAGAGTCGGAGTTGCTCGAGTAGATGTAGATGATGTTGATGGAGTTGGTGCATTGGTTTAGACCGCTGTAGATGCATCTTCTGTTGGTTGCGGTGGTAGATGATTTTGAGCGGGTGCAACTGAATGATGGTTTGATGCATTTTTAGAGGTTCCACCATAGTATTCATCGAACATTAACTCAAAGAAATTCTCCCATTCATGTTTATGAGAGTGCCAGAAAAGTTGATGGAGCTCTTTGATGTCTGAGTCCCGAATCGATATGTCCAAGTCTGCTGGGTTTAGTGGGTTCTAGAGCTGAGTCTCTCGGAAGCCATAACCGTGAAAGTTCATCAAATTCACATTCATCGCTCCATGATCCTCCTAGTTCTTCCGCTATACACCTCGAATGCCTCGAGCTATCCGAATATCCAATGAAGATTCCAATATCACCTTTAGCTTTCGGGTTTCCCTAGATCTTCTCTCGTTGTTTGTCGGATAGCACAAAGCGCAAAACACGTGAAAAAGAGATATCGAGTTTTCTATTGTTCACTATTTCATATGGGGTTTTATTGAATCTTGGATGGATTAGGGATCGGTTCGAGTGAAACAAGCAAAGGCAACAACATCACCCATAGAAGTAATGGTGCAATGAATAAATTAGCATTGTGCGCAGCTTTCCACAAGAGTTCGATTTCTTCTTTAACTACCCAATCACTGTGGAGTTCTAACAACGATGTTTGATGAGTTATTCCAACATCTTCAAAATAAGCTCTTAACTCCCGATTTGTGAATTCAAAGGTCGTGTCCGTTTTACTACTTCATCGAGCTTGAAGAAGTACTTGAATACGCTTCGTGAAGGTGATGATGATGCCTGGTGCTTCGCTTTTGATCTCGTAAATCTAACCCATGTATATCTTGAATAATCATCGATGATAACAAGAATATACTTTTTCCCATTAATGCTTTCAACTCTCATTGGGCCACATAAGTCCATGTGCAACATATGCAACCTTGCTTCGAAACTAGGTACGGTTTGGGTTTATATGATGCTCTTTTGCTTTTTCCTTGTTCGCATGATGGACATAAGTGATCCTTGGTATTTTAACTTTGGAAGTCCATTGACGATGTTGTCTTTGGCAAGTTTGTTGATTGTATCGAAATTGAGATGGGATAACCGCTCATGCCACAACCGTGACTTTGTTCCGTATGCTCGTGTCATAAGACATATTGGTGATGAAGAGGCCATTTGGTTAATGTCGATAGCATACAAGTTTGTATCACGATTCCCATATAAGAGATCACCATCCAAGTTTCTAACGAAGCAAGCATTTTTCCTAAAGCAACCTCTAAATGCATCACGTAATCGCCTGATCGAAACAAATTGTGTCCCAACCCTTCAACATAGTAAACCCGAGTGATCAAATAATTTCCAAAAGGTAGATCTCCATAACCCATGATAGCTTCTACATGATCATTTCCAAAACGTACGGTTCCCATGAATTGCCGATTTAAATTGATCGCCAGCCTTCAGATTCCGGCCATGTGCTTGGAGCAACCCGAGTCGACGATCCAAAGACATATTTCGATAACCTCGCCAATAATGTAAGAAGAAGATTTTGGAAACCTTTTGATTTTGGTTCCTTTGGGTTAGAGGTAAAATCGATCACACTCATAGAAGTTATCTATTGGTAAGACAGTGCATCACTCATTCTACCATTCGAGTGTGAAAGTTCTACCGTGGGTTTCAAATGTCATCCCTAAAGTAAACCTTATGCTCCCTATCGCAGTGTAAAGCCTAAGTCTCAAACTAGTCTTCCTATTCGCTTAGCATAAGTTCTTTTGGGAACATTCTTCTTAACAGCTTAACAATCTCATTCTTAGAAACATAATCATCATGAACATTAGTTAAAGATTTCTTGCAAGTTAAACAAAGAGATTCAACACATTCATTAGACTTCTAAGTTTCATAGGTTCAATACATTCAGATGAATTGTCTTTCTTATTACAAAGCGGTAAATTCCTAGGGTGTTCTTCTAGTTTCTTCTCTTTATTCAAGCAACTACTCTTAGAGGAAAGCGAGACTCTATTGTTCCTTGTATTGCTCTTAGGCTTTAGTCTGCTGCTCCTAGAGGTGCTTCCTAGTCCTGTAGAAGGTAAGACACACTCATTAGGATTCACAATGTTATCTAGAGAAGTGGTTTCAGTTTTCCTAGTCTCTTTAGAGTGCTTTTCTAAACTTATGTCGCTTGTTCCATATGGTTTAGATGTGGAGGCGTAGCATTAGTGGTACTCATCTTAAAAGGCCGGAGCTAAAACTTTGGTTTCTCAATAACCGCTTTTCCTTTTTCAACATTTTGTTTAGGCGAGGAATGTGGAGTGATGGTTTTGATAAATCATTTTTCTCATTGGCTTTTGGAGGAGGCATAGAAATGTATATTTTGGTTTTAGAACCGGTTTGGTAACATTTGCTTTCTCCTCACCAATGGTTTTGGAATCTTAGTATCCATCGCCTTTCCTTTTGACATTCCACCGAGCCCTCAAAAGATCATTTTTCGCTTTCATGTCATTGTAGGCACGCCATACAACACGCTTGTCATACTTGCATTCCTCGCTTTTTCGATCAAGTTGTTTAAAATATGAGACATTTTCTTTTCAAGTTTCTCAAGTGCTTTTTCATATTTAGAAACAATTTTGGAGGTCTCGACCGAGTCGCTCATGATCTTCAATGTAATATGTTTGTAAAATGATGGACATAATATCGAGTCGAACATCTTCAAGAGAGAGTCATTTAAATGTTCCAAAAATTTGATGTGTTCGACATACCATTAGCTTGCTTTACTGTGGATGTATGGTCCTTGACAAAGTCAACTGCTTTTCAAAATGCTTGTTCAAATGAATTACCCTTGCACCGATGGCATTCACTAAGGGGCAATTTGAGTTTCAAAATACTTTTTATTTTCATTATCAAAACTATTAAACCGATGTTTATTGTAATATTGGTTTTAGTTTTAACAAAGGTCTTGAAGATCTCAATTCTAGTTTTCACATTTTCTAAAATACTTCTCGCATCACTTGTGTTAAAAGGATTGTTTGAAGACATTTGTTCAATGTTCGAAGAGAATTTGAGACAACAACCGGTTTTGAAACAGTGTTGACTTTTTGTTTGAAACACTTGGTGTGATGGAAAACTTTGACTTTTCTTTTTGATTAACAAAAGTAATTCCTTTAATTTTTTTCCATTTGTTATAATCAATTGGTTTGATTTTCGGATTTTTTTGTTTCATTTTTGATCTACTCTCCTCAGATAGTTCTAACGTTTCAAGAGAATCACGAACAATAATGGGTTCTTGTATAGCATTTCCATTGTGTAGCACATTCTGAGATTCCTAAGCTTTCTTGAGGAACGAAGAAGGGTCGTTACCAAGTGCCATTCTATTATTAGTATGAAAATGCGGATTTACTTGATTATAAAGCATCTTGATTGTTTGAGCGTAATGACCCGTTTTAAGAAGCAAATTTTCCAAAGTTTGGATTTTTCATTTTTATCAAGAATTTCATCAAGAAGAGAATCTTCTCGCTTTGAAAAATCAAGAATCAATCGCTTCTTCGCTTTTCAAGATTAGAAAACATTTCTTTTGTTTAGAAAGTTGGTCATTTAAATCGTAAATTTCCTTGTTTAAAGATTTAATTTTAAGTTCAAATTCACATCAAGTGTGTTATACTTGATTTGCAAAAGTTGTTCTTTAGAAACCAAATTTCGATAACCAATTTCTAATTCGATTCTTTGTTTTATGAAATTCAAAGGCTTTTGCTCTCCTTGTAACTCTCAAGCTCGGCGGTCAATTTAGCATTCACGGCCTTAACTTCGCGATTGACCGCTCTAACTTTCTCAATTTCAATGCCACGCTTATTGATTAATGATTCAAAATAAGCACGTGTTTCCTCATCGGTCTTAGTATTTTGTGCCACACGCCCACTAGGATCCACATCTCGAGTTTCGAGTTTGTATTACTACAACTCGGATTGTCCGTATGTATCATAAGTTGGTCAAGGCGCTCACGTATCGTCGTCGTCATGAGTAAACACATCAAATATGACATTGTTATAGCATGGATCAATGATTGGTACCTCGACATCGCATTGACGCTATAGACGGTGGTGCGTGCCGTAATCAAGTCGTACTTTAGTATCCTCAAGATTTGCCATGAAGATGCAGTTCGATTGATTTCCTCGAGGTCTTCCAAATCATCCATAATAGCGAAAAATCATTTTCTCAAGACTTAACCGCATCCTCGCTTGCTTATGTGCTAACAACATAGCTTTCAAGAAACTCAAGATTCTTCTTTTGTGGCTTAGTGGGACGTTCCTTGCCATGTGACCCACTCCTTGACAATTGTAACACTTAACCCGATTACCGATTCACATTTTCATAATTCCCAACGATCGAGTCGCAACATTCCCATTCGATTACCCATCGCTCTATTCACAACATTCGACCCAACTGACACTCGATTTGGAACCGCTGACACCCATGCAAAATCCAAGAGTATATCCTCATCGATTCCCAATAACTCCAACCATTTGTCCTTGATGACCCATGTTCACACCCGGCCGTGCAATTTGCCTGCTATGAGTGTTTGATGAAACTTTGGTTGTTGTTAGTTGGTGTGAATAGCGACCTCAATGCTTTACCCAAGAATGCAAATGCTTGTGACAAAGCTTCTTCCGTTCCATTTCAAGATCAGTGATTCCTTGTTCCTAGTAATGTTGTTGTTCTGGTGGATAGGTTTGTTGTTGAGGGATAACATCTTGTTGTTGTGTATTTACTGGAGTTTGAGTATTTGCAATGAGTGCCAATGGATCATGATTCTTTGCTAATCTTTCTTTCCTGACTTCATTCACTTCATCTTGGTTTTGTTTCAGAAAATCGTTGAGTTGGTCAAAGTTCACTTGATGTAAGTCTTTCGTTTGGTTGACAATAGTGATATATCGTCCCCATTCTTCCGGTAGATTGTTCAGAACTTGATGTTGCTCATGATAGTTCGGGTGTCAACTTGTTTCGATCGACTCATTCATTAAAGTGCGTAACCTTCCATAGTAGGATTCAATGGATTCTCCTAGAGTAGATGTAAACTTCTCCCAAGCGCTAGCGCCTTGTTCTCCGTATCTTGTTGACCAATTTCGGCCCATGACAAAGCCGTCTAACACGCTCCCACATATCGAAAGCAGCTTTCACAACCGCTCACAAGAAAGATGTCTCTTGGTAAACCCAGTTGGACAATGTGAATTGCCATGTCATCTCGCTTCGACTTGCTTCGATCCTCTTCAAAGTATTTCGATTCTTTTGAAGACGAAAAATGGTGGGACGGAGGTGTTGCATTAGCATTTCGTGGTCTTGGACTTGTCGAGGCATGAAGGGTCCATTCGTAATGGATTGAATCATCAATTTTCCATTAGGTTTGGTCTTAATGTAACGAAGCATACGACTTGTCCATTGAAGATAACCACCTTTTTCCAAAGATAGAGGACGGTTTTCGCACCGGCCGCATGAATGTCTTGTTGAGTTGCCATTGATGAAGGTATGATATGATAAAGTTGATGTAGGATCGATTCAACGATAAAAGAGTTGTGTTGGATGAAGATTAAGCTCGGTTGTTGTAGTGAAAATTTGGTCTAAAAACTTAAAAACCTCAATAACTTCTTTTCGGAGCGATTTTAGGACTTGAAGGTTGACCCGAATGAACTTTTCTCACGGTCGTTTTGATGGGTAGATCGCTGAAAACGGAGTTACGGTTCAAAAGTTATAGCCGTTTGAAGTTTTGCTCAAAATCTTACTCGTAAACTGTTCTTAAGCGTAGAAATGAGTGCTTATGCGTAGGATTCTTATGCGTAAAAAGCTAACTTACGCGTAACCTTTAGAGTTATGCGTAGGCTAAAAAACTTAAACGTAGAATCCTTATGCGTAGGATTTACTTATGAGTAAGGCAAGCTTAGGCATAAGAAAATGCTTATGCGTAAGAAATTATACGCGTAAGATTTAGCTTATGCGTAAATCTAGGTTAAAACCAAAATCCTTTACACCGCCACAACAGAAAAGATATCCACAAGTCAAGTGTTCCACAAACTTATCCAAGTGAGGAAGCACCGAGTAACCGTTGTTGCACGAAGATTCTTCACCAAAAGTTATTCGTGAAAACTAGGGTTTTGACTTTTGACCTTTACGCTAAAAAATTCCCAATGATTCAAACACTTTCTCTTGCACAAACAAATTTAAAAACACTCAAATAACACAAACGTTTTGACCTTTTCACCCAAAGTGCCTAGATAGCTTATGCGAGAAACGCATAACTCAAAACATACGAGTTTAAAACTGATGAAAAACACGTAAAGCTTCGAACTTTTTTCCAAAACTAGACTCTTTAACACTATAACAACCTTAAACCATAAGAATCTTAAAGATTTTATTGCAAAAAGTAAAGCTTTAAGCAAGAAAACTTTGAGAACGAGTCTACGCGTAACCACTACACAAAATAACTTCAACCAAACACTCCTAAACCATTGTTAGGCGATTGATACCAATTGTAGGACCACACTTTTACACCAACCTTATGCGTAACACACCTTATCACAAGATGAACACGTTAAACCACAAACACTTATGCGTAAAGAATAAAGATTAAGAAAGGAAAGACGGTGACTTGAATGATATATGAATCGTGTATGTTATGCATATGAACAAGATAGAAAGATGAAAAACAATAAGATGTTATATTGCTCCAAAGAAAACGCACACACACACACACTTTCAAGCACACCCCTCAAATAAGACTTTGAGGGGTATTTATAGTTCCTTACAATAATACCCTAATGGGCTTGGCAAGGGCCACGACTTGGACTTGGATTGGGCTTGGGATACATAAGCTTATAAACGGCTAGCATAGCTTGTCTTTTAACCAATTAGCTAGCTTAGCCCAATCCACGAGCCCGATGACTATTCTATCACGATATGTAACACACGTTACAAAGTTCTTAATCGTGAATGACCATCACTTCTAATAAAAACTATTAAGGCTAACACGTATCCTTTGTAAAGTTGGCTGCTTCATGTTCAGTGGTCTTGTTACGGCGTAACTATACTCTATTGTTACGTCGTATTCTTCATGATCTTGATTACGGCGTAACTTTATCACTTGGTTACGCCGTAGTTGAGAGAAAAATCATCCTTGGGCTTAGAAATGTCCATTTACCGCTTCCTTGCATGAAATAGATCCTGAAATGAAATAATAAGGAATAAGGATGTTTCTACTAGCATTCTACTCATAATGTGACGATAAAGGGGGAAATTAACGCTTAGAATATCAGGATTATTTGATGTTATCAATATCCATCTAAGTGACATTGCCATTCAATGCGACAACAAAGGTGCTATAGATCTTAGCAAAAATCCGGTTTTGCATTCTCATACCAAACATATAGAGATCCGTCATCACTTCCTAAGAGATAATGTTCAAAAAGGGAACATTTCGATTGAGAAACTGTCATCCGAAGACAACGCAGCCGACGTCCTCACCAAACCGTTGAAGTGGGAGCAAATCAACTTACTTCGTCTAGGTCTTGGTCTTATGGAACAATCGTCTTGTAATACTTTTTCTCTACGCGGTACGCAAACTTTTTTTCCTTACCTCATCTTTTGTAACACCTCGAAAATACGGTCTAGCAGAAGCATACGATGCTTTGGGTTCTACAATCTTGGTATCACAACATAAGGTACAAAGAATGGTTTTTACCCCATTTATTTAGAATAAGATTCATAAATTGAAAACACTAAGTTTGTATTAATGAAAGTAGTGCGAAATAGGCCTAAAATATAATTAAAGCGGTCTCGTTTATTCATCAGAGTCGCCTATGACCATGCCCCTTGCTAAACGTCTTCCAATAGTGAGCTATCGCCTTAAACCTGAGAACACATGCTAAAAAGGTCAGCTTACGCTGGTGAGTTCATAGAGTTTAGTTACAAAATATAGTAGTGGACCTAATGGAGTTTAATTGCTACATGCGACTAACGCAAATAGATAATAAACATACCAACCAACAATCAATCAATCCATAAACAATCCAATCCATAACCAATCAAATCAATTATCAATCCAATCAATAATCAATCAATAATCATCCAATCAATAATCAATCCAATCAATAATCATCCAATCAATAATCAATCAAATAAAAAATCAATCCAATACGTGTGAGATCTCAATGCAAGGCCCTGAGCGACTCTAGCCAGCACAGTCGTAGCAAGGCCTAGAACACAAGCTACCCCGACTACGCCGGTCTATTCTTAGCTAGGCATCGCTATAGCATAGAGATGCTACCCTAGTCTAAGTCAACAAATGTCGCATGTCTAACCTTTCCTAGTCAACACATTAGCAATTCAAAAGAATAGTGGCAGGTCCAAGAAATAGTTTGCATTCACATAAACACATAAAATGTTCAATCACCAAATCAAATATACCAAACAACAGTCATTCCAAATAATATTCACATATCCAGTTATAGTTTGTTAAAAGCAGCATGTATTCTCCCCCAAAATAGTTATGAAAACATTTGAAAAGAGGGGCTATGAAACTCACCTTAGCCACAACAATGCACTATTCACTATTGACACGACTGACATCTAAAGCTAATCTTCATGGCATCCAAAAGAATGTACGACGAGTACAATAGAATAGAAGTGTCACAACCTAATGCGTATACGATATTCTTAGAATACGGCTCATACGATAAAGAAGTCAATAAAAGTAAATGTGTCATAGTTTTCGTGGATTATTCGTGTCATTATTTTCAAAAGTCCATTTTCGTTCCCAAAAGTTTATAATTAATATCTCAAGAGTTTAGTTTTAATGTTTCGTGTGGTGGTAAGAAACATAGACGCGACGTACAACTCACACGAAAGAGGAGAAGTCGTCGACATAGTCGAGACATACTACTAAAACGCACGCCAAAGAGGAAAAGACATCGACAAGGTCAAGAAATACTGACAATGCTCAAGCTAGTCAAAGACTACGTAATGACGAGAACTATTTAATACACATAGACAGGTTAACTTTCGATAATTTCTCCATAATCCCAAATGTACATGTTTATCCTAAAAGATAAGTTTCATTTATCACTTAATTAATAAAGGTTTCCCAATCGTTACGCATATTTATAAAAGTTTATAATAAAGTACATCATATAAAGTATATTATCCTAGTATATTATAAATGACACGCTCGTTTATCCAATGTTTCCAAACCATTATGACCTTACTAAGTTGTCTTATCAAAATACCCTTTTTCCGATAGTTTATAAAAGTTAACTCGTAAAATATAAATTACTATCTTAACTCATAAAGGTTTATAAGAAAATAGTTTTTATGTAGCGTAACTATAATTGATTAACTAAGTAGTTATATATCGCTATCGACTAAGAACTTATGTCTCGTTATTAGTTAAGAAATCATCAATTTAATACTTAAATTAGTTATGTATCAAGTACATCAAATCCATAGTGAGTCTAAAATATTGTATCCGTTTCAAATCTAAATGGCCAATTTATACGATATCCAATGATAATAATTCATTAATCCAACATATATCCTATAGATAAATTAATTACGATATAGCTCATTGTTAACCCATAATTCATATATAGTGTGTCCAATAATATTTCATGTTATCAAAAACCAATTCACAATTCCAGTAAAATTTACTGTAGTTTTCCAAGTCTTAATTATTTATCAAAACTTTCCAATGTTTACAAGTAACAAGTAATCCGCATAAATCCGTTAGCAAAATCCGATAAATATATCAATGTTGGTTATATTAATGTTATCCATTCATTTATTGTCTATACTATTTACTAGTTTTGATATATTATGCTAATAAATATTTTCAACTTGTACACAATTATCGAGTCTAGGTCGAGTATCACTTGTAATCCATTTTACTCATATTATATATATCCAAGTGTTAAACCAAACGATATAACTACCACTAAATGATTATTCGGGTCAAACCCGATTTTAACTATAGTTTACTCCTTTTAAACACCATAACGTGACCAATACCATGATTATCAACACACTTGTTTGCACAACTGTTACTAACAATTCACCCACACAGGTTATTTGACCCGACCCCACTCGTGGGTTATACACCCGACACGAAAACCAACAACCAAGTTTTGACACCACTTTAGAACTCATAAAATATTCACTTTCTTGTCTGACCCGTCACCCAAAACCTTTCCCAAATGGGTCGACCCGATTCGTACTCGAATTCAAACAAGAGAATAAACCCTGTTCTTACCACACAACACTTAGTCAAAACTTGTTTTTAATCTCCAAACATTTTCAGATTCGTTACCTCTTTTCATTTCCCTCTAATCTCTTTATCAAATCTTTTGAATTAGTTAATAGCCACGAAAAAACACTATAACAGTTACATGTGTATACCCAAAATTGATAGTAGTAAAAAGGATAATATATAGACGAACACGTCTTAGCTTACCTACAAATGACGAGAAAGACGAGAGAGAGAGACGAGAGGAAAGTGAAGAGATGGAGAGACGGTGGCCACAACCGTGGCTGTGGTGGCAGTTGTAGAAGTCCACGATCGTTCCATTGAACCAACAAAAAACTCTAATATAACGTACCACCCTTATGATTTGTTATGAAGCGAAAACCCTAATCATTCGAATCTATTTTTGAAGATGTAGATCGCGTGTAAAAGATTAAGGGTATGTGTTGTACGAAAATGGAACCAAAAGGTCTCGATCTACAAGATGAGATGGGTGGTGTATGTAGAATAGGTGGCCGGAATTTGGCCGGATTCCGGTAACGGCGCCGGAACCCTAGTTTGGGTCGCCAGAAAATTAGAGAGAGAGAGAGGAGAGTTTGGTGTGTGTGTTTTGTAGAGAGAGAAAGAAATGGTAAAAATGGGAGAGTGGTGAGGAGGTGGGGTATATATACTCCTAGGAAGGACTAAAGTTGTATAATGGAAAGTGTAGGGGGCGGCTATGTAATTTACCCAAGGACCCATTATGTAATTTTTGTTATCTTTTTTATTTTAATGATTCGGGACTCGTTTGGACTAGCAAACGAAGGATTCGAGACTCTAGAATTAAGCCATTATTCTTAAAATATTATTACCAACAAAAATGATATATAGTACGACTCGTAACTCAACTTAGATGAAATGATTGATCTAATTGATGTTTCTCTAATTACGACGCATCGAGGAATTTACGAGTTGTCACAGCCTCAGCTCCTTAAAAGGAATCGCGTCCTCGCGATTCACTTCAAGTTATCCGTTAAAGCCTAGAAGGGGTGAGTGCAAAAGTAGGAGGGTTTATCTTTACGTTCCCTACGTGAATCTAGGATCTTACTGTGAGTTTCTACGAGCTTCGAAGATAGAGATGCGACTTTACTAAGGCCGCTCGGTTTCATAATCTATGGTTTTGATAGGTCAACAAAGTTTTAAAACGTTCAAAGATTAGGATTTCCCAGAGGGATAAAAATTGCCTTATCGGCGAGTCTTTTCTTCTTATTACGCACGAAATGTTGGGAACTCTATTGAGTCTTGATGGTAGCTCAAGGCTCTGAGCTACTGGTCTCAATCTAGCAAGGATTTTCAGAAGGATTGTTATAGCAGGGATTAAGTTTTCACGTTTACTACTCGCTTCACACAATTTTATGGTGGATCCGTAAGCTTAATTCTAGGTTATCTCGGAGGGTTCAAGAGATTTACGTTGTCTATGTCTCCTAATGGTTTGTGAGAAACTTACATATCCATCTCAACTTAGAACGTTTTCCTTGGTAGTTTCTTAAATAGGTTCAGGGTTGGTAGGTTGGGTATTTCCATTTCTACCCAATAATCGGGATCGGCACTTACGACCATAGAGGATCTCTTACGGTGCCTTTGAGGTACTAAAGCGATAGGTATGGTTGTAGGAGAAGTTGGCCAATGGAAGGTGTCTGTCCCAACCGTTGTCCGACTCGAGGGATGCCTATAAGAGAGTTTGACCAACGAGAGGTGTCTTTCCCAACCGTTGCCAAACTTGATAGACACGCGATGTGTTCTACTAAGGTTTGAATGGTTTCTTTACTTCAGCCATCAGTCTGGAGATGATACACTGTAAGCATATCCAGATATGTTCTCTTGGCTTAAGGAAGTGATAGATGGAAATTGGTGTGTGGTATTGCCACAATCCAGAAAGGATAGAAATCATCATTTCCTAAAGCACATGGTTTCCTTTACGTGTGGTGAAGTCTATTTGTGTAACTCAGGTTTTTCGATCGCACTTCTTACTTAAAGAGCATCGGAGGGAGTTGAAAGTTAGGAAAGAAGGATCAGATGTGTTCTAACCTAATAAATCTCAGGTAGAGAAAATGGATCAAGGGGGATTCCCCTTTTCAATTAGTGTTCCATAGTGGAAAGAAGGTAAGGAGCTAGAGCTCGAAGTGAGGACCAGCTCATAGGAGCAGAGCCACTCTACCAGAGGGAGAGGAATGAGTACTCTCTCATCTCCTTAAAAGAAGATAGCGGGATTCTCTAGTGTTGCTATAACTATATGAGAAGAGACGGGCAATTTCGTCCATACATTTCATCTTGCTGAATAGCGGGAGGTGAATAGGTTGGTAAGACTACTAATCAACCACTTAGGTAAGGGCGCGAGATCTACTCCCTAGGTTTCGTCTACAGCATAGCTTGTCGTTTAGTAAGAAGGTATTAAGGATAACATGTGTGTTTCGAAGGATAAGAGAAACATTAGGTGGTTGTCCCAAGGAACGCGGTTCAGGTTACTCCTTAGGCTTTCAAGGTTTTCGTTGGGTACGGAATCTCTACTGGACGAGAGGTCTAGGAAGTTCAGGGTATATCTGTGTTAGAAAATGTTGTATGCTACTAGCAATCAGTTAGTTGACTTAGCATGATATCTAGGTTAGAGGCGGAAAGTAACACTCCTAAAGAGAGCATTTATTACTAACCGCAATCAGTTGGTTGACTCATTGGTGCACTTAACACTTAACGCAGAAAGGTTCAATATTCAACTCCAAAGTCCTAATTGTTAGGAATTGGAAATTCCATGTTAAAGTGTCGGTCACCCCAATTATGGTCTAGCATATGTTAGCTCATAGACATGTCGTTAGTTACGTTATTTATCAGTTTATTAGTTAGTTATTAGTTTAGTTTAGCGTGAGTGTAACACCGTGGAGGAAGGACGGTCTTTACCCACCGTGATACCGATCCACAGCCGATAAGAGGTCGTTGAGTCTGTAACTATAAATACCCCTTCCATCCATGGAAGGGGTGGTGCTTCTCAATCTAACATTCCATAATTTACAAAGCAAGTCTCTAGCTTGAACACCCATCTCTCTACTTTCTCTCTCTAAAATGGCTATCATGTATTTTGATCATCCAAGACCACCCGAATCATCAACACAATAATATTATCGATCCTACAAATGGTACCAGAGCCAAGGTTTTTGTGTGTTGATGATCTTTTTGTGGTTTTGATTCTTTTTGTGTACTGTTTAAATGGTCCGAACATTTTTTATATTCTGGTTTTGGTAAACAGCTTTATACATGTATTTTGTATACTTTTTTGGACAACAAAGGTCATATTGTTCTTGTGTCAAATTCTTGTCCAAACAGATTATTTTACCTTTTATGACATTTTTTTTTGTTACCATTATCTGTGAAAAAGTGGTTGTCTGGTTTTTTATTGGTCAAAACTGGTCATCTGGTGAGGGTTTTTCTTGGTCAAACTGGGCAAACAAGAGTTTCATATGCAGTTCTGTTGTTGTTTCTGGGTTACTTTGAAGATGGTCGGATATATTGAACGGAAAAATAGATTGATATTCCTGCTAGCGAGTTGACTGAATAAGTTGTCCGGTTTCATTGTTCTTAGCGACTTGTGATGAAAACTATGTAGCGACTTGACATTTTTGATTGTCAAGCGAGTTGTTAACTGATTTGAGCTAGCAACTTGACACATTACTCACTTAGCAACTTGTCTAAGCGTGTTGACTATTGAGTCAACCGCAGCTAGCGACTTGTCTTATCTAGCTACTTGTCAAAGCTGTAGCGACTTGTCACTTAACCAGCGACTTAACAGAAATTAAAAGAATATAAATCCTACTTTGACTGACCTCGACCACAAAACCATACCAAAACAAACTCGACACGACCACATATACCTTTTACCAAAAACATCACGACCTCAGGATTAAAACAAACATCATCAGTCAAGACTTTAGGTCCATGAAAAAAATCATACGTATGTGTAATTAAACTCAGCCTCGTACTAAACTAATCTTCACCACATCCAATCCCAAATCTATCCTATATTCCAATCCTCTTTCAACACCAAAAATAAAAGCATCAATCAAAGATCTCAGAATATTTCAACTTTGTTTTTCAAACTTTAACAGATTTTTGTTGAAATCCAATCCTCATCGACCCATTTTTGAAGCATAGCTTCAATTTTATTCGAATAAAAAAGAAAAGACCTAAAACAAACTTGTTATAATCTTATCTTCAGTTCGTTCAAATTAAACAAAAAACCAATTTAGTATCTACCCAAGACCCTTATTAGGTCTTGAAGAACGAGACCATGTAGCATCTTTCGTGGGTTATGATAGATAATGAACATCGTATATGGTTGATGATAATGGAACTGAGATTGAGATTCGCTGTTGATAGATGCGATTGGGACAAGGATAGTTTATGTGAATGATGCATTTTTTTTCTCTCAGATCTGTTTTTTGAGAAGAAAAAAAAAGATGGTAGGCGAAATGTTTGAGGTGAGAGAAGTTTAGTGTTAATATTATGACCTAAATATTAGGGTAAAATTTGTGGTTACTTATATTAGCTGTGAGGTGGTGTAAGAAAACCGACTTGCTTATTGGATGGGTCTTTCTTATTGGATCATGGGCTTTAAGATCATTTGCTTTGCTTGTGGGTTGACATGCATATGCGAAGAGGGAATGAACCGACTATTAGTTGGGAAATTTTGGATAGTAGGGAATGTTTATTCATTTGTCTTGGGCTGAAAGTGAAGTGGGTTTACACTCTTTATCCAAATTTCATTAATCTAAGGCTGCAAATGTGTTTTTCAAATCTATTTGGACACAAATATTTTATTAATTCTTCGGCATATTGAGTGGTAGTTTTGGTTTGTATATTTTCACGGGAGATAAAAATTCACGGCTTGAGCGAAGATCTGAGAAAAATGACTACGCAGTTTTTGCATGGTATTACGTATGAGATATTAGCCGTATCGGGTTATCTTCATGTGTGGTCATTACTATTAGTCGTTGAATCAATGGAG
The DNA here is from genome assembly GCA_022545495.1 of Chrysanthemum lavandulifolium. Classification (NCBI taxonomy): domain Eukaryota; kingdom Viridiplantae; phylum Streptophyta; class Magnoliopsida; order Asterales; family Asteraceae; genus Chrysanthemum; species Chrysanthemum lavandulifolium. Next base: position 211,018,685 of record CM040239.1, read on the forward strand.
ATTCAATTTCAGCAATTTCCATGAGATATTCGACGCCACAGAATGTTTATGATACTTCACAGTATAAGCTAAATCTTTCAAAAAAATCTTCAGCGTCAGTCATGATTTTTCAAGATGTTTGCTTATGACAAGAACTTCTCGTGCAAATAGTCGTACACGTTATGATGCTTCCAAAGTTGAAACCATCATGGGGGAGTGATAAGGTTTTAAAGGTACCATTTGAGGGTCGTTTAAGTCCTTATTTGATCACTTTTGTATCCGTTATTGCTTAATATCGTTCCTTTTCACTTTTAGGTCTCGTGAAGGCAAAATCTTGAATGGCACTTATTTGGACGAAAAGCGCAAATATATGAAGAAATGGCCAAAGTCAAAATCGAGACACTCACGAGCTCTTTGAAAGTAGAAGGCGGCGGCGTCGGGTGCTATTGGCGGCGCGTCCCAAAATTATTGTGACGATCCGTAACCCAAAACTCGTATGTTCAAGTGACGACGCCTAGTTGTGGAAGAGTAGGCCGCCGCTACTCGGGGCCTAGATGCAATCCGCACGACGCCGGGTCAAGAGCGTCACGGACATAAGGTAACGCCGTCGCAAGGTTAACGTGGCCAAGACGAAACCCTAATGACGGCGACACGACGCGCCACTAAACATAAGGTGACGCCGCCGCAATTGTAATCTTATATATAGAATCCGAATTTTTCGGTCTTTGGGTGGAGAGTCTTTGGAGTAAAACCTAAACCGAACCTAAGGTGTCTTGTACAAGATTTTAGGGTTTTAAACCCTATCTTACATCAAGATAAGTCTTTACTTCATTAATTCAATTATGTCTTTGATTATTTGTGTGTATGCTTGCATGTTCTCCATGTCCATTAATTTATTTGTGTGTTTGCTTAAGAAGTATGAAACTTAATTATTGAATATTGATTGGTTGTTTCTTATCTTAGTTGATTAATGATCTAGTAATGCGATAGATCATTCTTTGTGTACTTAATGCTTGATTCATCTTTGGGAACCTTAGAATATAATTACCTGAGTAGTTGTAGGCTAAACCATCCAAAGAGCGCCTTAGAGTAGGAGTTTATAATCCCTAGTGGGTTTGTAGACGAGACCCTTTGGTAAGTTCAAGAGTTAGGGAGAAACGACACCCTACAACTTTAGACACACAACGCAACTAGGAATAAGACGTGACACTCAACCATCAATAGGAGATAATTAAGGAGTAATACAAACTAAGTAAACACATTTTAAACTATCATACGAGCACACATTAATTAGACATAGACTCCCACAACCTTAGTTTAGATAATTAGATAATAGTAGAGTAATCGGTAGAAATACCAAAACCCCCAAATCCAATACCCGAGATTCGTACCTTTCCATTTTATAAAATATAAAAGATAAAAATAATCTTCTCAACCTTAACCTTAGCGTAGTAACTCCTTACTAGCATTCCTATTCCCTAGAGAACGATATCAATACCCGTGGCTTACCATAATTACTACACTACAACGATTAGGTTCACTGCCTAGGGTGTTATAAAACTTGCTCGATGTTAGGAATTGGAAAATTTCTTAGTGAAGAGTCGGTCACCCCAAATGTTATCTAGCATAAGTTAGCTCGTAGATTTGTCGTTTGTCACGTTATTTATTGTTTTATTAGTTAGTCAGTAGCATAAAATTGTTTAGTGCAACACCGTGGAGGCGGACGGGTCTTTACCCATCGTATCCCCGATCCACAGCCGATAGAGGTCGTTTCTCATGTAACTATAAATACCCCTTCCATCCATGGAAGGGTGGTGCTCATAATCTAATACTCTACAATTTGTGTAACTCTCTAGCAAGAACACCTCTCTCTCTACTTTCTCTCTAAAATGGTAAACATGTATTTTGATCTCCCAAGACCACCGAATCATCAAACACATAAATATACGATCCTACAATTGGTACCAGAGCCAAGGTTGTTGTGTTGTGTTGATTTGTGTGGTTTCACATCATGGTTATATTGTTTTTGTTGATTCGTATATGGTTTATACGGTATTGAATGGGTTGGTTGTTTTGATTCGTGGGTTGATGCGTGTTTTTGTTGTGGTTCTGATTCTGTTGACTGGTTTTAAGGATGTTATAAAGCTGCTGGTATAACTATGGTGGTCTGGTCCTGCTTAGGTTAAAGTTTCATGTTGAAACTGTTTTTAACATGATTCTTACTAGCGACTTGTGGTATTTTTCTTGATAGCAACTTGTGCTCAAATTATAAAATTTCCGTGATGTCAAAGTTGTTATTTAGGTTAAAGTTTTATGTTGAAGCTTTATCTGTCACCTTTTCTGGGCTATTTAAAGTTTACTGCTGGTGTTATGATGTTCTTCGTAAAGACTTGGTCATGTTCTTGGTAGAGACTTGTCCTCACTTATGTCCAGATTCATTGTATGGTCAAAAAGTCAATGGCAACTTGTCTATTGTTTTTGTAGCAACTTATATTTTCGCTGACTTTTTTGAAGGTCAATAGCGAGTTGGTTTGTACAAAAGGTAGCGAATTGCTACTTTACCTAGCGACTTGTCTTTACAAGTCGTAGCAACTAATTTGTGCGGTTAGGTTTTAGCGAGTTAAATTTGGCGAGTTAATTGGCGAAGTTAAATTTGGCGAGTTAATTTGGCGAGTTAAGTTTGGCGAGTTGGGATTGGCGAGTTGGGATTGGCGAGTTGACTCATGTCTTTGGCTTGGGACTTGCAACAGAAAGGAAGATGTAGAGGTTGACCGTGACCACAAGAAGACTCGACCACATGACCAATAATACCAAAATCATTCATCATAGCCACGAATCCACGACTCGAAACTAACTAAACATGATACACTTTCGGACCGTGACAACAACAATACAACTAGACCACTACCAAGACCTCAACAACAATTTATAAACCACAACAAGACTCGACCACATAACAAATACCAAATACAAATCTCTCGACTTCAGGTTGCTAACCCATCATCAGGTCCGATACAATCAAAACCAACATCATGACTCAAATCATATCTATATGTAATCATCTCAAGATCTCAGCCTACCTTTCGTTGTACTCAATGTAATACGGGACCCTGAAAGGTCAATCAAACGAAAGGTGCATCATCACAGATCCAACTTGAAGTCAAAGCCTCAATAATATTCGAATATCTTTAAGAGATTTAAAAACTTGTGTCAAACCCTATCATAATATATTCGGTTAACATGAAAAAAAAAATGAAGACTTTTAAAGATCTCGGATTTTTGTGTGTCTATAATGTTATACGATCATGTAAGATCATTCACACTTCTCAACCCATCATCGATCAATAGTTTATGATATTATCCGAAAACTTGAGGTTGAACAATACCTATTTTAGGTATCATTCGTCCTCTCAATCGGTTCAAATATTATGAATATATTGATAAAAACATTTGGTTCAAATATTATGAATATATTGATAAAACAACATTGATGTATCTAACAACTTATGCCTACGTTTGGTACTTTGGTTTATACATTTTCACGGAAAAATATTTTGTCACGGCTTGAAGTGTTTATTGAAAAATGTTGACTACGGGGTTGTTTGGACGGTATTTCTTATTTGGATTTGAAGTGAGGTTTTCGGGCGTTTACTTATTTCATCTTCTTTCTTTCTACCCTTCCACGAAGATGACTTGTTTGGGCATTTATAGAGTGTGATAAAGACTTGGCTATTTAGTTACGTTTGTGATTCTTTCTCGCTTAACCCACAGCGTAACTATCACTTGATGTCTCACTCGATTGAGGATGTCAAGAGGTTTTGTACATTGGGTACACGTTTCTTCTTCACAAGGATTAGTACAAGGTTAAGTAACAAATGGGAAATTCTACTTCATGATCAAGTTTGGTATATCGGGTTTACTTCTCCATGTGGTCACTACAATAGCCGACGAGAATGTGAATGATGTGTTTACCAAAGTGTTGATTGGATGGTTGATGATGTTGTTGATGTTGGATAATGAACCGTTGATGAACCACTGCATGTTCCCTAAAGCAGATATTCACGAAACCAAAGTTGTCATAACACATTCAAGTGACATTGTTTACGGTTTTGTCTTGATTTTGTAAAATCCATGAAAGAACCTATTTCTCGGTTTAAATCATAGACTTGTAAAATCCGTGACAATGGAAACATCTGGTATTAGTAAAGTGCATTTCGGATCTATCTTACGGTTTATTCTTGGTTTTGTAAAATCCCGAAAGAAACTATTTCTCGGTTTAAACCATAGAGTTGTAAAATCCGTAATGATGGAACCATCTTGGAGAAAGGAAAGTGTATTTGGGATCTTATTTGATCTTGGTGCTACGGTTTACGCTTGAAGAAGGATAAAAGGTGTACTTCATGAATTGGATGTGTGTTTGGATATTCGTCATGGCGGTTTGGTTATTACATGGTTTCTGAGGGGTTATGTGCTTTTAACCATGGTCGGGATGAAACCATTATCAAAGTTCATTTAAATGTCAAAGAAGGCTAGATTTGAGCGATTCGAGAAGATGTGACAACGGCGTTAATTCATATTATTTATTTGAGGTTGAAGTGAAATATCACGGGCGAGTGTACTTAGTATCTGAAGGTATCGGGGATGGATGGATGAAGATTCTTCATGATCCTTGTTCGAGCTTATTATCAAAAATGAAGACTTGGAAATCTAGTTATTGTTGGGTGACTTTTACCTCTTCTTTTACCACTTGGGGGAATTGGGCTCTTATCACCTCAAAATAACTATCACTTAAAGGAGTTACGTTGTAGTGCTCGATGTCACATTCAATTGTGGATTTTCAAGAGGTGATGTCGTCTTATACTTGATGGTTGGTTGGTTGAAGAGTATAGAGTACTTAGAGATTCAAATGGGCATGAAGTCTCGGCACCGCTCTTTGTTACATATGTGCAAGTTTAAGTCACGAGTTCGGGTTAGTTTACTTGAGGTCAAATTCATCATATTGGGTTATCTCCATCATTTGTCACGACAAAGAGCCTCTTGAATGATAATGGGGTTGATTACATGTTTTGCTAAGAGAGTTGAAAAGAGAGATTATGACGTATGTTCACATCGATTCGGGCCTCGTACTCTAAAGAAAAGAAATGTATGCGTTTGATGCGCATTATCTTCGAAAGAAGAAATCTTCTTATGACGTATGAACACAACATTCATGCCTCGTTCTCTAAAGAAAAGAAAAGTGTGCGTGTCGATGCGCTTTATCTTACGAAGAAGAAATCTTCTATTAATGACCATTCTCATCAACATGCTTCATACTTTTCCATGCGCTTGGTCATAAAGTGAACCGGGCTACCAGATTGTTTTCTCATTCCACTTGCTCGATTATAATGAAGATGGCGACATCTCGTGCTGATTTTGCGGGAGAAGTGTGAATAGAACATTCGGATGATTTTCACTTATTTAGTCAAGAATGGCATCTCCGTATGCAATTCTTGAGGGAGAAAAGTGTGAATTTTTGCATTGTTGATTGATATTTGAGAATTTAAATGGTCATACGGCTCTAAACTCATGTAAGAACCGAGCTTCTTATTATCGGGTAATCTTCACATGGGTTTTCTCTTCTAAGAGCCGTTGGTTGACATCTTCACTCGGATTGATGAGTTTATCGACAAAGTGCTTCGGTTAATGCTTCACGTATACATCAACATGATGATTCGAACAATCTCTCATTCTTGTTTGATGTGATTGGTAGTTTGGTGTTACCATCTTGTGTGTTCGTTCTTGGCCTTATTCTTGATTTCCTTGATGAACATCTTTACATTCTTGTTTGATTGGGAGAGATTTTAGTTAAGGGATTTGCAAGATGTAAGTTAATTGGGATGCTTTTGGTGGGATGCTTTTTTGTGTGAGTTGAAGATGTTAACTATCTATTCCCAACCGCACAATCTTGAAGAAGGTCGAGTCTGATCATTCTACATTTTACGCTACATGTTAGAAGACTAAAGGCGAGTTGCATTTAACGATCTAAAGACTTCTTCTTAATCGGGCATTTATCAAGCAGTTGTCGGTTTAGGGAGAGCACTAATTGGGAGAAAGTTATAAGTCGATTCAATTCCCAATTAGACTTGCTCATATTCTTTAGCGATGACTACTCGAGGCGTTGATATTGACTATTGTTGGACATTTGACACAAGGTGATTACTTGAGTTAATCATTTATCACTTATTTGAGATTGAAGTTGACTTTCACAAAGGCGTGTTCTTATTTGATAACTTGCTCGGGCTTAAGAATTTGAGTTGAAGACTTGGTTTATCTAGTTACCGGTGATCGAGGTGGATGGTTGAAGACACAGTTAACTATCACTATTAGGAGTTACTTTGTTTTACTCGATGTCACACGCATATGATGGTGTGGATAATCGCAAGAGGTGTTAATGTCTCATACTTTGTTTGGGTAGTGAGTACTTAGAGATTTGCTTGAAGCATAAATTCTCTACACGTTCTTCCATCATTAGGTGCAAGCTTAAGATACAAATGTGGGAAGTTGACTTGATTTCAAGTATGGTATAGCGGGTTTTCTTCTTGATGGTCACTTCAAATTGTCTGAAGGGTTGATATAAATAGTCGAGAGAGTCTTGACATGTTGATTCTCACAAAGACTTCAAGCAATATTCTCAACAAATTTCAAGTATTTGGGCTTACAAAGAGTTCTTGATTACGAAGTGTCAAAAACCGGCAAGGCGTAAGGAGACTCACATATAAACACAAAGCGAGTAAACTTGATGAACTTAACTCTTCTAAGTGGCGAAGACATCCGGGAAGACAAATGTTAGTACATGAGAGAAACTCAAGGTTTGACTCATGGCGAGTAAACTTGATGAGCTTAATACTTCTAAGTGATTGAAGATATCCGGGAAAACAATTGTCATGACCGAGAGAAACTCAAGGTTTTACTCATCAAGGCTTTTGTGTTATTATTCCAACTACGTGGGGAAGTGATGTTAGAAAGTTTACGAAGATAACGAGTACACTAGTATGTGGTGATTTCGATGGTGTCTCAAGGATCGGGGAGAGATTGTGTACATTGGGGATGCTCATTTGTTTCACTTGAGTGTTAATCGATGATTCGAGATATAATCACTTATTCGGTGTTGACATCCATGATTGTCACCCGAGAGATAATCGATGACTTGGTGCCTTCTTCAATGTTATCGATTATTCATTCCTTGTGTATTGGTATACTTGGATACTTGAGCTTCATACACATTCATCGAGGGACGAAAGATGTGAACATAGGGAGGTGTTCTACATTACCCTCTTGATGTGTATTCGGAGAGTTCTTGGATATTGGTGTACTTGGGTTCTTGAGCTTCATACACGTTCATCGGGGAAGAAAAATGTGAACATGGGAAGGTGTTCTTCATTCCCTCATGAAGTGTATTCGGGAGAGTTCTTGAGCATTATACTAAGAGGCGGCGCATCAATTCAACTACTTGGGGAAGTGTTCTCTTGACACCTTTTGGAATGGATCGCTTGAGACTTGATGGAAATGAAATTTGAGAAGATTATTTAAATGTGGGATGATACGTTCTTTGTTCTTCTACTGGATGATATAACCCGAGCGGAGAACCTCGATTATCGTTCTTAAAATGGAGCGGTGGGATTTATGATTATGGTGTGCATCTCATGCACAGGCTAAGAAAGCTTGAAATAGAGCTTGAATCTGCTCATCAAAGGATTTTCGGTTTGGGGAAGCGCGAGTCTCACTTTCGGATGGTTCAATTTCTTTCTTGATTCAAGAGCCTTGGAAGCTTTGGTGGTGAATGTTTAAGAGTTGATGACTTCTATCTTCTACGACGTCTTTTCGATATCCTTATCTCGGTACTCGTATCATCATCTTCTTTAACTATATCATCTATTCTATCCTTGTATATATTTTTGAAAAACAAAATACAAAATATAAAACCAACAAAACAAAATAGAAAAATATAAAACCTTCAAAAACCCATAAAAATCGAAAAATTTCAAAAATACCAAAAATATGTTTTCTCAAGACATGTCTTACGGTATCGATAACATCTACGGTCTTAGAAATGTCATTCAATAATGGCGGGACCATAGATGAAGTTCGACGAGGAGGTGTAAATATTCTTTTCTAAACATGTCTCAAACTATGGCTTCTGATTATTTGATTGTAACCGGGCTTAAACTATGGCTTGCTATTACTTGGCGTAACCCGTGCTTAAACTATGGCTTGCTATTATTTGAGATAGCAACCCGCTCTTTAAAGGAAGGAAAGTGCTACGCTAAACAATTTTCAAATATTTCGTGCACTTATCCTAAAACAAAACAAGGAAAGTATGTCGAAGGATACTTGTTCCTACACAAATGTTTTCCGTCTAAAATTCTTGAGAAAAATATTTGTTGTTTTCAAAATGGTGGTAAAATGAGTTGCTTGAAAAAATCAATCGGGATCGAGTTTTCGTATTAATTTGCAAAAACTCAATCAATGACTTGACACTTTTAAAACTTTTCAAGAAAATGAGTCATTGATTGAGGGGAGAATGTTTTCAAATTTATATCATCTAACGGACTTTCTTAATTATCCTACGTGCTTAATTAAAAATATAATTGCCTATGTTGAAGGACTAGGTTTCTAGGATATGATTGTTAGGTTTAGATGATTAGAGTTTGATGAACACATTATTCCCATACTTTATATGATCGATTGATATGTTGAATTGACTTTTATTAGTCGATTCTTGTTTGGGTGATGTCGACCACCATATATTTGTATGTGTGTTCACTAACGTATGCGGTATATTGGTATATAAGAATGTTCCCGATCCGGATCCCACAATTGAAGATGATTGGATGCCGAAAGGAAAGGGTAACTATATCTTGGGTTGACAAATGAAGAAAGCGAGCTTAATTGGACTTCAATGGAGAGTTGGCATGAAATGCAGCGTAAGAGGTCTTCTTGCATCGGCGATGGTTTTCTTGACAAGTGAAGAAGAAGCGGAGCTTAATGGACCTCGGTTGGCATTCAAAATGCAGCGTAAAAGAAGTCTCACTGCATTTGCGACGGTTTTCTTCCAACCCTACAACAACAACAACGGAAGCTTCTCAACCACTAACGTATCTTTGTGCGGGATACCATTTTAAACAATTTTGAATAAATTTGATTAAATTGTTTTGAAAATGGAAAATATTGTTTTGAAAATATATTGGACTAAATTTTGAAAATCACGGACTTCATTTTATCAAAACCTAAGTCACTCAATTATTGACTTGGTCATCGGATTGAGGGAGAGTGATTTAAAATAAAATATTTTCAAACAATATTTCTTCATAAAAGTCCGTTTGTACGATAAAAAGTGGTGATCTAAAGATTTAATGTTATGTCATGGTATGATTTTTCTTTAGAATCAAGGTCTTTCAAAATGAAATTTTTACATTCTTGTTTGATTGTGAAATTGTTTTGTTTTACTTAAAGATCTCTTAAAACTATCATACGACACTAACAATCTTTAATGTCTTAAAATGGTCCTTATCATCATCTTTCAAAATTGAATCTTGCCACGTCTTTCCCAAAATTTTTCTAAATGATTTAAATCGGTTGGGATCACAAATCTCAAATGGTTTGATATTTCGATCGGGGTAGAGATCGTGATTTAAATCTCAAATCTGTTTAAATGGAATTGGTTTTAGTCCTTTAAAGGCACTCCGCCTCCATGTGCCAAACGATTTCAATATACATAATGCACATGTTGAGGAGGAGGATTTATCCAAAACCGGATGAGTATTTAAACAAGGCCACATTTTCTCCCATGTTTTCTAAACCTAATTAAATCACTTGGGATCCAAAATCTCAAAGGGTTTGATATTTTTGATCGGGGAGAATTTGTGATTTAATAATGAAATTTGATAAAAGTTGATCGTTTTGATTCGGTTGTGCAGTTGCTCTCTCATATGTGCTAAGCGCTTTCGAATCTCGAAGCACATATTGAGGGAGCAAAACCATCGAGTACAAAAGTTTTTAAAAGAGATTATAAAGTACCTTGATTGTGTTTTCAAATGGTTTTCTTAATGGATTTTGTGATTGTGGATGTGCTTCAAAGAACTCTTGCCTCTATGTGATAAAATGATTTCAAATATCCTATGCACATATTGAGGGAGAATTTTACCAAGAAAATCAAATGGCTTTTTAATATGAAAATTGTGATCAAAGAAAATATTTCAAAGTCCTCTTGCCTCCTTGTGCTAAACAATTTCTAAATCATACGCACATGTTGAGGGAGGTTTTCTAAATGATCAAAACTATTAAGGTACAAAATGCTTTGATCTCGTATCACAAGTACCTTGATTGTTTTCAAATGATTTTCAATTGGTTTCAAGAAGGAATGAACAATACCAAAAGACCGACCAATTTACTTTATGCATGGTGTTATAAGGATGGTTAGGTTAGGTATTTGTTCCCACGATCCGCCGAGCCGGAGGGATCTACCGAGGACAATCCACTAGATAGTGTAGAGTCCTTAGGTATATTGAAAAAGGAGAAAAGTGAGAAATGGGAAGAGTGCGGATGAGGCGAGCTAGTCTTGGAATAAACCCAACAAGGTTCTAGTTATGAAGTCTCGGTAAGCTTGAAGGGTTGAAGAATGAAAAAGAAATGAATGTGAAAAAGGGTGAAAAGAAATAGCCCTCCATCAATTCAACCTTAGGGCGATGCCGGGTTCAATACATATACTCTTGGTGTTTACTAAGGTAACACGGTATTGAAGACAAGACGTCATGGACCCGGTGATGCCTTGCACTAAACTTCCCAAACCACTCAAGTTCCTCTTAAAGGGCTTGTTTCATTCTCACGGGAACCGACATTATCTATCGACTTTCTCTTAGAGATTGTTGATATTGAAGAAGGAGACCCTCTCCTAGTCTCCGACACGGGAACCAAATATGCACTATTGAGTCTAGAGCCAAGAGATCATCCACAATATCTCGTTAGGACACTAAATTCTTGAAGACTTGCTTTTCACACAATGTGGAAAGTAAGTATATATTAAGAGTCCTCGCATTATCCTTGTGGTATTGCGGAACATCCGAGTGATATGTAAAATATTCACGATGAAGATGGAAATCCTTCAGAGCCAACATCAAACAAGCTCTTGGTGGGTGACATGTGAGATCTTCTCGTAAGATCAAACTTGTGACAAGCGGATAGAAACAATGGGGCGATTCAATCTTGAATCAACCTTGGTCGAGAATGGAATTGTGAATACTTTTGGAAAAACCGTTCGATGTGCAAATCTTCTTTTCTCTAGCACGTCGAATGTGTACTTATGTTTTCAAATTCAAAAGTATCTCGATTGAAAAATACTTTTAGAAAAACCGTTCGATGTGCGAATCTCTTCTTTTCACTAGCATGTCGAATGTGTACTCATTCTCTAATACAAAAGTATTTTGATTGAAAATTGATCTTTCTCATAAAACCTTCGTCGTATTGCAAAACTCTTTCTTCAAGCAATACGCGATTGTTTTCAAATCATTTTCATCAATCGGTGAATCTCAATTATTTGGTTCACTCACTCCGTGTTGTCTTCTTTGAGGCGTTCGGTTTGAGAACGACTAGAACATTGCGAAACCACATCAAGGAGATTCTTAGGAATCCTACGATCACGAGCGATGCTTGTCTTGATCAGCGAGGCCGTGGGCGTGTACCTCAATTCAGCGAAAGTGATCAAAGACACTTTCGTGTGTTTTATTGCTAGCTGTTGTTTGCGGTACACCCGACGGTTGCGGTGATCGAAATTGAGGAGTCAATCAAAGCCGCATGCTCACGACATCCACACTTAATTTGAAGAAATCATGGTGGTGCATATCTACATAACACGGCTCGATATTTCATACTATGCTTATGCTTCTGTGCTTTGCAAATATCATGAACCGATAAGGCTTCCGCTACTCGATGGAAAGATGTCATGATTCAAAAGTGTGAGCATGTCGGTCCAAAGTCACAACTTCACATGATGGCAACACAATAAAGGGTGATCCGAGAGATTTCTTGTGGTGATGATCTCAAAAAAGCTCGAAGATCATCAAGATGTGGATCGGTTCAAAGACCTCCACTGAAAGTACAAATCAATGCGGACTTTGAAGTTGCACTACAAAAGCACAAAGATTGCGGAATTGAAGAATTCAAGTCTCGAGCTCAAGAACAATGTCAAGAATAGAATGCTAGGATTGAAAATGTAAAACATGGGGTGACCTCCTTAGGGAGATTGTTAGGAATTAGAAAATTCCTTAGTGAAGAGTCGGTCACCCCAAATGTTATCTAGCATAAGTTAGCTCGTAGATTTGTCGTTAGTTCGTTATTTATTGTTTTATTAGTTAGTTATGGCGTAAAATAGTTTAGTGCAACACCGTGGAGGAAGGACGGGTCTTTACCCACTGTATCCACGATCCACGGGCCGATGGGAGGTCGTATTTCTTGTAACTATAAATACCCTTCCATCCATGGAAGGGTGGTGCTCATAATCTAATATTCTACAATTTGTGTAAACCTCTAGCAAGAACACCCTCTCTCTACTAACTTTCTCTCTAAAATGGAAAACATGTATTTTGATCTCCCAAGACCACCGAATCATCAAACACAATAAAATAACGATCCTAGTATGAGCACGAGAGGATAGGTGAGGCAGCGTGGAAACAATTATGAGTCTAGCTACAAGACTCTTAAATAAAGAAAAGCGCTTTGTGGGTGGCAACCCATGTTTAATTGTTTGCTTGTTGTTTTATCTTTGTGTCATATATCTTTTATTAATTGTTTATCCTCATGTTTAAATTTGTAAAAATGCTTTATTTTGTCTTTAACCTCGTCTTAATTACATATAAAGGTATTTTACATAAGGGATAAGTGTAGGGAGGATTACACACGTTTTCAAAAAACGTAAACATGAGAATAACAATTAACTAAAAGATATTTATGTTTGTTTGTTCGAGTCAAATGCTTGTATCGAGTCATAATGGATGTTTTGCGAAATTTTCCAGTTCTAAAGATGTAAATTTTCCGAATTTTTCGAGAAAATCGCAGACCGGTTTTGTCGGGATAACTTTGTGGCGTCGAGATTGCAACTGGCGTCGGGAAGGAGTAAAAACATCGATTACTATTTCTCTTTTTACGAGCTACTTATAAATTTTGGAATTTTCGGTCTTAATTTTCTTAGAAATTCATAAACATCCATTCCACAAGCATTATATCCTAGTTTAAATCGAGTCTTATATATATTATTACCGCTGATTTTACGCGAAGGTTTCGTTTGTTTTCTTCAAGTGTGCGGGTTTAGTTTGTCAAGAAGAAGTTACATAAGATTGGAAGGAGCTTTTCACGCAATAATTCTTCTTGAAAAGTTTAACCACCACTTTACGGATCTACCGAGCTAATCGGGAGTATTAGTTTCTTTCGTTTTTAATTACCTTCCATTATCATAACTTTGATACTTTCGGGAACATTGGGGACAATGTTCGGTTTAAGTGTAGGGAGGAAAATAAAGCGGAACTTTGAAACTATGCTTATCCTTGATTATTTGCTTTGTCCAATTGTGATTGTGTAATAAACCATGAGAAAATGTCGGTTAGGGTAATTTTGGCACCAAATTTAAAATTTTTTATGACATATAAGAGTGGGCCATTAGTCTTAACAAAAGCGTCTCATGGATAGGAAGTTATATGACTAGCACAAAACCCTTTACCACCCAAATTCCACCAAAATGTGAGGATCGCCCTTAGATTAGTAGGAATTAAAGCATTCATCTTTAATGCTTATAGTGTAAACCGGTAGTATATTAGATTCTAGAACTTGTTTTGTGATGCATTCCGAGATCGCAAGTGAGACTACACTTGTGTAGTTAGGAATAACTAAATGATAAGAGGCATTAGGATAACCCTTGTTTGATACCGTAATATAATTACTTCTTCCACTTCGGTTGAGTAATTCCCCACCCTTTGCGTTGTACTCATTTTTAGTACACGATACCCTAGTTAACCCTCGAGCCTATCCTTTTCGCGGTTCTCTTGATGTTTCGGTTTTCGGAATATCAATGAAGAGCATTGTTTACACCCCACCCCAAATATACACCCAAATCGCCTTAGCCTACCCTGTATGCACTCACTTTTAGTGCAAATGTTTGTTATCACCCTAAACCCTTAGTTCAATTATCTAGTTGCTTGCATAAGTTGCTAAGTCGAGTCATATCCTTTGTATACAGTTTTGGGACGATTGGGATTCATGGGAAAAGTTAAAGTTTATGAAATGACGGGAAGGGAACGTTAAATTCAAATTCCCTTTGTTTGCATAATAATGTACCCCAAGTGTTTTGATCTTTTCAAATCGGGTCAAATTAGTGTTAGAGTAATAAAAACTCAAGTGTAGGGATATGCCTATAAATCCCTAGTATTTTGATGTTATCATAGAGGATGGTAGAGTAAAAGTGTATGAAAAAAAAAAAAAAAAAATACGGGCTACCATCCTACATCTATCTTTTTGAAATTATGTTTATTTATTTCAGTTATCTAGAGTTTAGAGTGTCGAGTCTTGGCTTAGCAACGACATTCTTCATATCGATTAACATAAAGATTTTGACTTGCCACCACTAAATAGCCTATCCCACCAAACCCTTATTTCCCTACCGTAAGCCTAACATTACAACCCTTTAAAAGACCTCTTTGATAGTCTTTCCTAGGTGCTTCGCCAAAGGGATGGAGGTTTGATCTATTCTCAAGCCTATGGTAATCTATGTACTAGGACCGGTTAATGAGTGTTTATCTTCCATTTCCTATATTGTTATATTTCATGTATACACCGAGAGAGATGTGAGTATCCAAACACCCATGTGAGGTGCTAGTATGTAATTCCGTGCTTGTTATGACTTTTGGGGCTTATATGTGTTGTGGACCGTTTGAATTAATGCTTCATGACCCCTAACTTATAAATTAATTGGTTAAAAGCACATTTGCTTGAGGACAAGCAAATAACAAGTGTAGGGATATTTGATAAGGTTTTAAAGGTACCATTTTGAGGGTCGTTTAAGTCCTTATTTGATCACTTTTGTATCCGTTATTGCTTAATATCGTTCCTTTTCACTTTTAGGTCTCGTGAAGGCAAAATCTTTGGAATGGCACTTATTTGGACGAAAAGGCGCAAATATATGAAGAAAATGGCCAAAGTCAAAATCGAGACACTCACAGATTCTTTGAAAGTAGAAGGCGGCGGCGTCGGTGCTATTGCGACGCCGTCCCAAAATTTTGTGACGATCCGAACCCAAAACTCGTATTTTCAAGTGGCGACGTCTAGTTGTGGAAGAGTAGGCCGTCGCTACTCGGGCGGCCTAGATGCAATCCGACGACGTCGAAAGTGAAGAGACGGCGTCACGGACATAAGGTGGCGCGTCGCAAGGTTAACGTGGCCAAGACGAAACCCTAATGGCGGCGACACGCGGCGTCACTAAACATAAGGTGGCCGTCGCAATTGTAATCTTATATATAGAATCCGAATTTTTCGGTCTTTGGGTGGAGAGTCTTTGGGTAAAACCTAAAACCGAACCTAAGGTGTCTTGTACGGTATTTTAGGGTTTTAAACCCTATCTTACATCAAGATAAGTCTTTACTTCATTAATTCAATTATGTCTTTTATTATTTGTGTGTATGCTTGCATGTTCTCCATGTCCGGCTAATTTATTTGTGTGTTTGCTTAGGAAGTATGAAACTTAATTATTGAATATTGATTGGTTGTTTCTTATCTTAGTTGATTAATGATCTAGTAATGCGATAGATCATTCGTTGTGTATAATGCTTGATTCATCTTTGTGAACCTTAGAATATAATTACAGTAGTTGTAGGCTAAACCATCCAAAGAGCGCCTTAGAGTAGGAGTTTATAATCCTAGTGGGTTTGTAGGCGAGACCCTTTGGTAAGTTCGAAGAGTTAGGGAGAAACGCATACCCTACAAATTTAGACACACAACGCAACTAGGAATAAGGCGTGACACTCAACCATCAATAGGAGATAATTAAGGAGTAATAAAACTAAGTAAACACATTTTAAACTATCATACGAGCACACATTAATTAGACATAGACTCCCACAACCTTAGTTTAGATAATTAGATAATAGTAGAGTAATCGGTAGAAATACCAAACCCCCAAATCGATACCGAGATTCGTACCTTTCCATTTTATAAAATATAAAAGATAAAAATAATCTTCCTCAACCTTAACCTTAGCGTAGTAACTCCTTACTAGCATTCCTATTCCCAGAGAGCGATATCAATACCGTGGCTTACCTAATTACTACACTACAACGATTAGGTTCACTTTGCCTAGGGTGTTATAAAACTTGCTCGAAGAAAGGAAGTTTCCTTGACCCCGAGCAGCGCGTGTGGCGTTATCGGGAGAAACGTGTACTTTGATGTGTTACGGTCAACCTCCAGGGGAAAGTACTACTCTACTTAAGTAGGGTTTGTGGAGTACTCTACATATGGTGGAGAAGAATTGATGATGAATCGCTGCACATTCCCCTAAAAACAGATATTCACCGAAACCAAAGTTGTCATAAAACATTCAAACTGATATTGTTTACGGTTTTGTCTTGATTTTGAAAAATCCCGCGAAAGAATCTATTTCTCGGTTTAAATCATAGACTTGTAAAATCCCGTGACAATGGAAACATCCTTGTAAAGTGCATCTCGGGTCTATCTTACGGTTTATTCTTAGTTTTGTAAAAGCCAGCGAAAGAATCTATTTTTCGGTTTAAACCATAGAGTTGTAAAATCCGTAATAATGGAACCATCACGGAGAAAAGGAAAGTGTATTTGAGATCTTATCGATCTTTGGTGCTACATTTTACATTTTGAAGAAGGATAAAAGTGTGTACTTCATGAATTGGGTGTGTGTTTGGGTTGTCTTCATGGCAGTTTGGTTATTACAAGATTTTATGGGGTTACGTGCTTTTAACCATGGTCGGGATGAAACCATTATCAAAGTTCATTTAAATGTCAAAGAAGGCTAGATTTGAGCAGTTCAGAAGATGTGACAACGACGTTAATTCAGTATTATTTATTTGAGGTTGAAGTGAAATATCACGGGCGAGTGTACTTAGTATCTAAAGGTATCGGGGATGGTTGGATGAAGATTCTTCGAGATCCTTGTTCGAGCTTATTATCAAAAACGAAGACTTAGAAATCTAGTTATTGTTGGGTGTCTTTTACCTTTTCTTTTACCACTTGGGGAATTGGGCTCATACCACCACAAAATAACTATCACTTTAAGGAGTTACGTTGTAGTGCTCGATGTCACATTCAATTGTGGAATTTCGGGAGGTAATGTCGTCTTATACTTGATGGTTGGTTGGTTGAAGAGTATAGAGTACATAGAGTACTTAGAGATGATAATGGATATCGGCACAGCTCTTTGTTTCATATGTGCAAGTTTAAGTCACGAGTTCGGGTTAGTTTACTTCAGAGTCAAATTCATCATATTGGGTTATCTCCATCAGTTGTCACTACAAAGAGCCTACTGAATGATAATGGTGACATTTACATGTTTTGCCTAAAGAGATTGAAAAGAGAGAGATAATGACGTTTGAACACATCAGTTCAAGCCTCGTTCTCTAAAGAAAAGAAAAGTGCATGTCTCAGTACGCTTTATCTTCAAGAAGAAGAGAAATCTTCTTATGACGTATGAACACATCAGTTCATGCCTCGTACTCTAAAGAAAAGAAAAATGTACGTGTCAGTGCGCTTTTACTTCTGAAGAAGAGAAATCTTCTTATTATGACCATTCTCATCAACATGCTTCATACTTTTTCCATGCGTTTGGGTCATCAAGTGAACAAGACTCACATTGATTGTTTTCTTATTCCACTTGCTCAACTATAATGAAGATGGGGACATCATGTGCTAATTTTGCGGGGGAGAAGTGTGAATAGAATACATTTGGATGATAATCACTTGTTTAATCAAGAATGGCATCTCCGTATGCAATTCTTGAGGGGGAGAAGAAGTGTGAAACTACTGCATGTTGATTGGTATGATAATAAATGGTCAAACGGCTCCAAACTCATGTAAGAACCAAGCTTCTTCTTATCGGATCATCTTTACATGGAGTTTCTTCTAAGAGTCGTTGGTTGGCATCTTCACTCGGATTGATGAGTTTATCGACAAAGTGCTTCCGGTTAATGCTTCACGTATACATCAACATGATGATTCCGAACCATCTCTCTGTTCTTGTTTGATGTGATTGGTAGTTTGGTGTTACCATCTTGTGTGTTATTGCTGGGGTGATTCTTGATTTCCTTGATGAACATCTTTACATTCTTGTTTGATTGGGAGAGATTTTAGTTAAGGGGACTTGCAGGATGTAAGTTAATTGGGATGCTTTTTGGTGATGTTCTTGTTTTTTCTGGAGATATGAAGATGTTAACTATCTATTCCCCAACTGCACAATCTTGAAGAAGGTCGAGTCTACAGTCGGTTCTACATTTTCTGCTACATGTTAGAAGACTAAAGACGAGTTGCATTTAACGATCTAAAGTCTTCTTCTTAATTCAAGGCATTTATCAAACAGATTGTCGGTTTAGGGGAGAGCACTAATTGGGGGAGGGTGAAATGTTTAATTTAATCCCCAATTAGACTTGCTCACTTACTTCAGCAAGTTGATTCTCACATATATATTTGTGCTAATAGTGTTCTTCTCAAAGATTTCATGTATACGAGCTTACAAAGAGTTGCTGATTCTGAAGTATCAAAACCAGCAAGGGGGAAGGAGAAACGTATCTAAACGTGAGTAAACTTGATGAGCTTAATACTTCTAAGTGATTGAAGAAATCCCTGGAAGACATATGTCATTACCGCAGAGAAAATCAAGGTTTTACTCATCAAGGCGCTTAGTGTTCTTATTCCAACTACGTGGGGGAAGTGATGGAAGAAAGTTTACGAAGATAAAGAGGTACACAAGTCGACATATTGGGGAGATAAATGTGTAACATGAGGAGGTGTTATCGGTTATTCTCGTTGGGAATGTGTGTACTTGTTCTTGAGCTTCATACACATTCATCGAGGGCGAAAGATGTGAACATAGGGAGGTGTTCTTCATTACCCTCATGATGTGCATTCGGAGAGTTCTTGGATATTGGTGTGCCAGTTCTTGAGCTTTATACACATTCATCGGGGCGAAGATGTGAACATAGGGAGGTGTTCTTCATTACCCTCATGATGTGTATTCGGGAGAGTTCTTGAGCAAAATACAAAGAGATAGCGCATCAATTCAACTACTTGGGGAATTGTTCTCTTGACACCTTTTGGAATGAATAAGCTTGGACTTGATGGAAAAGAAATTTGAGAAGATTGTTTTATTTGTGGGATGATACGTTCTTTCTTCTTATGGATGATAAAACCTCGAGCGAAGAATCACGGTGATTATTCTTAAAAGGAGCAGCGGGATTTATGATAATGGTGTGCTTCTTTGTGCACCTGGCTAATGGAAGCTTAAAAGAAAGCTTTGAATCTGCTCAGCTAAAGGATTTTCGGTTCGAGGGGAAGCTGCCAAAATCTCACTTTCAGATGGTTCAATTTCTTTCTTCTATGCAAGAGCCTGGAAGCTTTGGTGGTGAATGTTTAAGAGGTGATGACTTCTATCTTCTTCAACGGGGCTGTTCGATATCCTTATCTCGGTACTCGTATCATCATCTTTCTTAAACTATATCACCTACTCTATCTTTGTATATATTTATCAGAAAAACAAAATACAAAAATATAAAACTAACAAAAAGAAAATAGAAAAATATAAAACCATCAAAATCCCATAAAAATCAAAAAATTTCAAAAAATACCAAAAATATGTTTTCACATGACATGTCTTCTGGTATCGATAACATCTACGGTCTTAGAAATGTCATTCAATAATGGCACGAGACCATAGATGAAGTTCGGCGAGGAGGTGTAAATATTCTTTCTAAACATGTCAAAAAAAATTCTATGGCTTACAGTTATTTCAGACTGTAACCTGCGCTTCAAAAAAAATGACTTACAGTTATTTCAGACTGTAACCCATGCTTAAAGCTATGGCTTGCTATTATTTCAGATAGCAACCCGCTCTTTAAAGAAAGGAAAGTGCTGCACTAAACAAATTTTCAAAAATATCGTGTACTTTTCCTAAAACAATTTGAGGAAAGTATGTCGAAGGACTGTTGCTCCTACTCAAATATTTTTCCTTCAAAATTCTTCAGAAAAATATTTGTTTTAACTAATTGGTGGTAAATGAGTTGCTTGTAAATCAATCAGATTCAGAGTTTATCGTAATAATTGAAAACTCAATCAATGACTTCTGCGCTTTTAAACTTTTCAGAAAATAAGTCATTGATTGAGGGGGAGAATGTTTTCAAATTTACATCATCTATCGGACTTAGCTAATTATCCTAATATGCTTAATTAAAAATGATGTTAACCTATGTTGAAGGACTAGGTGCCTAGGATAAGATTATTAGGATTAGATGATTATAGTTTGATGAACACATATATCCCATGTCTTATATGATCTGATTGATATGTTGAATTTACTTTAATTAGTCGATTGCTGTTTGGGTGAAGTCGACCACCATATATCTGCTTGTGTTCACTAACGTATGCAGGTATTTTGGTATAAGAATGTTCCCGATCCGGATCCCACATAATATGATGATTGGATGCCGAAAGGAAAGGGTAACTATATCTTGGGTTGACAAATGAAGAGCGGAGCTTAATTTGACTTCCATGGAAAGTTGGCATAAATGCAGCGTAAGAGGTCTCCTTGCATCGTGAGATGGTTTTCTTCTAAGTGATTGAAGAAGCGGAGCTTAATTTGACCTCGATTAGCATTAAAATGCAACGTAAGAAGTCTCACTACATCACGACGGTTTTCTTCAAAGCCCTCTGACAACAACATAAGCTTCTCAACCACCGAATGTATCTTTGTGCAGGATACCATTTTTAAACAATTTTGAAAAAATTTGATTAAATTATTTTGAAAATGGAAAATATTGTTTTGAAAATAAACTGGACTTAATTTTGAAAATCACCGGACTTTATTTTATCAAAGCCTAAGTCACTCTATCATTGACTACGGTCATCGATTGAGGGGGAGAGTGATTTAAAATAAAATATTTTCAAACGATATTTCTTCACAAAAGGTCCGATTGTACAAAATAAGTGGTGATCTAAAGATTTAATGTTATGTCATGGTATGATTTTTATAAAAGAATCAAGATCTTTCAAAATGAAATTTTTTCTGTTCTTGTTTGATTGTGAAATTGTTTTATTTTACTTAAAAGATCTCTTAAAAACTATCATACGTGACACTAACAATCTTTAATGTCGAAAAACTGTTCCTTATTAATCATTTTTCAAAATTAAATTTTGCCACGTCTTTCTCTAAAATTTTCTAAATGATTTAAATCAATCGGGATCCAAAATATCAATTGGTTTGAAATTTTTGATCGGGGGAGAGATAGTGATTTAAATCTCAAATCAGGTTTTAAAGGGTAATTGTTTCAAAACACTCCGCCTCCATGTGCCAAACGATTTCAAATATACAATGCACATGTTGAGGAGGAGCATTTAACAAAAACCGGAAGAGTATTTAAACCGGTAGCATTTTCTCCCATGTTTTCCAAACCTTATTAAATCACTTGGGATCCAAAATCTCAAAGGGTTTGATATTTTGATCGAGGAGAATTTGTGATTTAATAATGAAATTTGATAAATGATGATCGTTTTGATTCAAAGTGCGGTTCTCTCTAATATGTGCAAAACTCTTTCGTATATTGATGCACATATTGAGGGCGCGAATGGTTTTATTGGCTTACGTAATCGTGGGCGTACTTCAAAGAACTCTTGCCTCATGTGATAAAATGATTTCAAATATCCTATGCACATATTGAGGAAGAATTTACCAAAGAAAATCAAAAGGCTTTTCTAATGAAATTGTGATCAAGAAATTATTTCAAAGAACTCTTGCCTCCATGTGCCAAACAATTTCAATATCATATGCACATGTTGAGGGAGCATTTCTAAAATGATCAAAACAATTAAGGTACAAAATGTTTTGATTTTATATCACAAGTACCTTGAATGATTTTCCAAATGATTTTCAATTGGTTTCATGAAGGAAAGAACAATATCAAAAGACCTACCAATTCACTTTATGCATGGTGTTATAAGGATGGTTAGGTTAGGTATTAGTTCCCAAGATCCCTTGAGCGGAGGATCTACCGAGGACAATCCACTAGATAGTGTAGAGTCCTTAGGTATGATGAAAAAAGGAGAAAAGTGTGATATGGGAAGAGTGCGGATGAGATAGAGCTAGAAATGGAATAAACCCAACAAGGTTCTAGTTATGAAGTCTCGGTAAGCAGAAGGGTTGAATAATGAAAAGAAATAAATGTGAAAAGGGTGAAAAGAAATAGCCCTCAATAATTCAACCTTAGGGCGATAACGGGTTCAATTCATATACTCTTGGTGGTTACCAAGGTAACACTAGTATTGAAGACAAGATGTCATGGACCCAGTGATGCATTGCACTAAACTTCCCAAGCTACTCAAGTTCCTCTTAAAAGGGCTTGTTTCATTCTCACGGGGAACCTACATAATCTATCGACTTTCTCTTAGAGATTGTTGATATTGTAGAAGGAGACCCTCTCCCTAGTCTCCGATATAGGAAATCAAATGTGCACTATTGAGTCTAGAGCCAAGAGATCATCCACAATATCTCATTAGGACACTAAATTCTTGAAGACTTGTTGTTTCACACAATGTGGAAAGTAAGAATATATTAAGAGTCCTACGCATTATCCTTGTGGTATTGCCAGAACATCCGAGTGATATATAAAAGTATTCACGATGAAGATGTAAATCCTTCTAGGGCCAACATCAAACAAGCTCTTGGTGGGTGACATGTGAGATTTTCTCGTAAGATCAAGCTTGTGACAACTGGATAGAAACAATGGGGAGATTCAATCTTGAATCAACCTTGGTCCGAGAATGGAATTGTGAATACTCTTGGAAAAACCGTTCGATGTGCAAATCTTCTTTTTCTCTAGCACGTCGAAGGTGTATTCATTTTCAAACTCAGAAAGTATCTCTGATTGAAAAAATTACTTTTGGAAAAACCGTTCGATGTGCGAATCTCTTCTTTTCACTAGCACGTCGAATGTGTACTCTTTTCAGATACAAAAAGTATTTTTGATTGAAAATTGATTTTCTCATAAAACCTTCGTCGTATTGCAAAACTCTTTCTTCTAAGCAACACGCGATTGTTTTTCAAATAATTTTTCATCAATCAGTGAATCTCAATTCGTTGGTTCACTCACTCCGTGTTGTCTTCTTTGAGATGTTCGGTTTGAGAACGACTTGAGCAGTGCGAAACCACATCAAGGAGGTTCTTGAACTCTACGATCACAGGCGGTGCTTGTCTTGATCAGCGGGGCAAGTGGGCGTGTACCTCAATTCAACGAAGTGATCAAAGACACTTTTGTGTGTTTTATTGCTAACTATTGTTTGCGGTACATTTGGACGATTCGCGGTGATCGAATTGAGAGTCAATCAAAGCCGCATGCTCACGAGCATTCACACTTAATTGAAGAAATCATGGTGGGGCATATCTTCATAACACGGATCGATATTTCTATACTATGCTTCGCTACTACTGCTGCAAATATCATGAACCATAAAGCTTCCGCTACTCGATGGAAAGATGTCATGATTCAAAAGTGTGAGCATGTCGGTCCAAAAGTCACAACATCACATGAAGGCAACACAACTATGAATGATCCGGAGAGATTTCTTGTGGTGATGATCTCAATAAGCTCGAAGATCATCAAAGATATGGATCAGTTAAAGGCCTCCACTAAAAGTACAAATCATTGCGGACTTTGAAGAATCGCTACTAAAGCACAAAGATTCCGGATATTGAAGAATTCAAGTCTACGAGCTCAAGAACGAAGTCAAAGATAGAATGCTAGGAAGCAAAATGTATTTCATGGGGTGACCTCCCTTAGGGGGAGATTCTTAGGAATTGGAAATTCCATGTTAAAGTGTCGGTCACCCCAATTATGGTCTAGCATATATTAGCTCGTAGACATGTCGTTAGTTACGTTATTTATCAGTTTATTAGTTAGTTATTAGTTTAGTTTAGCGTAGTGTAACACCGTGGAGGAAGGACGGGTCTTTACCCACTGTATACCTGATCCACAGGCCGATAGAAGGTCGTTGAGTCTGTAACTATAAATATCCCTTCCATCCATGGAAGGGGTGGTGCTTCTCAATCTAACATTCCATAATTTACAAAGCAAGTCTCTAGCTTGAACACCCATCTCTCTACTTTCTCTCTCTAAAATGGCTATCATGTATTTTGATCATCCAAGACCACCCGAATCATCAACACAATAATATTATCGATCCTACACTAATTCCCAAAAGAAGTTCGACTATCGATCAATATCAATTCAACTCCTAAATACGAGTGAAGGTTAACGGCTCTAAGTTGGTTTACTAAAGAATTTCGCATCGATGGAGTGTAAGTTACGACATCGATAGGACAGGGTAGGTAGTACCGCAATTGGCGGTATGATGTAGCAGACTATTGTTGTTAAAATAATATCTACAGGATAACCTCGGTGAATAACTTCACTAAAACAGGTCGTTAGATCGTTATCGACAGGGGTACCTAAATAAAGGATAGGGTACGACATCAACAACACGTAAGGTACTACCTTAACTGAAAGCTGTTGGCGAAGCAACGTCGACCAAAACATTATCGGTTTAGGAAATGAACAACATCGACTAGATGACGTCGTTTAAATCAACATTGAGTGAATGGCAAAGTTTCGGAAGTTTAAACAATAATCAACTCGAGACTAGGCTTGAGGTAGAAGTGTCAGTAACAGGGTTACCAACGAAACGAGGCTAAGTGACAATTCCAACATGATTACTAATGAAAATTTGCGGGATGATAATTCCAACAAGATTACTAACGATACACAGCTAAATGATGATTCGAAGTCGAATACCGAATCGAGGTCGAAGGATGATTTTAACATGGTTAACAATGAAACGAGGCCAAATAATAATTCGAGGCCAAATGATGATTCGAAGTCAAATGATGAGTTAAAACTCGGAGCCAGATCAAACTCACAAAATCGAAAACCCAAAAATCAAAATCAAAACCAACTCCAAAATAGTCAAGACCAAATCCAAAAATAGCCCAAAATAATTTCAAACGCTCTAGAGAGATCTACGAGGCTTATGACGATAAAAAACTCGGATATAGATAGTGCCAATCGGGTCTAACCCGACTTACGACAAATTACGCTCGACGGCGACAAACAGGAATTCCATATAAATGGAGACGCATAGCGGTGACAGAAACACTACGGTTCGAGAGGTGTTGCGATGCCAGTGTGTCGTGTGTGAGTGCAGGCTTTCGTGATGTTTGGTGTGTGTGAGTCCACCTAAAGCTCATTGTTCCAAAAAGCAATCTCTAACCTAGACATAATTCTGTTATAACTACTCCCAGTATTTGCAAAATTCACCTTTGAGACAGACATAGGTGATCGGTCCATGTCCCGCTGTCTCTGGCTAAATATAGGTGATCAGTCTATATTCACTCGAGGTTAAATGAATTTTGATTAACCAAGCAAGGCACAACCTATTAATATAAATCAATTCTTAATACATATTCTTAATTTCAATATTTTTCTACCCCAAACGTATTCATTTCCTTATCTCAAAATATCTCGTTTCACCATTTAGTTACTAGCGTTAGGTATCATCGTGTGTGTGTGTGTGGCATCGACTCGACAAGACACCATGAATGCACTCAAATAACCACAACGCGACTCATAACGACACAATGAGACGTCTAAGCGATAAGCTTTATAGTTTAATAAGTTCTAAAATAAATAGTTAGATCTTATCGAGTTTGTCAACTCGATAAACTCAACCATTTATCCATGTCACTTATTATCCCAAGAACCAGTCACATCATAACGAGTCATAAGGATAAATCGCCCATTAATAATGTTATCCTACGTACATAGCGGGCGCTTATTAGGTTCGTCAACCTAAGAAGTCCGTTATCCACGTGGATTGACGCTATTAATGTTAGGTCATCCGTAACCCACGCACAACATATGAGATTGGACTAGTTTGATTGCTGAACGACTTGGACGACTCATGAGATTGGATGAGGGTACTTATGCTATGTGTAATAACCCTTGGGGTCGCTATTCTTATGCACGATGTCCTATTGAGTTATCTGCTGTTCATGATGTTTTGGAATCGATTGAAGTTGCTATACCTATGCCTAATGGTAAGGGCCACTATATGGAATACATTGATGTTGAGTATGAATGGTGGCCTCCTCGCTGTTCACATTGCAAAATTTTGGCCATGAGGTAGAGGCATGTCAAGTTTTGAAACTAAAAGTTGATTCGAGGTAGAAGTTAACGTTAAGGAGAAGTTCACAATTCGAAGGCTGGGAAAAAGGTTGCTAATTCGCAACAAGGGTCTAGGTTCTTTAAACCTAAGTCTACATTTATTTATAGGCATGTTTCTAAGCCGAGTTCCAATAAGGTCACTAATTTGTAAAAGCCGAATATTCCATTGGTTTCTGATCCCCCTTTGGTGACTACTAAAGATTTACTCAGCTCTGTAATGAGCATGGTTATTTTAAAGATAACATTAATATTGGTGATCTCAAGTTTGATATGGAGAAATGGATGGATGCGGATAAGGTTATTGATCTTCCTTCTTCTTCTGGTAACGTGGAGGATGTTGGAGATGTTCCTATTAATAAAGAAATTTCTAACAGCCCGTCTACTGAATCGTTGGAGGGAGGTAAGGTTTCTATTGTAAGTTCGGTTGGTAATACAAGTACGAGTGCAAGTTTGTGGGAGCATTTTTCTTTGTCCCGTAAGGCTCCTTCAAGTGACAATAAATCTCCATTACCATGGTCGGAAGACTCGGATGATGATGAAGTTTTAATGCCGGAGGTTCTACCGGGTGGTGTGACAACCCGTACTTTCAGGTCATTTCTCGACATAATTTATGCCTCATTATTTCAACATTTATAGTAAACTTGGTTTACTTGTTTCAAATTCGCGTAACCTTTATGGTTTAGCGGCGAATTCATGATCGTAACATCACGTACATTTCATATGGACTAATTTTAGTCTACATTTCATTTACATCATTTGCATCACGTTAGTTCATTCATGACATTTCATTTCACATTTAACGTAATTTTATATTAAATAAGCGTTATCGCGTGAGTTATTATTTTGAATATTTAATCCGTTACTTTCAAAAATGATCCCGATGTATTTTTAAACTTACATTTAGTTCATAAAAACTATATTTTAGTTTTCCTAGTGTTTCAAATTTATTTGGTACATAAATCGTTAAAGTTAAATTATTAAGGCGTTTTCTTAAAAATCTTACGATAATTATTTTATCACTCAAATTTCACAAGGAATGTATTTTTACAATTTTATTATCTCATTACATTCTATTTTGAACTATTAAAATTTACTTGTACCAAAAGTTACAATTACCTACACTTTATTACATTTAACTTACAAATTATTTTAACTTTACACATTATATACAAGTAAATGCATTTAAAAAAAAAAAAATTATATATTGAGGAACAACACCCCAAAAATCCATTTTAGGGAAGTTTGCATTAAATGGAACATGGTCTTTGATTATATATGTTTTACTCTATCTAAAAAAAGTCTTACTACATCAAATATTTCATTCATTTCACTTTTATCAAGTGTTAGAACTTTTCTCTTTGTTTCTCTCCTCCAAACGGTTCACATCAAGAAATCATAGGGATCAAAATTTTCAAGTTCAAGTGTTTTATCAATCTAGTATATACTCTTTATATGGTTTTGAAATAAAAACCAAGAGTATTTAGGCTAATCCTTGTTACTTTCACCTCATCATTTTCACTTGTAAGCTTGTTTCTTTCATTTTCATGTTTCCTTTTCATTTCATATTCATCTTTTCATTTTGGAGCAAGTATGCATGATATGTGATTTATACCATTTTATTTCATGATTTTAGAGTTATATATATATTTGGTCATCCTATAATTATTCCCATGGTATTCTTTGGTCTTGATGGTGATTAGGAACCCATGACACCCTAAGAAGGTGTATGGTAGGATTAGATTAGCTTTGGAGTTGATTTGAAGGGATTAGAATAGGTTTTGTCCGAGAAAACTATTTTCGATAACTATATATTATGTTCTGTCCTTATTTCGATTTTCGGAAAAACCTACTGTTGGTGCGAAACTTTGGCCTTGATATTTAGAAAATATACTTTAAAAGCGAATCCGTGGCGCTTGAGCGGATAAAACGGAGTTATAACGAAGAAGTTATGGATTTTACAAGTTTGACGACGAAATATATTATTTTCGAAATTTCAGCATGCATTTTTAGTTTGTTCGGGTCAAAACGAGCCTTAAGCTTCACAAATTATTTCGACTAGTCAAAATATATTAGTTTACTTGATACGAAGCTAAGGACATATTATCGTGAAAACGGTTTGAAGCGACAAAGATATGCACGTTTTCATAAAGTTGCCGTAACTATTATTTTCGAAAAACTATATTATTTTTACGTTACAAGTGTTACATTAGTATAACGACCATGTTTCGGCGTGTTTTAACGAGGTTGTGAAACTTTTGGAGCGAATTGTCTTCTAGTAAAATCAAGTTCACCGCCATATTTTTCAAAACGACAAGTCGTTTGTATAAGCGGAGTTATAGTAAATTAATTACGGATGTTCAAACTTGGCGAAACTCACTTTTGCACAACAATTAGCCAAAATCACTATCTTTAACCCTTATTATCTTTATGATCGAGACCTTTTGGACGAAAACTCTGAACTGAAACTTCTAGATATCGATACAAACTTTCCAAAACCGTCGAGTTCGTTCTCTAACGATCGACGTACACCATTTTACGACTAGTTTTCCAAAGCCATTTTTGTTAATTTCAAGAAAATTCCGACGACATTGTTTTGCGACGAAAAGTGATAATTTCACCAAAAATCATTATAAAACCATTGTAGGATGACATTTTGACGTAAAAACTTGTAAAGTGATTTTTGATTGGTCAAGACGTCAAAAGAGTATTTTTCAACGATAAGTAATATTTTCAAAACTCATGAATGGTATAAATAACATACTGAAATGCATGCATAACATTACATTGCAACTCATTACATATCATATCATTCGTAATAGGTCCGGTTAACGCATCACATTATACCTCGGTGTACTCACTCTTGTCATCACCGTTTACCAAGTGAGTTCATAGCCCCACTTTTACTCTTTTAACTGTTTTACAAACACTTGGGGAGATACATGCTACATTTTTATCGAACACATATGCTTTGAGCGTATGTTATATCCGAATGTTTTATTGTCACTAAGTATTTGCCATGTTCAAGTCCCTACATCATGAACCATTAGTCACTTGCGGTGGCGAATATTGTGAATAGGCCTATTGGAATTAACACTCCGCTCCTATTGACCCATTTAGGAAATCGAGCGCTATATTGAATCATTAAGGTAAATTGGCAAATTACCTATTAGGCGGCGATGAAACGATGATTACCAATTTTTATTGGTGCGATGTTTACGCTTTGGTGTCATGAACTTAGTGAAATAAATACGATTTTGTTTTTAACGATGAGTGTGAAACCATTTAACTCACACTACGATTATTGTGTTCAAGCGAATTACTTAAACCTATGGATTTCACTCAACCTTTGTGTTGACCTTTTAGCATGTTTATTCTCGGTATCTAAGGCATTATCATCATGGCATGGTTAAGGAACCACCTTTTGAGTCGCGATCGACTTACATCATTGTACATTATGGCACTTTCTTTTAAAACCATCGTTTGGACTTGTAATATATTTATATTTCCGCAAACTTTGTAAACTTTTGGGACCTATGTTGTAACTCGATTATTTTATTAAATCAAGCGATGTATTTTCCAAACGACACTTTAGGTCGTTCAATATAACTGTGATTGTGATGCTATGACGATCAATCCCGAGAATTCCATTCACCGCAAAATGTAATTTGGGGTGTGACAGATTGGCATCGAGCTTGATTATAGAGAACTAGGTTGCATCATTGACCTAGACTATAACTACATCATCATAGCATCTCATCATTTCATCATAAGTGCATGTTCACTTTGCATGCGATTTATCGTACATTTTTCGAGTTATTTACTTTCATTTCATATCGATTGTCACATGGATGCCTTTTAATGCCCATTCCATTATTTTCTTCATACTCGAATGTGGTGAATGCCCGTCATTCCCTATCACAATTTTTACATCGGTTGACTTAACACCAAACATCATATGAGTCGATTAGTCCAAG
Organism: Chrysanthemum lavandulifolium; assembly: GCA_022545495.1. Lineage (NCBI taxonomy): Eukaryota > Viridiplantae > Streptophyta > Magnoliopsida > Asterales > Asteraceae > Chrysanthemum > Chrysanthemum lavandulifolium. Next base: position 211,049,157 of record CM040239.1, read on the forward strand.
CATTGCATAGTTACTCCTAAATTATACATAGCCCGATCACCTATGTCTAATTCGGGAAGAATCATGCAATGAAGGGAGTAGTAGTCTCATATGAGTAAGCAATTCCGTAATCGAGCCAAATTTTCAAAAGATTTTCTTCAAACCACTTGTTTCAGGTTTGATCCGCGTGACAGTTCTTGTTTGATGAGTTGCAAAGATCGAGCTAGAAACAAGTCGTTACCTAAACCGATTTAGCCTAATCTCATGACAGTTCTTGTTTGATGAGTTGTGGATTAAGTAAAATCGGTTACCAAAAGTCTTTGAGGGTTTTGCTCGAGAATGGGAAAGTTTGCCTCATCAAACCCTAAACCCGAGAGACTAACAACGATTGAATTCGAGGATGAATTCCTTTTTGGTTGGGCGAATGTGACAACCCGTACTTTCAGGTCATTTCTCGACATAATTTATGCCTCATTATTTCAACATTTATAGTAAACTTGGTTTACTTGTTTCAAATTCGCGTAACCTTTATGGTTTAGCGGCGAATTCATGATCGTAACATCACGTACATTTCATATGGACTAATTTTAGTCTACATTTCATTTACATCATTTGCATCACGTTAGTTCATTCATGACATTTCATTTCACATTTAACGCGTAATTTTTATATTAAATAAACGTTATCGCGTGAGTTATTATTTTGAATATTTAATCCGTTACTTTCAAAAATGATCCGATGTATTTTTAAACTTACATTTAGTTCATAAAACTATATTTTGAGTTTTCCTAGTGTTTCAAATTTATTTGGTACATAAATCGTTAAAGTTAAATTATTAAGGCGTTTTCTTAAAAATTATACGATAATTATTTTATCACTCAAATTTCACAAGGAATGTATTTTTACAATTTTATTATCTCATTACATTCTATTTTGAACTATTAAAACTTACTTGTACCAAAAGTTACAATTATCTACACTTTACTTACATTTCTTACAAATTACATAAACTTTACAATTATATATAAGTATATGCAAGATTTTAAAAAAAAATATATATAGGAACAACACCCCAAAAATCCGGCCCCTAGGGGAGGGTTTTATTAAATGGGTTATGGTCTTTGATTTATATGTCTTTACTCTATATAAAAGTCTTACTACATCAAATATTTCATTCATTTCATACTTTATCAAGTGTTAGAAAACTTTTCTCTTTGTTTTCTCTCTTCTCCAAAACCGTTCTACATCAAGAAGCTCATAGGGATCAAAATTTTCAAGTTCAAGTGTTTTATCAATCTAGTATATACTCTTTATATGGTTTTGAAATAAAAACCAAGAGTATTTAGGATAATCCTTGTTACTTTCACCTCATCATTTTCACTTGTAAGCTTGTTTCTTTCATTTTCATGTTTCCTTTTCATTTCATATTCATCTTTTCATTTTTGGAGCAAGTATGCATGATATGTGATTTATACCATTTTATTTCATGATTTTAGAGTTATATATACATATTTGGTCATCCTATAATTATTCCATGGTATTCTTTGGTCTTGATGGTGATTAGGAACCCATGACACCCTAAGAAGGTGTATGGTAGGATTAGATTAGCTTTGGAGTTGATTTGAAGGGATTAGAATAGGTTTTGTCCGAGAAAACTATTTTCGATAACTATATATTATGTTCTGTCCTTATTTCGATTTTCTGGAAAACCGACTGTTGATGCGAAACTTTGGCCTTGATATTTAGAAAATATACTTTAAAACGAATCCGTGGCGCTTGAGCGGAATAAAGCGGAGTTATAACGAAGAAGTTATGGATTTTACAAGTTTGACGAAATAAATTATATTTTTCGAAATTTCAAAACATATTTTTAGTTTGTTTGGGTCAAAACGGCCTTAAGCTTCACAAATTATTTCGACTAGTCAAAATATATTAGTTTACTTGATACGAAGCTAAGGACATATTATACGTGAAAGCGGTTTGAAGCGACAAAGATATGCACGTTTTCATAAAGTTGCCGTAACTATTATTTTCGAAAAACTATATTATTTTTACGTTACAAGTGTTACATTAGTCGTAACGACCATGTTTGCGGCGTTTTTAACGAGGTTGTGAAACTTTTGGAGCGAATTGTCTTCTAGTAAAATCAAGTTCACCGCCATATTTTCAAAACGACAAGCCGTTTGTATAAGCGGAGTTATAGTAAATTAATTACGGTTGTTCAAACTTGGCGAAACTCACTTTTGCACAACAATTAGCCAAAATCACTATCTTTAACCCTTATTATCTTTATGATCGAGACCTTTTGACGAAAACTCTGAACTGAAACTTCTAGATATCGATACAAACTTTCCAAAACCGTCGAGTTCGTTCTCTAACGATCGACGTACACCATTTTACGACTAGTTTTCCAAAGCCATTTTGTTAATTTCAAGAAAATTCCGGCGACATTGTTTTGCGACGAAAAGTGATAATTTCACCAAAATCATTATAAAACCATTGTAGGATGACATTTTGACGTAAAAACTTGTAAAGTGATTTTTGAATGGTCAAGGCGTCAAAAGAGTATTTTTCAACGATAAGTAATATTTTCAAAACTCACAAATGGTATAAATAACATACGAAATGCATGCATAACATTACATTGCAACTCATTACATATCATATCATTCGTAATAGGTCCGGTTAACGCATCACATTATACCTCGGTGTACTCACTCTTGTCATCATTCACAGTTTACCAAGTGAGTTCATAGCCCCACTTTTACTCTTTTAACTGTTTTACAAACACTTGGGGAGATACATGCTACATTTTTATCGAACACATATGCTTTGAATCAGATGTTATATCCGAATGTTTTATTGTCACTAAGTATTTGCCATGTTCAAGTCCCTACATCATGAACCATTAGTCACTTGCGGTGAGCGAATATTGTGAATAGGCCTATTGAATTAACACTCCGCTCCTATTGACCCATTTAGGAAATCGAGCGCACTATATTGAATCATTAAGGTAAATTGGCAAATTACCTATTAGGGGCGGCGATGAAGCGATGATTACCAATTTTTATTGGTGCGATGTTTACGCTTTGGTGTCATGAACTTAGTGAAATAAATACGATTTTGTTTTTAACGATGAGTGTGAAACCATTTAACTCACACTACGATTATTGTGTTCAAGCGAATTACTTAAACCTATGGATTTCACTCAACCTTTGTGTTGACCTTTTAGCATGTTTATTCTCGGTATCTAAGGCATTATCATCATGGCATGGTTAAGGAACCACCTTTTGAGTCGCGATCGACTTACATCATTGTACATTATGGCACTTTCTTTCAAAACCATCGTTTGGACTTGTAATATATTTATATTTCCATAAACTTTGTAAACTTTTGGGACCTATGTTGTAACTCGATTATTTTATTAAATCAAGCGATGTATTTTCCAAACGACACTTTAGGTCGTTCAATAACTATGATTGTGATGTGACGGTCAATCCCGAGAATTCCATGAAAAGCAGTAATTTGGGGTGTGACAATCTTCCTTGATGATACGGAAGATCCATTCAAAATCGCAATAAATTGCAAGTAATTTGGGATCAATTTGATGTGAATATATATATATATATATATATATATATATATATATATATATTCCGTCAAGGTTTCAAGATAAGTTTCGAGTCATTATTCGTTTCGAGTTCACAAGTCCGAGTCATGACTCTCGGCTTTTACACATCATATTGTCCAATAAATCCTAAAGACCATGTTACGGCATTGTCGGAGTCAATCGAGACTAATAAGTCATGATAACACCGACGTTGCGCAAAGTTGAGATTTATATTATTAAGTTCAAAATAACAATTTCACAACTCCAATTAATCCTCCAAACAATTTCATACCAATCTCGCCATCTAAACAGACAATCAAACATACCCAACACCACTAAACACTTCCAATTGACTCTTTTAATTTCCCAAACACAACCGATTAATGAGTATCAAATCTAATGTTTGTTAATAACTTACAAATTACCCAAATCACCACAATTAATTTGTTATCCAATTAAGTTTATTAACTGAAATATCGTCCAATTCCAAATAACTGTTACGTACAAATTATTCATCGTTAACCAAAAATTACACGTTAGTCCAATTTATTATCTGAAAACACTTACTAGTTTCGCATATTATTGTAACACTCGCAGACATGAATTCATTATTAATAATCAAAACCGATTACCACTTGTTTGACAAAACTTAAGAACAAAACAACGACTTACAAAAGTCTCGACCCAAAGTTGTGACACGAGACTATACACCCTTTGACATCATCAAAACCATTATAACCCATCATCTAGTACTGACCAAGAACACATAAACATGATAAAATGCAAAAACACGTGAACATGACACAACACATGATACCAACACATCAGTTTACATTTTTTATTAATTTTAACTCGTTTTAGACTCGTGTTCATCAAAACTTAACTATGGAACTCACGTTCACGAGACAAAAGGTCTCGTTCGTGACTCCCTAACTTAGTTATAATAGCACCATTTCCTCTACATTCCCAAATCATTCCCACAACCACTACTAATGTGCAAGTTCTAGATCGAGTGGTGAGATTACGCAAGGAAATTGCGTAACTCTGATACTTTGAGAGTATACGTATTAGTGTTTAGTAATGTTGAAGTATTGGTTATCACAGTTTGTGTTCGTTTGTTTACTTTCATCTTCTAAGTATACTCAAGTAGATTCCGCATATTTGTGTGTATTCGTACAAAGTTTTCTCTTTGTTGTTTTGGAACTAAACATGGCAACTACTTAATACAAGCTAAGTGTTATTGATCTAAGGTTTGGGACTCCACACTCTGTGAAAGGTATAGTGCGTGCGAAAGCATGAGGACATGCCTTCTGGGTGTGTGTAAGCATGAGGACATGCTTATAGGGCGTGCATAGGCATATGAAAATGCTTATGGGGCGTGCGTAAGCATGAAGACATGCTTACTGTGTGTGTATAAGTATGTGAAATGCTTATAGTAAACTACTAAGGTAGGCAAACTTAAATCATCCACTAACAGGGGATACATTCAACAAGTGTGCTAACAAACAATTCATCAAATAAGCCATAAACATCTCATCAATTATCTCATCAATCAATTCGTCTAATGTGTTCTCAATCATCTACATTCTTAAACTAGTCATACGCGAGGCTTCAGCTTGGCAGGCAGGCACGTGGCGTTCATAGGGCTAAGTTTTCGAAAAAGTGGTTATAGTCTAGGCTTTGAAAATATACCCAGTTCTCTATAACCTTGGCTCTGATACCAATCTGTAACACCCCGATAATATGGTCTAGCGGAAGCATACGAGCCTTTGGGTGCTGCAATCTTGGTATCACAACATAAGGTACAAAGAATGGTTTTACCCAATTTATTTAGAATAAGATTCATTAATTGAAAACACTAAGTTTGTATTAATGAAAGTAGTGCGGAAATAGGCCTAAAATATAATTAAAGCGGTCCCGTTTATTCATCAGAGTCGCCTATGACCATGCCCCTTGCCAAGCGTCTTCCAATAGTGAGCTATCGCCTTAAACATGAGAGCATATGCTAAAAAGGTCAGCTTACGCTGGTGAGTTCATAGAGTTTAGTTACAAAATGTAGTAGTGGACCTGATGGAGTTTAATTGCTACATGCGACTAAGGCAGATAGATAATAAATATACCAACCAACAATCAATCAATCCATAAACAATCCAATCCATAACCAATCAAATCAATAATCAATCCAATCAATAATCAATCCAATCAATAATCAATCCAATCAATAATCAATCAAATAAAAAATCAATCCAATACGTGTGAGATCTCAATGCAAGGCCCTGAGCGACTCTAGCCAGCACAGTCGTAGCAAGGCCTAGAACACAAGCTACCCTGGACTAGGTCGGTCTATTCTTAGCTAGGCATCGCGTTATAGCATAGAGATGCTACCCTAGTCTAAGTCAACAAATGTCGAATGTCTAACCTTTCCTAGTCAACACATTAGCAATTCAAAATAATAGTGGAAGGTCCAAGAAATAGTTTGCATTCACATAAACACATAAAATGTTCAATCACCAAATCAAATATACCAAACAACAGTCATTCCAAATAATATTCACATATCCAGTTATAGTTTGTTAAAAGCAGCATGTATTCTCCCCCAAAATAGTTATGAAAACATTTGAAAGAGGGCTATGAAACTCACCTTAGCTACGAAGAATGCACTATTCACTATTGACACGACTGGCATCTAAAGCTAATCTTCATCGCATCCAAAAGAATGTACGACGAGTACAATAGAATAGAAGTGTCACAACCTAATGCGTATACGATATTCTTAGAATACGGCTCATACGATAAAGAAGTCAATAAAAGTAAATGTGTCGTAGTTTTCGTGGATTATTCGTGTCATTATTTTCAAAAGTCCATTTTCGTTCCCAAAAGTTTATAATTAATATCTCAAGAGTTTAGTTTTAACGTTTCGTGTGGTGGTAAGAAACAAAGACGCGACGTACAACTCACACGAAAGAGGAGAAGTCGTCGACATAGTCGAGACATACTACTAGAACGCAAGCCAAAGAGGAAAAGACATCGACAAGGTCAAGAAATACTGACAATGCTCAAGCTAGTCAAAGACTAGGTAATGACGACAACTATTTAATACACATAGACGGGTTAACTTTCGATAATTTCCCCATAATCCCAAATGTACATGTTTATCCTAAAAGATAAGTTTCATTTATCACTTAACTAATAAAGGTTTCCCAATCGTTACGCGTATTTATACAAGTTTATAATAAAATATGTCATATAAAGTATATTATCGTAGTATATTATAAATGACACGCTTGTTTATCCAATGTTTCCAAACCATTATGACCTTAATAAGTTGTCTTATCAAAATACCCTTTTTCCGATAGTTTATAAAAGTTAACTCGTAAAATATAAATTACTATCTTAACTCATAAAGGTTTATAAAAAAATAGTTTCTATGGAGCGTAACTATAATTGATTAACTAAGTAGTTATATATCGCTATCGACTAAGAACTTATATCTCGTTATTAGTTAAGAAATCGTCAATTTAATACTTAAATTAGTTATGTATCAAGTACATCAAATCCATAGTGAGTCTAAAATATTGTATCCGTTTCAAATCTAAATGGCCAATTTATATGATATCCAATGATAATAATTCATTAATCCAACATATATCCTATAGCTAAATTAATTACGATATAGCTCATTGTTAACTCATAATTCATATATAGCGTTTCCGATAATATTTCGTGTTATCAAAAACCAATTCACAATTCCAGTACAATTTACCGTAGTCTTAATTGTTTATCAAAACTTTCCAATGCTTACAAGTAACAAGTAATCCACATAAATCCGATAAATATATCAATGTTGGTTATATTAATTTTATCCATTATTTTGTTGTCTATACCATTTACTAGGTTTGATATATCATGCTAATAACTATTTTCAACTTGTACACAATTATCGAGTCTAGGTCGAGTATCACTTGTAATCCATTTTACTCATGTTATATATATATCCAAGTGTTAAACCAAACGATATAACTACCACTAAATGATTATTCGGGTCAAACCCGATTTTAACTATAGTTTACTCCTTTTAAACACCATAACGTAACCAATACCATGATTATCAACACACTTGTTTGCACAACAGTTACCAACAATTCACCTATACGGGTTATTTGACCCGACCCCACTCGTAGGTTATACACCCGACACGAAAACCAACAACCAAGTTTTGACACCACTTTAGAACTCCTAAAAGAATCACTTTCTTGTCTGACCCATCACCCAAAATAGACCCGAATGGGTCGACCCGATTCGTACTCGAATTCAAACGAGAGAATAAACCCTATTCTTACCACACGACACTTAGTCAAAACATGTTTTTAATCTCCAAACGTTTTCAGATTCGTTACCTCTTTTCATTTCCCTCTAATCTCTTTATCAAATCTTTTGAATTAGTTAATAGCCACGAAAAAAACTATAACAGTTACATATGTATACCCAAAATCGATAGTAGTAAAAAGGATAATGTATAGACGAACACGTCTTAGCTTACCTACAAATGACGAGAAAGACAAGAGAGAGAGGCAAGAGGAAAGTGAAGAGATGGAGAGACGGTGGCCACGGCCGTGGCTGTGGTGGCGGTTGTAGAAGTCCATGAACGTTCCATTGAACCAACAACAAACTCTAATATAACGTACCACCCTTATGATTTGTTATCAAGCGAAAACCCTAATCATTCGAATCTATTTTTGAAGATGTAGAGCGCGTATAAAAGATTGAGGGTATGTGTTGTACGAAAATGGAACTACAAGGTCCCGATCTACAAGATGAGATGGGTGGTGTATGTAGAAGAGGTGGCCGGAATTTGGCCGGATTCCGGTGATGGCGCCGGAACCCTAGTTTGAGTCGCCGGAAAATTAGAGAGAGAGAGGAGAGTTTGGTGTGTGTGTGTTTTGTAGAGAAAGAAAGAAATGGTAAAAATGGGAGAGTGGTGAGGAGGTGGGGTATATATACTCCTAGGAAGGACTAAAATTGTATAATGGAAAGTGTAGGGGGCGGCTATGTAATTTACCCAAGGACCCATTATGTAAGCTTTGTTATCTTTTGTATTTTAATGATTCGGGACTCGTTTGGACTAGCAAACGAAGGATTCGAGACTCGGGAATTACGCCATTATTCTTAAAATATTATTTCCAATAAAAATGATATATAATATGACTCGTAATTCAACTTAGATGAAACGATCGCTCTAACTGATGTTTCTCCAATTACGACGCATCAAGGAATTTACGAGTTGTCACATCTTCTGAGTCTAGGATCTCTATTTTACACGACTCACTAACAATATGGGGATTTATTTTCAAAACTAAAGATATTTTCTATACAAGAAATTCTTCGAAATATTTTCTAAAAGATATTCTCTCCGTATTATTTTCTTTTAAATCACTCTCACGTCTAGGACAAACATTCTTTTTTACTCATCATTAATACAAAGTAAAAACCTTTTTCATTGCATCTCATATGTCTTTTGAATGCTAAAGGGAATACATAACTAATATGTGTTTTCGGGTACATTCAATCAAGCAAAAATGAATTAAGGAGTCTTCGGGTTATCTCACGTATATATATATACATACGTACTTTTTCACTTCTATGTGTATTTTTCTTCTTTAAAGAGTCAAGGTAACCACAACTCCATATGGTTTCCATATAGGCACACACTAGGCACTATTGTTTCCAAAAAAAATATTTTTTCAGCTGCCTGAGAACACCAGTTCTACGGATCCCAGCATTTACGCTGAACTGATCCCTGAAAGATTGGATCCGTGGGAACCGTGTCACAGTAGCCATTTCACATCTTTTTCTTATTTTGGCTTGACATTTTCAAATTTTCAACATTTTATCTTTAACACTAATAAATATGTTCCTTAATGCTTGTGCTCTCATGCTCACATGCTTTAAATTCATATCTAATCATTAGATTATAGTCCAGATTTTGGTTTTAGCATTCATTACAATGCATTATTTGTTCTATAAATAAGGTTCCAAAATGCTTGCATAACCATCACTTTCAACCTCACAAACAACCATGTCTCCCAAAAGATCCTCAAATAATGATGAACTATCTAGTGAAAAAAACCCTTTTCAAGAAATCTGAAACTTTATCCTACCACCATCCGTAATACCACCACCACCCAAAACTAGGAAAACCGCAAGGATTAGCATCCGACCTTGTTGCTTAGATAAACCCTTGTCAAATAGCCCATCACCAACTACTCATTCTCCACCAAATGATTACAATGTAGCACTTCCATCATCTCCTAAAAGCTCACCACCACATTCACCAACCGAGTCTCAACTTGACACTCAAATCTACCTAGCGGAACTCCGTAAGACTTCGAAAACCATTCCACTACCCTTGTCTAGTCCACCACCCGCTCTATCGCAACCATCAAAATCTACCCAACTAGCCTCAAACATAAACCCAAAAGAGCTAGTCTTTTTAACACCTCCAACATCTCCAAATACCTTCTTTAAAGAGCTTGAAAACTCACCACCTCTACCACCCATCACCTTACAAGAACATTTAGGTTCTTATCCACCACCAATCACCAACATCATGGACTTTGATCCATACTTACCAACATTTCCACCACTTATTCCACACTCTAAAAATCAAACTTGCCTGAAGACCATCCACCGACACCTCCCTCACTATCTCTTTTGCGAACATTGCCAATCCACTAGGGATCTCGCAATGGAAATACATGACGAAATGCGGTTCATTCTCAACCATATCCTTGATTGCATCAACATTATCACTCACAAAAACTTCCTTCATTAGACCATATGCAAGCATGGAAGGAATGATAATAATATTTTCTCTAATTTTTTGGGTCTTTCTAAAGAACAAACCGTTGTTCTTAGTTTTACATTTTGCATGTGCCATATATACCACTACATTTTGATATTTTATTACAAGGCTTTGTTTACGTGCCTTGGCTCTCTATCTTGTTTCTCATCTTATGCAATATTATATTACATGTTATCACTAACATTTGTTTTGTAGGTATTATCTTTTCTCACTTGACGCCCTATTCTAAGGGGAGCTACCGTTAAGGTGGAGTTAGTGCTTTGTGGATCATTTTTTTCCACCATTTATTTTTTACTCGACTAACTTTTTGTTTCGAAAAAAAGGGGGAGAAGAGAGTAAAACTCACATACACTTTCAAAACGAACATCTAATCTTAAGTTTTACTCACCATAACTTTATGTTTTGTCATCAACAAAAAGGGGGAGATTGTTAATACAAATAAACCATAAAAACATTTTTTTATATTTAGCGATCTCGTTATGTTTTGTTGATAACAAATATGAAGTTATCATAAGTACAATTATAAGAATACATGCTGTTTTATATACATTTGGTCATTTACATAAAATGTTGTAATAAATTAATTGTTGTAATATAATATGTAATAGAATGGGTAATATCCAAGACCCATGACCCATACCCATGGAGCTAATTCATAACCCATGACCCATTGCATGACATCATGCATGAAATCATGTTGGGTATTATCCATGAACCATGACCAAATGTCCATGACCCAAGACCCATGACCCATTGTCTAGATACATTGTATCTTGTTGGGTACCCATGACCCAAAGTCCATGACCCATGGCTCATAACCCATAACCCATAACCCGGTTTTCAACCCAAAATGCAGACTATTGTAACCCAGACTGCCGGATCCCATGATTTGCATTAGCCGGATCTCTCTGGCGAGGGATACGCCGGAACCGTGGGACAGAAGGCTTTTGTGCCTATAAATACTGAGCAATTTCTTTATTGTTTCTCATCCTTCTTTTTACAACTCTCTCATATATTATCTTACTCTTCTAACCTCTGATCATTTGATCATTCTAGTAGTTCTTTTATCTTTTGTTGTGATTCTCATATAGGTCATTCACGAAGGCGAGATCATGCTATAATACAAGTTATTCAAGCAAAGGGTCCTTGATTGATTTGTCCATCCACAAGATTTCTATAGCTTATCTTGTAATTCATATTTCACATAGTTTTTGTGTAATAGTTGTGTAAAGGTTTAGTTCTACCTTGTAGAAGAACTTGATACTTAGCTTTGTACCGGAAAAAGTGTAAGTGACGTTGTGAGGCTTCTCCGCCAAGTTGAAGAAGCTTGTTGACATAGGGCTTGAACTCTCGAGTGGGGTACTCGGGGAGTGGAGTAGGGCAAGCAAGGTGTCCTTGTAGCCGAACCACTATAAATCACTTATGTCGCTACTTTCTATCCTTTTACTTTACTTTCTTTCTTTACTTACTTTACTTATTGCTTCATACTATTTATCCATCCATACGAATTCACATAAGATCGAATCTAAATTTTTGAAACTTAAATTATAATCGGTAAAACTATTCAACCCCCCTTCTAGTTTTCCACACGTGGCACCAACGTCTTGGACATCCAGGAAGTGAAGTGTTACGTCATGTTATTTCCAATAATTTTATTTCGTGTAATAAAGAAAAGTATCACATTCTTTGTTATTCCTATCAGCTTAGCAAACACGTGAAACCTCCATTTTTTAGTTTTCCTACTTCTGTTTAGAGTTGTTTTGATATTGTACACTCGACTTGTGGACTTTCCCAATTCGGTTCTTTCTGGTTTTAGATACTATGTCTTATTTTTGGATCATTATTCGTAATACGTTTGGGTTTATCCTTTAGTTAATAAATATGATGTTTTGTCCAAATTTGTATTATTTCGTAACTTTGTTCACACTTAGTTTAAGTGTGAAATAAACTCATTTCAGTGTGATCATGGTGGTGAATTTGACAAACACGCGTTTCATAAATATTTTGTTGATAATGGGATTCAGTTTCGCTTTTCATGTCCACACTTCCCAACAAAACGGGAAATCTAAAAGAATGATTCGCATAATTAACAACCTAATTCGCACATTATTATTTTAGGCTCACCTACCACCTAATTATTGAACTGAAGCCCTAAATATGGTCATTTAATTATTAAATATTTTACCCCCACGTGCCATAGACAATAATGTCCCTTTTACATGCCTTTTTGGAACCACACTTGATTATAGTACTTTACGTATGTTTGGGTGTCTTTGTTACCCTCACCTTGATACCACTCATAAACTTGAAGCCCGAGCTACTCCTTTTATATTTCTGGGGCATGATGTCAATCACCGAGGTTATCGTTGCCTTGATCTTAACACAAACAAAATTATCATTTCCCTACATGTTACATTTAATGAAACAGTCTTTCCTTTTGGCTCCATGACACCAATCGCGAGTCTCTCATACGATTTTTTGGATGACTCGTCAAACGCTATTTCAAATATCATCAAATGGTCACCCACAAATAACTCAAATACACCAACCCATACACCACCTACTCAAATTATTAATTCTCCCGTTACACCCCCTGTCTAACATGATGAGCCCACTTCACCTATCCTAACCCAAATTCACCAGCCCAACACCATACCAATGATGATGGCCCAATCACAACAAATGACCCAACCCAGATACACCGAATATCAGTCCAGTTGTATAACAGCCCCCCTCTGTTTCCGTTTCCTCAGATCATTCCACTCAAACCGTTAACCCAAACCCGGTCTCCATTCACCCCATGGTCACACGCTTTTGTGTCGTGACTAATCATCCCACTCAGCATTTTACTCTTCATGTGTCTTCTGTCTTTCCTTTACCCAAATCTTATATTACTGCCTTTAATGATCCAAATTGGCAAAACACTATGTTTGATGAATATAATGCTCTTATTAAAAATATGGACTCTTGTTCCTCGACCCGCGGATACCAATATTGTTTGATGCATGTGGTTGTTCCGACACAAGTATTTGGCAGATGGTACACTTAGTCGCTACAAGGCTCGTCTTGTAGCGAATGACAAGACACATATAAAGGGTATTGATGTTGATTAGAATTTTAGCCCAATTGTTAAACAAGGAACCATTCAGACGGTTCTTAGTTTGACTCTTTCTCGACATTGGCCGGTTCATCAGCTTGATGTCAAGAATGCATTTTTATGATTTGGTTGAGACTGTTTATATGCATCAGCCTCCTGGGTTTCGGGACTCTACAAACCCGGATTTGGCTGCTTATATCACTCGTGTTGGATTTACTCATAGTCATTGTGACTCATCATTATTTATCTATAGATAGGGGCCTGATACTGCTTATTTATTACTGTATGTCGATGATATTGTTGTCACTGCTTCTTCTGAGGGTTTATTACAATGGATTATTGCTTCTTTGCATCAGGATTTTTCCATGATGGATATGGGTTCTATTAATTATTTTTTAGGTATATTTGTTACGCGTGATTCTGCAGGGATGTTTTTGTCTCAGTGTAAGTATGCTATGGAGATTCTTTTTTTTTGGGTAAAAGGGATTCACCCTGGTAAAATATATAAATAATCAACCAAAAAAGTACAATGGAATGTGGCTGACATGCCACATTAACCTCAAGCTAAGCTTGAACAACCAATGAAAATCGCTAGTGACATGCCACTAAGCGATACAAAATAAATAGAATACAAAAGCTAAGACACCAACAGGGAACATCCATCTAATAATACATGAATGACACCACCTATCCGCTCACCTAGTCGAACTCTTATTGATACTGAGTCTAAACTGAGTGATGATGGTGATCCGGTTCCTGATCCGACATCATATAGGAGTCTTATGGGTTTTCTTCAGTATCTTACATTCACCCGCCGATATTTCTTATGTTGTGCAGTAGGTTTTTCTTTATATGCATGATCCACGAGAGCCTCATTTCTCAGCTCTTAAGCGGATTTTGTATTATGTTCAGGGCATTTTAGACTATGGGTTACAGTTTTTCTCTTCTTCTACCACTTCTTTGGTTGCTTATTCAATTGCGGATTGGGCTGGTTGTCCTACTACTCAGAGACCGACTTCCGGATATTGTGTTTTTCTTGGAAACAACTTACTCTAATGGTCCTCTAAGCATCAACCGACAATTTCTCGTCCCAGTGCAGAGGCAGAGTATCGTGGAGTTGCCAATGTTATTGCTTAGACCTCTTGGTTGAGGAATTTATTACATGAGTTGCATACTCCTTTGTCTTCTGCTACACTTGTTTACTTTGATAATGTCAGTGTTGCATATTTGTCTCTAATCCGGTTCAGCATCAACATACGAAGCATATAGAGATTGACATTCACTTTGTTCGATATATGGTTACTGCTGGTCTGGTTTGAGTTCTTCATGTTCCTTCACGATATCGATATGCTAATATTTTCACCAAAAGCTTGCCTTCCGCTTTGTTTGAAGAGTTTCGTACCAGTTTGAGTGCCCGATGTCCTCCTGCTCAAACTGTCGGGGAGTGTTAGTTGTATATTGTATAGGCGAGTTTATTATTTTGTATGGGCCAAGGCTCGGGTGTTAGAAGTTAGGGTTAATCTATATTAATGCATGGTTGTAACAGTGAATATCATGAAACGTATTACCATCTTACACAAACAACGCAGTTGGTAAGCCTTTAGTGAAGATATCCACAAACTGATAACGTGATGACACATGAAGAACCCGAACCTGACCAATAGCAACCAAATCACGAACAAAGTGAATATCAATCTCAATATGTTTCATACGTTGATGTTGAATAAGGTTGGATGGCATGTAAACCACACTAACATTATCAAAATAGACTAATGTAGCCGAGAAAAAATGTGTGTGAAGCTCCCGTAAGAAATTCTATAACCAACAGATATCAAGAACATCATTAGAAACACCCTTATACTCAGCCTCGACACTAGACCAAGAAAGGGTAGCCTACCGCTTGGAAGACCATGAAAGTAAATTGTTGCCAAGAAACACACAATATCTGCAATCCAATCGACGAGTCATAGGGCAACACGCCCAATCCACATTTGAGTATGAAACTAAAGATGTGGTCGACGAGGAGTATAATTGTAATCCATAATCTAAAGTATGCCGAACATATCGCAAAATCATCTTGAGAGCAGAAAAATGAGGCTCCCTCGGATTATGCATATATAAACAAACCTACTGCATATCATAAGATCGACCATGACGAGTAAAAGTAAGGTACTGAAGAGCCCCTATAAGGCTACGAAATGAAGTCGGATAAAAAACCAAATCCCTATCTATCCCTAACTTAGATTCAGTATCAACATGTGTCCGACACGGATTACAACGAACCATATGAGACAACTCAAGAATCTCATATGCATACTTACGTTGAGACATAAACATCCAGACGTGTTATGTGTCACAGAAATGCCTAGAAAAATAATTAAAAGATTCATGGTCGTTAAGCATCAGTCTAAAACCAACCCTACCTGACAAATCAGAAAATCAAAAATCGTGAAAAACCTAAACCGAACATAACCGAATATAGTCGGTTCGGTTCAATTTTGTGTCGTGTCCATTGGTTCGGTTCGGTTTAGGTGTGTTTTTGTCCGTTTTGGGTCGAACCAAACCGAACCGAACCAACCCGACACCAAAAATCGTGAAAACCAAAACACAACCGAACCAAAAGCCCTACTCCTAATATAGAGAAGTAATAATCTGTTGTAACAAAACTATAAAAGAAGCGGTCAAGACAATATCATCAACATAGAAAAGCAAATAAGTAATGTCTAGGGGTGTTCAAAATATCCAGAAACCGACGAACCGAGACGAGCCGCTCAATCCGAAATAAAAAAAACCAGAAACCATAAAAACCGAAACCGAAAAAACCTACTTATCACAATTCGGTTTTGGTTTTTATTTTTTTATATCCGCGATTAACTGAACCGAATCGTGCTTAATACATGAAGTTTTTT